>JAYRCH010000768.1:1200000-1535790 GCA_037179445.1 Phengaris alcon alcon
TCTTCTTCTCTATTCAAATATGGCAATCCATCATATATGAACTGAAAATGTGTAAATATTGGTTTTATTGCCTTCAAAATACTTGCACAATATACATTATATTAAAATAAACAAAATATATGAATTGACAATTGGACACTGATAAGCAATGTGTCAATCCACAAAATTACTAAAATCAAGATATTGATACTAATCGCTTTCTCAGGCAATAAGCTAAAATTTTGCAAATAGTGTTATGTGAATTAAATCATTTTAGTACCTACTGAAAAACGGATAAAATCTTTTCACACATAGTTGAAATTCTCTCTACAATAAATTGAATTAAGTAAACACAATTTTCTCTGTGTGGATCAAAAATCTAGTGGGTTGACACATTATTGCTTATCAGCATCCAATTACAGAATATAATTAATATAATGAAAGAAAATACTTTTCCAAAAACAGCCTTTTAACAGCCTCTGTTGGGGAAACTCTGTTGTTTTTATTATGGATAGCCTTAACTGATGCCAAGCATAAAAATATCTACCTTATTGAAATTGAAGTTATGTCTACAGAGGAACTGAAGGGATGACGCCTGAAAAGTAAAGCTCTGGTCTATTTTCCCCACGACTTGCGGACACAAATGGAATGTATACCCTGTGGCCGTGTATCTCTCTAAATCTCGGTTGTATTCAAATAGAGTTAGCCCGACTTGAGTTACCATCATGTTGCTTACTTCGTTCTTAATATTATCATATCTTTCTTTACAAGTATCAAACAACCTGGAATTTTAAAAAGTATGTGTGTTATATTATTTACTAAACAACAGAAGAAAGCGTCTTCGTAAAGAAAACAAATTCACCCAAGAAAAAAGGTTATCTAACCACCCATCACACAAACATTTTTAACTTTTGATATACATTCTTTTATGACTACATTTATAGAGATGATTACAGGTTAATAATACCTGTGTTTGAAACGTTCTCCAGTAAGCAAACCATTGAATTCCGCATCAAAACTCACAAACGAACATTGCTTTAAGTTGTTTATGATTTGTTCGATTTTCTCGTTGTAATTTTTGTTTGTTACATTCATTTTAGTGCTTGTAGACAATATGACGTTATCTATAATCGTAAATACTTAATAGTGAATTATATACATACAAGATAATTTAAAATTATATTTCTACCTAAATTATTATCAAGTTCATAATAACCTCACTTTTTTTTGTGACATCTGATATGTCAATACTCTTTTCTTTTTAATTTAAATTATATGGCGTCGGCATAAAACTATTTGCCAATGTCAAGTTAAAAAAGCGGGAAATAGTATTTTCTTTCAAATTTTCAACACCGTATTTCTAAATCGTCAAGGCCAATTAAGTCAGTGCAGTCAATGAGTCAAGTCAGTCGATTCAGTAATGAAGTAGACGCTTTACTGAAAGTTCCTAGGGAGTTTTGGAATCAACACAAATAGCAAGCTTTTTTAAAGTTGTACCACTTGCTCATATTTGTGCACTTTAACGAATATTTAATGGTTAATATTCTACCAATATTTAAGATTAAGAGCCGTAATAACACAAATTTAAAGAGAAAATACAAAAACAACGTCACACATTGAATTCTCTAATTTGACATTAGTATTAATATTTTTTTTGTTCATAATATCCTTCTTCCGTGCATTAATGAGTTTATAAAATCTAGCACAAAATAAAATAATTGAAACATTTCTTACCTAATCAAGTTCTGACTGAACTTGATGAAGAAATGTTGCCCTATTTTTTTTTTTATTCCTGATCAATTATTACATATTTATTAGGTATATTATACACTTACTGATTGTGTCGCGGTGCACTTTTCTTTTTCCCGACGTTTCGGTTACTTTCCAGCAGCTGTGGTCACGGGAGGCCTGAGGTGACAGCTGTTGTCCTATTTGTTGAAGTTGTTCAAGCTACCCGATGAAGATTATTATTTGTATCTTAAAGCCGCGGTGTTTTTATTTTATTTATTACTGGACAACAATCATACTGTCTGCCATCTAGGGCAGCATCCAGCCATCTTCTCGGTTGTTACATAGGTACTCTTTAATTTTTGCCTCACCTCGAAATTAATTAAGAAGGACTTACCCTAATTTTAACCTATCTAGCGCCTTGCCTCGATATAAATTAAAAAGTTATCGATATAATTAGTACCTAATTTTACTATACGGTACAATAATCTTGTTTACGCCAGACCGCGTGACGTATAGAATGAATATAAAAGGGATTAAAATCGGCTTATCACGTGCGAGTATGGCCCACAGACTGGAAGACGCTGGAAGCGAGTGACGTAAAGATTTGCCGTTTGAACCTATCGCGCGCATATTAGCTTGCTACATATATTAATCTGTGGCATATTCGCTCAACACTGTGACATAACGGTTGCGCTCAAGTCCTTACCATGCTATCCGCACATTATTACAATTAGCTGACGATGCAGGTCATCGCTACCCTCGAGCTGCCCAAATTTTGCGCAAATTTGTCTTCGTGGATGAAATACATTGCGGCCATGACACCATAGAAGAAGCATCAGCACTACAAACCCAGCTCATTGATTTGTTATCACTCGGTGGATTCAAACTTAGTAAATGGACATTAAACACACCTCAGCAATTGCAAAGATTTCCAGATGATCAATGCGAAATGCCTAAAGACTTTGACATCTGCGCAGTGTCTCCATCAGTCAAGGTTTTAGGTATAAGACGGATTCCCCAGTCTGATGAATTCACCAGTTACCCATGTTACAAAACGTGCAATTCTTAGCACAGTAGCTTCTATCTACGACCCAAACGGTTGGGTTACAGCCGTCATATTTCGCGCAAAAATACTTTTTCAAAGGTCATGACTTATGGTTAATCAAATTGGACTGGAACGATCTCACTCCAAATAATATTACAGATTATTGGCAGCGCATCTCTGATGATCTTTCGAACATCTCAAATATACATTTACCCAGACATATAGCTCCGCACAAATTCAATTTAACATACTCATTTCACAGCTTCGCAGACGCTTCGGAAAGCGGTTTTGCTGCAGTCATATATTTACACGAATCAGCTCACAACGGATCTGTTAACGCTTACCTCATACTTCCTAAATCTAAAGTCGCACCCATTAAAAATAAACTCACAATCACAGTTGTTTGCTCGGCTATCCACACAGGATCCACACCGTGTGGCCGGTTTAAACTACGCCTCGCCACACAAAAATAATATTATGAAACCCATGGTATGGTACCGACTTCAAAATTATGAAGATTGAGTAGAGAAATAGTTAAAAAAAAATCCAAATTTGGAAGAGGAATTATTTAAAAAAAAGTTTAAGTCCACACTTTTTTGTGCATTTTTACTTTGGAAATCGCTTTAATTTTTCTTTAAAAATAAATTTTTTTTGCTTAGCAAAAAACTTGTTAAGCGCGTGAGCACGAGCATTTTCATCATCATCATCAACAACATCATCATCATCATCATCATCATCAGGCCATGATCAATTGAATATTTTTGAATTGATTAGGTACACCGTAGAACACAACATGAATAGTAGATTGTTAGCCTAGGGTTGAAAAGAATCAATTCCCGAGGTAGTTAGACGGCTATAGTCCGAGTAGGAATTGATTCTTTTACCCATGGCAAACACTCTACTTTTCATTTAGAATATGAGGAAAATAAAACTAGTTATTTATCTAAACTATTTATTGATAATAATATATTAGTAGTGCCTATTTAAAATTAATAGTTAAATTAGGACAATTCGTGAAATTCAAAGTTACATTTTTGTTTGGAATATTTATGTTGTTTGATATATTTTGAGAAATTTGAACTCGCTTGAACTCATTTTAAATATTCATTTTAAATCTTAGCACAAAAGTCCGTCACAGATACATACATAAAACATTTTAGTATCCCGCCAATTTGTGTTGACTTTTTAAATTTTAAATATGGAATATTGCCGCTCGCCGCGTAATTGTCGCGGCACTCGCGGCTTATTCCGCTCAAAGAAGTTTGAGCTAAATTCACACTGGCTGGCTGTTTAGAAAGTCATGTCATTTTTTAATAGTTTTTTTTACATAAAACTCTTCACAGCTGACAGCAGTTCTATTTTTGAAGTTTTGAAGTTTTTCCGGCCCTCGGGCCGGAATGAATTTGTATGAGTTTTTCCCTCCCTATGAAAGGAAATCAGCATCTTCCACCCAATAATCAGATCAAAACAACGCTACTTTCCGAGTATGAGAAATGAAAAAAATAAATGTTTATTATTGTAAAAAAGCGTAGAGTGCAGTGTCTTCATCTGTACGTTTGTATGTAACCGACTCCAGTGGATTTGATTTTGATTCTATTCAAACGGCCAGATTTCGTTTAAAGTGATTTTTAAGATATTATCAAAGTGAAGATCCTTCTCATATCTGCCAATAAAATGTTTATAACTATTGACACTATGCACCCCACGCTTTTTTACAATAGCAAACATACAGGTGAAACTAATAAAAGCGTTATATTAATAATTTTTCCCTTTTTACAGTGGATTCATTTTAATAGGTAACATTTGACGTCTGTCATTTTTATCTTCATAGTGAGGTGACCTGCTTAAAAACATCGAATGAATGAATCGATACGGACTTGAAACATATTTGAATTTTAAAAATCATCAGGCGAATCCCTGTCCCATTATTATTTTTTCTTTCTTAAATTTAAGGAATAAAATAAGACAAGTAGGTACATAATTTAACATATTTGAATTTTAAAAATCATCAGGCGAATCCCTGTCCCATTATTATTTTTTCTTTCTTAAATTTAAGGAATAAAATAAGACAAGTAGGTACATAATTTAACTTTTTTTTTGTATTTGTATAGTTAGTTAAAAGAATAATAAATATAATTATGTTTTATTATAATCACAACGTGGGTATTAATTTATGGTGATATTTCTTCACAAGTAATTCTACTGATCAAAAAAAAAAGATTCTACTTATCAGCTTTCGATTTTTAGAGTAACATCCCTAGTGCTTAAAAAAAAAGGTTATCTGACGCAACATTGTAACGACGTTCAGTTCTTTAGAATAATTTATTAGAATAGTTTATTAGTTAAAGCAAATCGTAAAATTACTCGTATCGGTCATATAATAAATATGTAATCGTAATTGAAAAAAGTTAAGCAATTGTGCAGTTCTAACAAAACGAAAAAATATATTATTTTATGCCCACCGTTACAAGGTTACGTTGTTGAATTTTGATGAATTGTCAAATGTTACCTATTAAAATGACTCCACTTTAATAATATTTGTTAAATTATTATTAATACATTTTAAGAACGTTTAAAATAAACGATCGAATGTATAATTGAATACACGCCATGCTTTCATTAGGTGTTGTAAATATGATGATGATTACTGTAAGTTACATAGTGGCATATGCTTGCAGTTCTTTAATTATTTATCTTTAATATTGTTTAACAATGCCGAAACTTCCAAACGCGTATCTTTAAAGACTAAGGAGTTCTGTTCAGTGCTTTTGGATCCAGGTACCTTGTACCTTGGTGCAAAATCTTATTTTTCGTAGTATAGTTGCTTGTGTTAATTCAGAAAAAGTCAAATCCCTATAGATGTCCATATAAACTTCGAGGAGTTCCCTCGATTCCTCATGGGTCCTATCATCAGGTTTCGACTTTAGTGACTAAAGGATCAATTTAAAATAGATATACCCTTTACAACAACAAAAGAATTTTTCAAATACGTCCATAAACGGCAGAGTAATATTCAAAGATATCCGTGTCGGTGTAAAATACTATGAGAAGTAAGTAACTGATCTAAGGTGTGATGATGGTGTTAATGATGATGATTACCATAATTGACATAGTGGTAAATGCTTGCAGTTCTTTAAACAACGCCGAAATCCCCAAACAAAGATCTATAAGGAGTCAGGAATTCTGTTCAGTACTTTTGGATCCAGGGCATACCTTGGAGCAAATTCTTACTTTATGGTGGCATATGCTTGGACCACTTCAGAAAAAGTCGAAATCACCATATTTGTCCATATAAATTGCGAGGAGTTCCCTCGATTCCTCATGGATCCCATCATCAGGTCACCACTTTGATGTCAAAAGGACCAATTTGGGATTATAACCTATACATCAAAAAAAGAATTTTGAAAATCGGTCCACAGACGGCGGAGTAATCGTTGGACATACAAAAAAAATATACAGCCGAACGTATAATCGCCTCCTTTTTTGGAAGTCGCTATAAAAACTAGTGCGCACAGTACGCTGCAGACTTAGCATGCGCACCCTAGAAACACCGAAGAATAGACAAAATGACAGATTGAAGAAACAATAGTTCTTATTGTAAGGCAGCAAGGTCGATGCATCGTAATTATGAGAAACAACATTTCTTTTCTATCCGAGCATAAGCTCACAAAATGGCCTCTTTTGACAGCTAAATTAGAAACGTTTTCATAATTCAATGTTAAATAGTCTTACAATAATGTTACTCCACATCATGGCGGTCCAAGACAAATAGTTTGTTTACGTTCAGTCATTTACTTGAAAATATGATTATTTTTGACAGAAGATTTCTCGGCAGCCATTTTAATAATATGGCTATTTAGAAACGTTGACGACCTTGTTACCATGGAATAATAACTATTTTCCTACAAACTGTTTTGGATAGAATATCATTTCTTTAAAATTATATCTTCGGATCGCCATGCTAAGCCACGCGCGATAGACGCGCTATTCATATTTTCAATTCGTATCACTCGGCGTTAGCACGTAAGTAATGTGTAAGTAAAAGTTAACTGTGCCAAGGACGGCGGTCGCTCTGGCGAAACCTAAGGCGTCAGTGTCGAAACTGACGATCCAAAACAATATTCTTTACCTTTCTAACGTAAAATGATTTTTTGTTGATGTCCCTTATTTGTGAAGAGCTGGCATTGAGTTTTGTAAGGTACTTTATTGCCAAAGTAAGATCGATATGTGCTAACACCGGATAAGTCGGCTACCGTACCGGTGTTACCAAAATAGGGACACCCATACTATGTGACCACTTTTGTACCATTTTTGCCTCCCTCCCCCCTCGGTGACCATCCGTAGTATATTATGTCGGGACCCGCCCCCTTTTCACGTAGTACTTCATAAGGGGTATCACAGACGGCGAAGATACTTATTTTATGATAAAATAAAATATAGCTTGCTTTACTGTTTGTGTGAACTGACGGTTAATACAATATATTTTTACTTTGCGTAATGTAATATGAAATACATAATATATTATCCAGGCATCTTAAGATATAATATTACAATATCTTCGCCGTCTGTGTCGCGAGTGCGCTAGTCAACGGCTCGAACTCAGTTTTGCCCGCGGGGAAAATACTTGTTATTTCAACTAACATCGGGGAAAAAAGTATATACCCATAAAATAGTAATCTATACTTATAAGAGAAGTAATAGTGCACACATTTAATACTGCTTTATTAAGTATTTTAGAAAAACCGTCCTCAAATTACGCAAATCGACACTCAGCTGTTGGTGTTTCATGAAAAAACTATATAATATTTTTATAAGAGATATATTAAAAGAAAGAGATATATTAATAATAGCTCCCGTGTAGGGACTGTTTCGGTTGTGATGGTGGTTTTATAGTCCAAAATATGTGCGCAATACACAGGAGCACTCTCTCTTCGTTTACTCTCGTAACTCAGTGGGACGGATGACCGACACGACTGGCGAGAGATCAGGCGCAGACTGACTTTTTACATGCCCATCTGACGCGACGGACCATCTTTCTTGTTAGACAATCAGGTGATCATGCGCTGTCCTAACCAAACTCGATGACAATATAATATATTGTTGTCCCAACGCGGGGTTAGAACCCACGACATCTGGCGTTGAGAGCTTATAGAGAGACAAATAATATAATATATTCCACACAGGCGTCGTGTATGTAGCTTGTAGACACATTAGTGGCTCATTGAGCGCAGTTATTGGATATTCCATTAAAAACTACTAAAGCTACCACACAAACTTCTGTTATTGCAATTAGCAGGCTGCAGATTCTGGATGCCGCGCCCATGCCGCCTGGGAAAATCTGGATTTATATGCTCCGGAATCATGAACGCCGTTGAAAATTCAGAGCAGTAAAATTAGAACTCTGGACTAACAATAGAGTTGAAAAACGAAGTGTAGAGTGTGTCGAGTCATTGACATTTGCTCCGACACTTGTGTGTTGAATTTTCAGCTCTATTGTATTAGCACATAGTTTTATTTTCAGTGCTCAGAATTTTGACCGACGTCCCAGATTCCGGAGCATATAGTCCCAGGTTAGGCTGTCCCAGAGATTCTCCTAAGATTGTCCTAGCCTTACTCAGTGAAGTCAGCTTGTATACGACTACTCTTTACTAATGTCAGTTATTCTGTGATATGTAGTATGACTGGGGCGTTAGTAGCTAAAGGAAGCATATTGAATTATAACTGAATAGTTTTAGAAGGAACGAAATTACTGTATCCAGCCAGGCCTTTTACAATAGTAAACGTGATTTTTGTCCTAGACAAGAGGTTTTTAATAGTACTAACGATTGGTATACGAAAAGACAATTTACGACGGGCAACAGACGAGTCGATTAATATTATTTTGTGATAAAAAATACCTATTGTTTAATTTGTGCTCTACCTCCCTTGACATATCTGTAAGCCTAGGGACTCGGCAGGCACACCTAGTGGAACTCCTGATGTAGATAGTCATAATTTTGTTTATTGCATCATATGAAAACCATGTCCGAGGCTACGGCCCAGATTAATATTTATTGTGTAACAATAATTTATGTAATATCGCCGAGAGTGAAAGCCCAGTGTTTACTTCCGAATTAGTCGCCAGTTACTGTCGCGAGCACGCGGGCGACTACACTTTAGTATTTACTTGTAATTTCGCTCGCGTGGTCGTGCTTAAAAAAAATGTCGTGAAGTTTTTGTTTTGTAGAGGATTTTTTTTTTTGGATTTTCAAAATGAGTTTGAAAGAGGAGATTATGGAGAAGTACGAGAAGCCAAATTACATGCTGATGTCCTTGCAAAGGATACTCGTTATGTCTGTGATTATGGCTAGTGTAATTGTTGTTGTTTATTTCACCCCGATGCCAGGTGGGTTTTGCTTGATCATTGTTATTTATATATTTTATTATCACCCGACTACGGCCAAGCCAAAGGGAAGGGTAATGATTTTGCCAGTCTATTTATGTTTGTGTGTATGATATATGTTCGTTCCACCGTACCGCCTAAACTACTGGTACGATTTAATAAATGAGGCAATATATTAGGAATAATAGCCCGGGTAACATAGGCTACCTGTATTAAAATTTACATTGTCGGGTTATAATTTTTTTTTTATTAAAAATTGTAGTTTATGATTTTATATAAATTGGGTGATAGTTATAAAGTGGGGAAACAAAATTCCACAAAACTAACAATTGTCACAAATAGAGTACTTCTTGATCTAAAATTTGTTTAAAAATATTATAAAAAATATGATTTTTAATATAGCAAAAACCATATTCCATAACCTCTTCACTAAACGTTTACAAAAAAGGGTCATGTTTAGGATAATTTTTCTGCTCATATGTAGGCACTTACTTTGTTTGTTTAAAATACTAAAATACAGCGAATATATAAAATTTGCATAAAAATATTCAAACAATATTAAAAATTGATTAGGAAAAACCATAAACAGTATCCTCAAAATTTTCACGTGCTTTGGTATTCTGCATAAATTTTAATACGTCGCAAGATGGCTTATTTTATTAGATCACTGTCTGGATTTATTGCACAAAACATTTCTAAAGAAATTTCAGTCCGCACTAGGCCGCTGTCAAACAACACATTTGTAAACGCGCGCTTAAAAAATAATATAATATTAGCGTTTCAAGGCTGGAATTGTTATGTGCCTACCTCATTAATTTCGTAAAGGCAAGTGTGTAAAGTGCAAGAAGCGTTCCATGAGCTATCATGGAACGCTTCTTGCAGGGAAAGTTTCACCGCATTTGGTTAATCATAGGACCATATGAAATTTGAAATTAAATGGATAATTATTGCATTAGCGCAGATTTACAGTGCAGTTTTTCTGTCGCAACCACAAAAAAACCCTCGTGGGTGCGAGGTCTTACAGTTATTCCAACTGTGACATAGATACATTGATACAAGAATTTGTCGAAAACGATACTTTCAGTCATAGTAATTTGCATCTTATATATAAAATTCTTGTGCCACAGTGTTTGTTAAAGAACTCTTTGTTCTTTTGTTGGGAGAAAAATTGAAATTTTGCAGGTGTATTCGGTAGGTATGAGAATAGGTTGTAACCAATTTTATACCCCTAAGTGATAAGGGTGCCCCACCCCAAGTTTTTTATTATTATTTTATCATTTGGCACAAAAATACATATAACCCTCAAATTTCACTCTTCTACCCTACTGTTTTTAAACCCTATTGTTTAATACCGATATTAGTACTGTAATAATCTTCAACCCTCAGTGGTCGATAACTCTCACACAACACCTGTAGGTTGTATCTTGTAAGGGTGGGTAGTTGCCAGCAGGTGACAGATGTTGTAGGTGGGTTACCTATTTATTTATTCCAGTTAGTAGTTAAGATTTTTTTAATAACTCTCAGCTATGTTAGTGGCCATAGATTCATTCCTACATTATAAAAGTCAGTTTTATAATATTAATGGCTATCTAAGCTGAAAGCCAGCGCTTTACCCACAATACTACGAAGAGCGCCCGAGGGGCTTCCGCAAAACGGATTTTATAATACAAATCCCCAGTAAGAGATTAAAATTTAGAACTTTAATAATAGTTAAGAATAGTTTATAATCTAGGTTACCTGAGCACATAATGTTACAAAGTGCAGTTAAATGCGCCAAAATCGTTCATAATGTTTTAGTGTTTTACATAAATATTGGGGAAACAAGACATGTTTTGTAGAAAAAAATAGGGTCTATATGTAAACCCGAACATATGCTTACAATTTGACACGCTATTTTTCGTTACATTACAACATATCGAACTGATACTATTGAGTATATTAAATCAATAATTCTTGACTAACACTAATTTATCATTCAAACTGCACCTTAAATAAAGAATTTGTTTTGCATGCCTTGGTACAATAATAATAATAACACATACCTACAATAATATGTAAAATGTTCATCCCACAAAAAAAATTTCATGTAAAATTATGCCAAAACGAGACCAAATAAATCACAAACCACAAATTTTGGCTAAGATGTAAAGATTGTGAAGTTAATCCATCAAAGTTAGGGCGTGTAGAGCCAGAAGCTTGGTTCTTGATGAGATCACACGACTTTGTGACAGTGCGTGTTATTTGATCTCGTCTTCGAATCATTCTAAATGAAAATGTTTTTTGAGGGATTTTACTTCTATTTGTAAATCACTTAAAAATATTGTTAATTTTTTATTGAAAATATTTTCGAGCAACATACAAATCATTGGTTTTACGCATGGATCAACCTAGCTAGGATCCAAGAAGAAAACACCCGACAGGATACTTAAAATGTTCTCCAAGTAGGTACAAAAGTAGGCTTATTTCGGTTTTTTTTCTTTCAGAGGATCATTTCGAAAACTGTGATCGCGAGTGCCATGAACTCGACTGGCCGATGATATGCCGAGTCAAATTAGTTATAGAAGTCTACAAAACATATAGCAAGTGAGTATATGTATTATGTGTCTTCATGCCATCACCTATAGAGTCTATATACAATATATCTATGAATTGAGAAAACACCTAATATGCATGAATAACTTCTATAAAGTTCAAATATTGCGACAAAACCTTAAGAATATCATCAATCAAATTATGTCATTTGCTTGAGTCTAGACAAAATACAGTCTTTGCATCATCTTTATGCTGGATTTGATGTAGGAAGCGCAATTGTGCAACTAGTCTGACCAGCTGACCAAGGACCAGCAACGAAACGAAATACGATTGATAATGACCGAGACCGGTTCCCTTAGAAATATACATGAATATGCTGGTTATATGTTTTATTACTGTGTTAATGTCGATAGCAATGGAAAGTTGAAAATCGAAGCCGACATAGTAAATGGCTCAACTAGATCATAAAATATATCGCGATCAAAGTATAATGAAGATATTATGTGCTTAACGATCTAGATTTATTCCAATCCTTTATTGGCTTGTATGTATTATATTCAGGGATTCTTCAGGGTTAATAAAAAAAAAAAAAAATATTTTGTTTCCAGATCGTGTAATAGTTGTAGGGAGAATGATTGTCCACCGATGTGCATAACAGCGGATGGAAGAGTCAGAGGCGTTCTCTCAGTGAACAGAGAGTTGCCAGCTCCGGCGTTTCACGTTTGCCAGAACGACATACTGGTCGTGGATGTGGTGCATAGGGCACCGGCACACGCCCTCACCATACACTGGCGGGGACAGCCGCAGAAGGAGACACCGTTCATGGACGGAACACCGATGCTAACCCAGTGTCCTCAACCAGCGTACACCACGTTCCAGTACAAATTCCGCGCCTCAGAAGCCGGAACCCACATGTACCACGCCTACTCCGCGGCCGACGCAGCCGACGGCCTAGCCGGAGCCTTCATAGTCAGACAGTCGCCGAGACAGGATCCGCTGCGGAGTCTCTTCGATGTAGACGCAACGGAGCACACAATCTACGTCGCAGAGTGGGGTCTATCGATGGGACCGCTCTCGGGATTGATCACGGAAATACCTGATGCGGAATCCTTGCTCATAAACGGCAAGGGCATCACGACCGAGTCTCCGAACGCCCCAATCGCAAAATTCAACGTAGGAATCGGGAAACGGTACAGATTTCGTCTAGCTTACGGCGGGGGGTACAAAAGTTGCCCGCTGACGTTTAGCATACAGGAACATTCGCTGCTACTGGTCGCGTTGGACGGCCAAAGACTGAAACCGGAGGCAGTGAATTCGATAACGCTAGGTCGCGGCGAGCGCGCGGACTTCATCATCGACACGAGCAAGCCTCTAGGAGTGTATAAAATAAAAGTGGTAGCGGATAGGGCGTGCCAGGAAAATCTCGAGGGGGTTGCGGAGCTGGTTTATAATAATCGCGAGCACAGGGCGTTGCATAAACACGAGGAAGTCGACAGTGGGGAAGTGAAACGTGAGTTCACCACGGTGATCAGTGACAAGTGCGGTGTGGATCGAGTGTTGTGTCTAGACGAGGTGCGCGCCGCGGGCCCGCTCCCGTCGGCGCTCGCCCACGTCGACGAGATAATTCATGTGCCATTCAATTATTCAACGAGAAAGATTTCGGCGAGACGTGTTGGTAAGTTGGCTTATTACTTTGTTAGAACTTTGACTAAGACTACACGGTGTAGTTAAACTTGTAACTTAGTAGCTGCGAATAGTTTTAGTTCACCTAATACACACACTGGCATATTTAGCGGAACATAAAATAAAGGTTTGATATCAGTATCATATAAGGTTGCTGGCTGGTTTATACGTCATTTAATTTAAAAAGAAATATTTTCAAATTAAGAAAACAACTGAACATCACATTTTATGCAATTGTTTTAATTTTATTCAAATACACCTTATCTGGAGCGAACTTCGAGTATTTCTTCCTTCTGAGTTTGATTTAAAATTTCATTGAAATACTGTTTTTTGTTAGTTTTTTTTAATCGCATATCTTTTTGGAGTTGAGGACTGAATTATGCCTGACTTAGCCCCAACGGAGATAGCCAGGGCAATGCGAAGAAATGGTCAAACCTACAGAGTGATATCCAGAGATCTTCGTCGACCAGTTTCAACGATCCATCGCAGTATCCAACGGTTCAGGGAGACCGGTACTTATGTGAGAAGAGCAGGACAAGGCAGAAAAAGACGCACTTCGAGTAGGGATGATCGTTTCATTCGGCTTCGTGTACGTAGGAACCCCCGTTTGACGGCCGTCCAAGCCCGTCATGAGTTAGAAGCAGTGCGGGGTGTAACCGTAAGTGAGCGTACGGTACGAAGAAGGTTCGAAGAAGCTGGTTTGGGTTCATTTGTGCCCGCCAAGGCTCCAAGGCTCGAGGTAAATCATCGTAGAAACAGGTTAACTTTTGCTCAGGAACATCGACTTTGGAACGCGGACCATTGGAGTAAGGTATTGTTTAGTGATGAGTGCAGAATTCTATTAAATCAAATTGACGGCAGGCAAAGAATATACAGACGCAAAGGAGAACGATACATTCAGACAAATTTTGAAACTACAGTTGCATACGGTGGTGGATCAATAATGGTTTGGGCGGGCATTTGTTTGGGAGCTCGCACAGACTTGGTAGTGATTGACAGAGGGAGTCTGACTGCAGACCGCTATATCAGAGAAGTTTTAGAAGAAAATGTCGTACCGTTTGCCCCATATATCAGTGACGATTTTGTTTTTATGCAGGATAATGCTCGGCCGCATACCGCTCGGGTAACTGAATCTTATCTTAATGATATGAATATCACTGTTATGGAGTGGCCGGCGTGATCACCGGATATGAACCCAATAGAGCACGTTTGGGACTTGCTGAAAAGAAAAGTTAAGTCCAGAATTCCAGCTCCTGCCAACGTGGGTGAACTGCGAATTTGCCGTAGTTGAGGAATGGCGGAGACTATCCCAGGTGACCATCGATTTCATCGATTCATCGATTCTCAGTATGGCTAGACGGGTAGAAACTTTAATAAGAGCACGTGGAGGAAATACGCGATATTAATCACCATTTTTATAATTTAATTAATTGTTATTTTAATATTAATTTTCACTTTTCCCGGTTACATGAAAAGTTCAAAAATGTATCATTTTTCACAAATAGCCTTTACTCGCAAAATCTGTTCTTAATGTAATCTCATTTTAAGTAAAACAAATGAAACTTTAAATAACAAAAGAAGTGTAGTAAGTAGATTTTAAAATAAAACCATATTTTTTTAATTATGGACCTTTTTTTTGTATTCCGCTAAATATGCCGGTGTGTTTATAATCATAAGATCAACAAGGTATGACTAGAGCAAAATATTAAATACTAGCTGACCCATGCCCACTTCTTTGTAGGGTAAACATTTTTACTTGTGATGAAATTATGATTGTGGTTCGGTTAATACTGAGTGCTATGGTTTATTTCGTGACTGCCAAAAGGAGGGTTATATTTTAACTGCTTGTTTAAGTGTGTATTTGCATGCCGATCTGGCTATATTGACGGGTTTCAAATGATTTAATGAAATCATTAAAATTGAATAAATTATAGATATGTTATTGATGTAGGTTCTCGCTGGAAATTCATATTTCAGAGTAATAACACACAGGACTTCTTGCACTATTTCCACTTTAATAAGTATTTTACATTAATTTTAATATATTACACGAACGGTTTCGACAAAGTCATCGTCAGCTGTTATTACTGTGAATAAATTATGTTTATTCTAATTGTTCAAAACTTCTCTGTATACTATATTAGATGTAATATTATTATTTGGTACCAAAATGTATTGTGTTTCAGGAGTTCCAAAACGCGATAAGAAAACATGTAATCTAAATATAATTCCTTGCTGATAAAGCAATTTATTTCTAAATAGATTATCAAGTTGTATATGAAAAAAAAAACCGTCTAATAGAAATATCGATTACGGCACGGTCGCGGTACCATACCTATATCGTTTTATCTCTTAAACCATTCGTGCAAATAAAAGGAAAAAAATATTTTGTTTTAAACACTAATATAAATTCACTTATTTTGGTATTAATTCATAATTATTAATAATATTGACCAATAAACATGACCTAACGATTTAAATTTGTATTTTAAGTATAAAAAACTACTTTTTAGACTTATATATAAAAGTTAGACATATGCTGTCGCTGACTTTTTTGTATGCATTATCAAGCACTACAACTTTTCTCTAGGACTTAATCATATATATCTCCCATCGGTAAGGCAGCTTTCGTAAGAAACATTTTCGTACGACCGTTTTTTCTCCGACTTGCTTTGCAAATCCGCCTACCAAGAATTTTTTTTTAATTTTTTGGGTTAATATATAGCCGATATCACTCACAAATAATGTAGCCTTCTATTGGTAAAATAATTTTCAAAATCGGTTCAGTAGATCTAGAGATTACCCCCTACAACCTCACAAACAAACTTTACCTCTTTATAATATTATAGTATATATAATATTAGTATAGACATAGACGGACATAATTATTATGGATGTTTTCCAACGCTTGATAGTAAGTACTAAATTTTGATCGTTAGAAATTAAACAGTGGGCCTAGCAGGAGCATTTACAGCGACGTAAACGTAATGTTATCGAATGAGAATTGTATGAAAATCTGTCAACGCCCATACGAATTTCATTTGTTAACGTGACGATTACGCCGCTGTAAAATATTTCTGCTGGTCCCCAGAGGGCTAGCACGAAAAATTTACAAGTACGTATTCGTAACGTTATCGAGAAAGAATTGTATGAAAATTATGACAGCGTCTATACAATTGTTGAAATTCGATAACGTTACGAATACGTACAAGTCAATTAATGTTCGTACCTTTCTAGTTAATTTTAACAATCAATATTTAGTACAAGTTACCTACAACCAAGCATTGGAAAACATACCAGTAATGATGGAGCTACGAGCTGTTTGTCTAATGAAACTATAATAATAGGTTTTATACTTAAACATAAATATTTATAAGAAAAAAAAAAAATAAATAAACAATGAAAACTTATTACCATTTGAATACTGAATACCTGATGAAGGTTACTTACTACACCAGGAAAACTAA
Source organism: Phengaris alcon alcon (assembly GCA_037179445.1). Lineage (NCBI taxonomy): Eukaryota > Metazoa > Arthropoda > Insecta > Lepidoptera > Lycaenidae > Phengaris > Phengaris alcon. The sequence continues at coordinate 1,216,820 of JAYRCH010000768.1, forward strand.
CATTATAGAAAAAACATCACATTTTAATAAGAACAATGTTAATTGAACACTTAACATTGATATCTACATTTGAAACTTGAATTCTTTTGGAATTAATAAAAAAAAAACTAAGAAATTAATGTACCTGAGCTAGCGAGGTTATTAAAACAACTTTCATTTTCCTTAATACAACGATATTGTACCCACAGTATATACCTTAGACCTATACATATGTTATGTACGAGGCATGTCGAGGCTAAAAGTGTCCACACTTTAACTTTTTCGGATGTTTTGGGCAGTCGAGGTTTGACATTTTGCCATTTGCTTGCAGTTTAATCAGTCCGCATTTAATTGATTAAAGATAGAGGCACATGTAAACGGCTACATAGTTAGCTCTCGATTTGATCGTCTACTATAACAAGCTACGGTGTGACCACGATTGTGTGAAAAAATTGTGGGCCGTTGAGGGGACATCCAAATTTTCAAATTTTGATCGATTCAAATCGTTTTAGGAAATCTGATTCTACGAGACTATTCAGGTACGTGATTATAAAATATATTTTATATTCTGTGGACTGCGACTACAGTCAGAACATGTTTTGCACTAAACAAAGTAGGTAGGTACAATCAAAGCCCTGTCATTTAGGTACATTTTCCAATCAATCTTTTGAGTTAGTAACATAATACCTAGTATGTACTACTCTACTACTCTGTGTTTACACTTATGAAAATAGGTTAGGTTTACATAATAATTGTCATCTCGACATACAGTTTCAATAACAGGGTCTGACGAAAATACAATCCAAACTTTAATACATTTAAATCTGACCCTAATATTTTATTCAACACATTGCGCACGTATTATTAATTATGCGCTATCGGCATTTCCAAATAATGTTAATAATATGTAGTAATAAAAACATTTTTATTTTTTGTTTACTTCCTTTCGAGAAACCTGTTTTAACAGCGGATGCATTAATTTCCTCGCTTCATATTTGTATCTTATGTTAGGTCATTACATATGAGATAGCGTTTTGTAAAGGGGGAACATAAAGTCGATTTTGTTTTAAACATAATATATATATATTTAATCAAAGTTTATACCATTTCTATCTATACACGTTTGCCATCTCATAGGTAGTTCATTGATTACTTTACTAAAAAAACCATTCGGACAGGAATCAATAAAATCTTTGAAGGTGCTTTGGACTGCCCCATCGGAGTTGAATTTTTTCCCTTGCAAGAAATTATCCAAATTTCGAAGAAAATGGTAATCTGTTGGAGCAAGGTCCGGGGAGTACGGTGGATGTCTTATCTGTCTGTCTCTTCTGACACTCCAATTGAAGCTCCTCTAATTTGGTAGCCGTCTGTTGTGCAGTGTGTGGTCTAGCGTTGTCCTGAAGCAGCAGTGGCCTAGAGCGAATGCCCAACCTTGGTTGTTTAGCAGCTAGCTTTTCCATCATGATTTGCAGTTGCTGGCATCTATTGCCGTAATCGTCTGGCCAGATTTAAGAAAGCTGTAGTGAACGACACCGGCACTAGTCCACCAAACGCTCACAAGTAACTTTTTTTTAGTTAATTTTCGCTTGGGGCAGGCTTTGGCTGGTTCGTCAGGGTCCAGCCATTACGATGAGCATTTCAGATTATCGTACAGGATCCACTTTTTATCACAGGTAATGATTCGATTTAAAATCCTTTCATTATTGTGCCGGTTGCGTAATGTAATGCAGCAGTCGACGCGCGTTTGTCGGTTTGCTGCACTCAATTCATGAGGTACCCACCTTTCAAGCTTTTTCACCGTCCCACTTTGCTTCATGTGGATTAAAACAGTTTTACCACTAACACCGCAGCCTGCAGCTAACTCGGACGTGGTTTGCGATGGATCCGAAGCGGATCCATCGCAAACCACACAATAGCCTTCAATTCTTCATTATCAACTTTGGTCTCCGGCTTGGTCCACGGGGCTTGTTCTGCAGGTCCAAATTTTCAGAACGAAAACGTTGGAACCAAAAACGCACTATGTTTTCTTTTGCGACACCGCCGCCATACACATCATTAATCCTTCGAGCCGTTTCTGCAGCACTGGTGCCACGGTGGAACTCGTACTCGAAAATACTACGATATTTCAAGTTTTCCATTTTGTAAACAGAGTGACGCATAGAAAAAAATCAAAAGGGGAAAAAACAAATGAAGTACGGTTTTCGAAACAAATGCATGAGGTATAAATTTGAAATTGGAATTCGTAACCAAAGAATACCTTTAAAACCAAATACCTTTTAAAATAAAATCAAGAACATTCCTTGTGCATTACGGAACCCTAAAAATACAAGTTGAACAAGTTACTAAAAATATGTATAAGTGAGTCGTTTTATTTAAAAAAATACTAGGCGACGATCGACTTTTTGTTGTTACGGAATTACGGGGAAAATGATAATAAGAAATTAGTGTTAAACATTAATTCAAATTTCATAAAAATCGGTCAAGCCGTTTCGGAGGAGTTTTGTTACAAACATTGTGACCCGAGACCACAGTGAATTTGCAAGTCATAAGGTACATTAATGATCAACTTCATGGTGTCTAATTTTTATTATTACGTTGTGGCCAACACCCGGAACGTATCGCAGTTACCGTCAATAATTATAATTAACGGGGTAATTTAACAACGAATTCATGATAATATTATGAAGTCATAATAATATTATATCTACAAATGTAATAAACACGAAAATATATTCAAACCTAGGTCAAACACCTAGTTGAAATAATAATATTAATTGGTCTATGACTCTATGCCAATGACACAATAAAAATAAAGTACCTATCTAAACTCACATCTTAAGTCTCGATCCCCGCGTTAAAACAACAAAAAATTTTGTTTTTAAATCTGATTAGGACTATGCAGGCTGATCACCTAATTGTCTGACAAGAAAGATGATCCATACGTCGGATGGGCATGTAAAAAATCGGTCCTGCGCCTGATCTCTTGCCTGTCGTATCGGTTATCCATCCTCTTGGGTTACGAGAGCAAAGGAATTGAGATATCTCTAGTGTATTGCGCACACACTTGGGCACTATAACAATAACTCCTGCGTAGCTGGTCTGGTTTTAATGAAACCGGCCACGGTCACCGTAATAGAGTGGGAAAGCCACACAAAACATTATTATTAACAATTATTAGTGACAAAGCAATAGTTTCAATTATTTTATTTATTTTAGTAATTACTACAAAATTCCATACCGTGCCATTCTGCGGTAATATAAATATTATTAGAGATACTCTGTAAATACGCGGCGTTTCAGATTAAATGGTTATTTAATTTACAATAACGGTGTGTCTAACTACGATTATGTAGGGCACTTTAGTGTGTTAGTGAGAATGTTAATTTTGATGAACATGGTAAGGTAATATAACAATGCCAAAGCGTAAAAAATACTATAATATATAATATCGGTTTACCTTACGACCGAGATATATCGAGATAAAGCATCGGTCTCGCTGGGCGTAGAGCACCCACCGAGACCAATTATTAGTCTACTATGCTTACGATGTTCTGTCCGTATGTCCACGGGAAGACGTCGACAACGTAAAACGGTGTAAGATCGCGGCACGGTTCGTCGACTTAACGTGCAAATTCACGTCGTCGTAAAATGGCACGTAGTCCAGACAATGAATGACTCAAAAGAGGGTATAGAGTGTGTGAACGGGAACCTAAGCGATTTCTTCAGAAACTTATTCAGCGTGCTTAGGGAGAAAAAATACTAAAAGTCCTGACGTCTAGGAGGCGAGCTGGGGGAGGAGGTAAAAGGTAAAAATGTAAAAGGTATAAAGTTCTCTATTTTAGGTTTTTTGGCACTATCTCAAAAACAGTGCATTGTAGCAAAAAATGTTCTGTAGCTGTCATATACAACATTGACATTTGACTCGATACTCGTGCGTTCGATTTTCAGACCCATTGTATTATTGCAGAGTTCTATTTTCAATGCTCTGAACTTTCCCCGGCTTACCGGATTCCTTATCCTTATATTCCGGATCCTTAGATAGTTCTAAGGCTGGGACTATACTGCCCGGAATCGCGATAAAGCCGCCTCGATAACGGCCGTGGTTATGTAACGTCACGCTACGGTCGTGGCCACGAAACCCACATACAGTCTACTGGTTCGTCCGTAATTATAAGTTGCCTCAATTATAAAATTCATGTTCTTATTGTTCGTTGACCCAATGATTTCAAAACTAAAAAATATTCATACAAGAAGAAATTTCGCCATTTGATTTCAGAAGGTTTGTTAATAAAACCCGACTTAAGAATACTGCGGAGAACAAATTTCAAAAGGTCAAACCTCGACTGCCCAAAAACCCCCAAAAGTAGGGCAGTATAAGTGTGGACACTATTTGCCCCGACATGCATCGTCTATAATAAAGTGTAGGTCTATGGTTTGATATGAAATTAAAGATATTTTTTCACGATGAAAATTTTTAAACGTAAAATTTTGATGTGTAACATCTTTCCTCTCGCTTTCTTGAAATTTGTGAGAGTGATTTCGTGAAATAGGACGGAAGTGTGTAACAGGAAATCGCGGAATCGCGCGCTATTTGATTTGACAAATGAGCGCGCGAATCGTTGTAGAGTTGGCCGTCGGATTCGAATAAAATATTTCAATATTTAAATTTTTTAAATTTTGAGGTTGATTTCTGTCACTGCTTTTTTTTAAAATTTATATATGGCATCGGCTTATAACCATTTGCCAGTGTCAAGTTAAAAAGGCGGGAAATAGAACTATATATCTATAGCACGTTTTTAGAAGTTTTTAGAAGTTACCAATATTACACATTAAGAACCGAAATAACACAAATTTATGAGGAAATACAAAAACCACAACGTCACCCATTGAACTCCCCGGCAAAACTCTGTCACTGCTTAATGGTAAAGTTTCCGTATTTTTTTTATCATCGTCACAGAATACGTAATAGTACAAGTATCATAATGTAAAATCATACTAAGCATTGTGTGTTATTGAAATATTTTGTTACATATCATATGCGACTACTGTAGGGCTAGCTCGTTTTTTTTTATTGAACAAAGACTGGACTGAAAAGATCACAGCAAGTGCGGAGTGTAAATCTTTGCTGTATTTTTGTTCACTCAAATGAGTAATTAAGTGGGTATCAAATTTAGGTAACTTGTAATACGTATCTATTGTAATAATTTATAACTCGTATGTATCGCGATTCGCGTAAAGACAGATTTATTTCTCAGAAATCAATTTTCTGATATCGGTTTGAAAACGTAAAATGCATCTGAATTGGCGCCTATGACTGTGCGTGTATATTTCGTGAGTAAAATATCACTTTTTTACTTCATGGAGACTACAAAAAAGGTAGTTTAACTGTTACACACAACGATCCTTAATAACAGAGAAGGCATGATATTTAGACAAACGATTAACATTAACAGGCGTATGTGAAATTGGGACTTAAGCTGGGACTATATGATCCGGAATCCGGAATGCCGGAGAAAATTCGGAGCACTGAAAATAGAAGTCTGCGCTAATCCAATAGGTCTGAAAATCGAACACAAGAGTGTTCAGTTGTCAGATTTGACATTGACGTTTGACACTCTTATGTTCGATTTTCAGGTCTATTGTAATATCGGAGACTTCTATTTTTAGTGCTCTGAATTTTTGACAGCCTTAAGGTACTAGTTATATTGAACACTAGATGTTGCTCGCATCTGCCGCGATAAACAGTTGCATGTGCTTCGACGTGATTTGCTCTATATCTGTATTCTGTACCGAATATTGAATCGACTCACTGCACAAGTACAAGTGTCGAGTGTCTCTACTATATACTATATACTATACTCTATGTCCAATGGTCACAGTCTAGAAGTAACGATCAATCGAAAGCAAAACACAACAATCGATTAGTTATGCAGCCAAAACAGCGTAATATAGTTATGTAGTCATGGTAACCGCAATCCGAATGAAACGAATTTGAAATACTGTTAAATGCTCTTTGTAATTATTGTTATCTTTCCAGGTTTGTTAAATACAAGTATAGGGAAGATGCATTTATTTTAAATCAGCAAAATTTATATATTTTACGAAATAAATGTGGACCGAAAAATGCAGAAAGTACAGTAATCAGTTGTTAAATTAAACATTTACAGGACTTCTATGATTGAATAACAAAAATGTGTATTTATTATTAATGTTATTTGTGACATTTTTTTAAGACAATGATATACTTTAACGCAGTACTTAAGTTAATACTTAAGTTAATAATCAGACTTGTATTTATCTTTATACATTTTCAACTGCTATGATGTCATGGTGCATCATTTTTGTATAGAACGTTTTTAATGCTCTCCGACGATCTCACTTTTGTGATGACTGTATTTTGTCACCGGTTGATCGTAGATATGCGATTGCAAAGATAATATATTCTACTTTACGAAAAGCAAAAAAGAAAAAAAAAGCTATGCATATTCCCCTTAGTACTTATAATCACAGTAATGGAGTGTCCCCCTTATTGATAAAAATATTTACACCACGGATACGCCACTTCTTTTTAAGTCTTTGTCTGATAGGTTGGAAAAGCAACTTGAAGTGTGTGTTTGTCTTGAGGCTGTGACATTTTAATAGCAGGACCCTATTACTGAGACTTCGCTCTCTGTCTGTCACCAGTGTATCTCACGAACCGTGATAGCTAGACAGTTTGTAACTCGATGTATTTCCGTTGCCACTATACAAATACTAAAAACAGATATTTTTTGTTGTTTTTAAACAACATATAATAAAAAAGAATAAAATAAATATGTAAGGGGTTCTCCCATGCCTACAACAAACGTGATTTTTTGCCGTTTTGTATGGAACCCTTTGTCCGGGAGTCTGACTCGCCCTTGGCCGGGTTTTTATTTTTTGCTATTATTGTATGCAATTTGAGTATTCTTACATTTTTAACAGCAGCTATCGAGCGCACAACCTCTTAAAAACTCAAAGCCTTAACCTCATTTTCTAGCTTAAAAAAGAATCCGATTCTTTCGAGTATTCGCAATTATTCGATATGAGGAGCCTATTAAGTATAACATATTCAAGTTTTTAAATAACTTTAACTACAATTTGCTATGCAATTATAAAAAATCGTACTAAGTATTGACTTACAAGACTGTGACTTACTTTTAATATCCACTGTGGAAAATTTCATGGCCAATTCAAATTACATCGTGATCTAACTAACGTTCTAATGCGTACAAATCGTCTTCAATGTGAGGAGTAGGTACGCCGCGTTAAGTTAGTTTTCAGGTTTCCAGTAGAGAAGCGCAAAATGTGTCACTAAGAAGATAAGATAATAATTATGTACATATATTATATCTTTTGATCAGTTCAGTAGTTCAATTATTTGTCCACTCATCAATGGGCACTGTCCAATCAAATTGACGATAGCTAAAGGCATACTTTACTATACTTATATCCTTAGAATACTTGGTTTTTGTTGGTTCTTCTCGTCCATTTAACAAGTTGTTTAATGTTACTTGCTGCAAATGCGCTGAATTAATTAATTCATTTCGTGCTTTCGGGCGTGCGGGGACGGGAGATGGACGTGAACTAAAGATCTGAGAACTAGTCCGATTAAATCACACATTCGCGAACTACACATGTCTAGTTCCCAGACATTGTGTCTTCGTCTTTTCAGAAATTTGTCTCCCTAACCTAACTGATAGGTTTCTCCGTATCATTTTTCTCTTAAGATTTTGATGTGCAGTTTTGAAAGATTTAAGAAAATCAAGTGACAACTGATACCTACACTTCAAAATCACTCTGATAATAAATAATGAGACAAACTTGCTAATTAATGAACAAATTAAGTCCCCACTTTACCGTGTTAGTTAACTTGTAAACCATTTGTTAATTTCATTTCGGCTGTCAAACTCGGATGAACGTATTACGTGACTCGGAGCTCGGAGACGTGATGAACGTCCAAAATTGACTTAGCCAACTGTCGAACGTTCAATAGAGTAGGTGCGCTTCATAATTAGAGAATTTATATTATTGATTTGAATCTGTCACTGTTCTTAACTGTGACATAATGTCCCATGTCTAAGGGTCAGCACACACCGAAACGCGACGAGACACTGCTCTGCATTTTTAAGATAGCGGAAAATAGCGGAAAGCGGAGCGACTATAAATGGAACTTTATGCACTATGCGGTTTCTTTGCGAAAGCGGCGCCGCGCTACACAGCCCGGGAAGCTCGAAATTAGAAGTCTTGCAATGAAAAGTGTATCTTCTTGTATGTATAACTAACATTAATTGCCCGCGGCTTCGCCCGCTTGAAATTAGGTTTAAACTTTCATACCCTATTTTACCCACCTAGGGGCTGAATTTTAGGAAACGCTGAAATACGTAATTCATTTTTTTTCCCTACTACTAAATTCATACGAAATATCATGCAAATATGTCCAAGGAATAAAAAGTTTCATACCAACATCTTATCACCTATTTGACCCCCTTATCAGGGGAGGGGGTCATTGTGACCGAACTGTGCAGTTTTATCGTTGTGGTGTGTAGCGGGCATTATTAACACTTTATCGCTGTTAAAGTAATATCTATGTACTTTTTTCTATCTATGCAAAACTATTTACTACCGACATGATTACCAAGTCCTCCTCCACACTCCACCTTCACATATATAACCTAATAATTACATAATGTAATTATTTAGAATGTTATTTAATTCAGTTTCACTGGAGTCTTGAATTCGTAACATTTTTAACACGAAACAATTTAAAACGGTAAAGTTTCGTTATAAAAAACTTCTGAATTATTCTGAAAAAGACTGGCAGTTTTTATGTCTTAAATTTATTGCCTTTTCGGCATCCCGTCGGTTGGAGTTTATTTTTATGAAAATATTATATGAGGTGCTTTGTTTCGCTGCGATGTTAATGAGGTTCACTCGAAAAGGAGCATGCATATTTTATTAAATTGAAAAAAAATAATTTCTCGTATATTCTTGTTGAAAAATCTAGTTAATTCTCGAATTAGTTTTTTCTTTGTAATACAATTTTTGTAAGTTATTGGAAGCGGAAGTTTTATTTTCTGCAGATGACTGTATCTACCGCAAAGCTTTTAAGTCGAAAAGCTCTTCCATAAATTATTAAGTGATCAATACCCGTGTTTCTATTAAAAAAAAAAACAATGAGAGCTTACTCTAGAAAACTAATGTATTTACGAATTTATTTATCCTACTTTAAGTAACATGAGGGAAAACTATAAACGTTCCCATTCCGAATCCGTTCACCGTTGACATGTTTGTCAGTTCCCCACGGATATACAAACCTCATTTTGAGTAACCCTGGCCCAGATTCGAACCAGGGGCCTTTCTAAGGGATAGCAGTAATGTTATGCAGATGAAAATTACTATCCATAAAATAGTGTTCAGACTTGTTTTATAGGTCGTCAAAGTTATGACCCAGGTAATATCTATTACGGTATTATCATTGGTTCGTATTACGCGCGTGAAGTTAAACGATTTGGAATCGTAATTTTCCAGCTTGATACCTTAGGATGGTAGTAAGGAGTGAATGACTTTTCTGGTAGTAGCTATAAGTACGCCGTATTACCTATACCGATTGGATCAGTTCAATATCGACTTGCGCCCGAAATTAATAATGAATCTTAATCTCATTTTGGCTGTCTGAGATCAATATTTCAATACATTTCAACGATCCTAGGATTAAGTTCACGTCAATTTCCGTCAATTTTTGTTTAAGAATTACATTAATTTTACTTTTATTGAATTATAAATGAATCGTCTTGATATAATAAACAGATATTTGGAGTTTGGACCAATAAAAACGCGTTTGACGTTGGTTTGACAGCAATGAGATTATAATTTTGCAGTGTTAGCATATTGGGACTGGATCTTAAGAGAGCATACCCATGAGAGTTTTTGTTTTGCTCAATTGTATTAGCGCAATTTCAAACAAGTTCTATTTACAGTGCAGATTTTTCTGTCGCTACCACAAATGAACTCTATTGGGTACGAGGGCTAACTGTAGTATTGCGGGATTTAATTAGCAGACTCGACCTTCTGTTATCGTCGAATACGCCTGTTACTTAATCTTAATTTTGTTCACAGAGACTTGGGGTCAAACAGACGGTCACAGGTTCAGCTACCCAGCCTCCCCTCTCCTGACGCAGGGAGCAGATGTCCCCAGTGACAACTTCTGCCCCGTGGCTGAGGAAGGGGAAGAATGTGTCCACGTCAAAAACGTGCCCCTGCATTCAACTGTGGACCTTATTATGTTTGATCAAGGTAAGTTTTTTAACGAAACAACCGTTTTAGCCTGTTGCCTAAGTGTAGCTATTAATAAACCGGCCAAGTACGAGTCGGGCTCGCGCAGGAAGTTTTCCGTACAAAGAAAACGTTTGTTGTACTTACTTCATTTTATTCTGTTATAGCGGCAACAGAAATATATAATCTGCGAAAAAAAAAAGCTATCACGGTTCATGAGATACAGCCTTGTGATAGACAGACATACGGACAGACCACGGAGTTATAGTAATAGGGTCTCGTTTTTACCATTTGGGTACGGAACCCTAACCCTAAAAATCCCTAAAAATCCCAATCAAGTATTTAATGTTCCTATAACCCCTCAAGGGTCAGACCAAACAAAAAAGTGAAAACAGAGTTTTGTCAAACAAAAACTGCGACCGGTTTAGTAATTACATAAGTGACACAATTACTCGCAGAACGCTGTGTCCACTTTTTTATTAGATCTGATCTTAAACCAGAAAGTGAAATAAATAATAATTACGCTACTCTTGCCAATCTCATCTTATTAATATTTTTAATTAAACCAGGTAATTAATTATTACAATCTTAACTATCGTTTCATCGTTTTACTAGTGTAAAAAAAATGTTGTTTATAGACTGTGGCATTATGTAGCATTTAAAATAGCATGCTGTGGTCTGGTGAGCGTTTTAGATGAATAGATTGTAAAATTTTGAATATTACGTAAAATGTAATGAATGCAGTTTAATTGGAATTCAATTAAGGTCGGCCTGTGGTCGAAATTAGCCCATAATAATTCTTATATTTTTTAAGTTTGAACTTTATAAGGGTCTTCTGCCGCTTACATAGAAAAAAATGAAAATGTTCTGACAGATTGACGAGCGTCAACGTGTAACAAAATTGTATCCATGCAGTTCTCCTTCTCTCTAATCTCAATGATTGTATCTATCAAACGCACGGTAGTGTGTGTTAATAATCTGAGGTAGTGTGTATCGTTGTTAATTTTATGTATTTTGAAGCATTATTAAAAAATATTAGTTTCTGCACTATTTTTAATTTACCGGCAAAATTTCGTACTCCGGTTGCACAATTCTCGTGAAACTATACTGAAAGTTTTTGCTTCACGTATTAATAATAATAGTACTTGATTTGGTAACTCAAATGATTTCATATAATAAAGCGTGTTCCATTCGATGTTACTTTTGCTCAAAACGCTACGATAATTTTTACCACAAAATGTTGTTTCTCTAGCGAAATATCGAAAATGTTGAAATTTTCGATCCCATTTTAGCAATTTTATAGTTAGTGGAACAACTAATGTAAATTTTGACATTTCAAGACTTTGATACTTATAATGTTTGTGTTTAAAGTTTAAACACCAATAATTTATATTTCTTTGTTTAAATTACTTTACATTTAAACAAAGAAATATAATTTTCCTGTAAGTTTTTTTTCTGTAATTAACCTAAAAATAAAAAATTTTCAATAAAATCTGTTAAATCCTTGTAAACGTTAAAAAGTAAACGAAAAAAAAACTAAATCAAGACATTTAGGCGAAAAATAGATCATATGCCCAAAATGCTAATGTTTTAATATCATAATCATAGCTAATGTTTTAATAGTCACTGTACATATGTTTTGTGGCTATATATTGTGCGCGTATTAGCTTATACCGCATAGTTAGAAAACGCTAGGAGCAAAAATACTCGCTATTATGCATTTTTTTTTCATAAAAAAATATCATTCAATAAAAAATGTGGAGCCACTTATATTTCTTACGTAAAGAGCTTCAATAAAACACAAACATTAGGGGTCATTTGTACAAGCTTTATGCAAAAATTCACAAAGATAAGTCTTTGTCATTTGTAAAATTAGAGGAGGTGAGGAAGGAGCGGGGAGGGAAACGGGGAAATAACTCAAGTATAAGCACGTTTGATGTAAATTATGAATGTGCTGGCTAATATCCGAGAGTAGGGATGTCGCTTTGCGTATTGCGTAAATGTAATATCACGTTTTTCGAGCATTAACGCCATTTGTACACGCGTTCCTATGCGGCATCGAGTCTCTGCAAAAATACTGCAAAACGACTGCTAAAAGCTTTTTGTACATTAGGGGGTTTTTACAATGAAATGTCGTTATAATTTTCGTAGATTACGGTGCAGACGTCGGTTCAGGATGTCATCCAGGGTGCCTAGCAGGAACTTTTGAAAGCGCGGCGGCGTAAACGTAAAGTTATCGAATAAAATTTCTATGCTTTTGACAGATTTTCATGCAATTCTCATTCGATAAATTTACGTTTACGCCACTGTCAAATGTTTCTGCTAGGCCCACTGGTCTTGTGACCAGGATCACATTCTGAAACGACGGTTAGAGTGTGTCGCCCCTGTGCCGACAGATCGCGTGGGGAGTGGGGACGCTTTGCGATGCGAAACACCACAAGCGGAACTTACGTACAGTTTTTTCATATTTTCGCTGACGTATAGGATACCTGTATAGGATACCTGTAGGAGTATTAAGGGCGTAAGTTAAAGATTACAGAGGAATTCTACGGGCCTGTTTCACATTCTACTGATACGTGTCAGATAGCTTATTTGCATGTTTTATCTCAGTCGCTCGTTATTAGTAATAAAGTAAGCAGAAACAAAACTTCCGATTAAGCTATCACTTATTATTTAAAAATAGTTTTTTTTAAAGTATTATTTAAAAATATGAGTGCAGTTCACTCCTCCTCTAAAATTATAAACTTTAACTGTGATTTTCATTATAAGTTTTTGCTTAACGTATCTTATACATCAAACGAGACAATCTTGTATTTATATATAATCGGTTTCTCGAAAGCGGTTCCAAGTATTACCATGAAATTTACTATGTAGAGAGTTATGGGGGAAAAAAATTGATCTTGCTAGGTCTTATCCCAAGAAACTGCGCATTTTTAGATATATATAAACTATAATATATCAATAATTTCGACATTGTTATGTCAGGCCGATTGGCAGTTTGGTATGCGTATCTATAATTTTTCTATGTTCGAAAATTCGTTATAACAAATGGGAGGCCCATTACGAATTTTCGAACATAGAAAAATTCGAATCGAGCAAAGCTCGGATACCCTGGTACTTAATATATTATATTGTGAGTATTGTGATAAATATACGAATGGGTATACATTGTAATAATCGGGTAAATTTTGTCTGTTGCCGCTAACCCTACGCAGTAAGACGTGTGTAATAAGTTAGAGGCATGTTAGAAAGCTAATAACGTATTAATATATCCTAACAAAACTTAAAACAGCCGGAAGGCATCTGAAAACATTACAATAGACTAAGTTGAGTATGTATGTATGTATCGAGAAATCCCAGGAAACTTCTGTTGACCTTTCCGGTGGAGTTTACATAAGACTTATGCCAAGTGTTTACATGGTACATCAATACTATCAATGTATTGTGTATGCTATAGGTATGAGTATATATACAGCCATAGTACAGCATATGAAACAAGGCATTTCTGACAGGTGGTAAATCGTATCAGTATGAGAAAAGTGGTAACATCACAATAGGCTATTCTACATTTTTTTCAAATATATTCTGAAATGGTCGTATCGATTCGATAGTCAACTAGTATTTTTATTTTCTGCAAATAATATCTCTTTATGCAAAGAAAAAATGTTTAAAATTTAAACGACAAATGTTTGCGCCAAATCACACCCACCAATATGGGTGGGTGTGATTTGGCCAAATAAATGTCATATGTGCGCGTGTAGTGCATGAACTTTAGATTTTACTTTCGCTGTTGTTTATTCGATTTGATTATGTTCTTATGACGTCACTTACAAGAAAAAAATGGCGGCTGGTGTTTTCAGTCACGTGACATACAGATAATAAAACTACAGTTTTATTTTCGAAATTATAAATAAATCGCATATTTATATTAACAACAAAATAGTGTTGTTTTCGTATTTCTTATGATAGAAATTATATAATTTACAAATGTATATCATTTGCTTTTGATAGATAAAACCAGCCTATTATCCAGACAACTCGCTTTGTAGATCAAATTAATTTTACATTCTTTGTTAATGTTTATATTTTCAATTATATTATAAACATCTAGAAATCGAAAGAAACATAATATACGTTTCTTTCGATTTCTAGATGTTTATTCCCTGCTAGATGTTGCCCACGACTTCGTGAGCGCAATAGTTAATCTTGCGGGCACCGAAAATTTTTCCATGCGATAAAAAGTAGCGTGTGGTCTACTCTATATTTCTGCCAAATTTCATCAAAATCGATCCAGTAGTAACGGAGCCTATTCAATGCAAACAAACAAAGTTTTCCTCTTCGTAATATTAGTATAGTAATTATAGATGTATATATTAAACATTGATTTTTGCGAATTAGTTTGTTTTTATTTTAATATTGTATCTAATTCTATTGTAGTACAGAATACATAATAGTACAAGTGTAGTTAAAGATTAATCCGATGCAGTGACGATTCAGGGCAATGGTGTTGCAGAGTGGAGACCGATCTATGGTAAACCACTAATTATCACTTACGGCCCGTTTCAATAACCTATCTTCCAATGACTATTTGTTAAAAACGTCACCTTTGATATAATTTGCCGGATTTTAGCGTTCCAATAAACTAACTTAGTTTATGGAATCTTTGTCTGTGACAGCGGGATCGTTGACAGCTATACCAAATGTGACGTTTTTAACAAATAGTTATTGGTAGATAGGTTATTGAAACGGGCCGTTAGACAAACATGAACCGAGATAATCATTGGATTTAATTAACTATTATAATCATCAAACAACTCGGAGGTTTCGCGTTACAAACAGAATACATTATACAATATCTATAGTACAATAATTACGTCTAATGTTGGGCCTATTTCACAATAAGTGTCGCATAGCTTATACGAAAGTTTTGTCGCTTACTTTATATCGAGCGACAGAGACAAAAATGCAAATAAACTATCTAGCTATCACTTAATAGAAGTTTGTGAAATTTCAAACAGCGCCTACGTGTGATTCATCTATGAAATTGCAGACTTTTTACAGGGTACATTATAGCCGACTAAAAAATATTGCTATGTGGTCTAGTATCACGTAATAAAGAGTTAAAAGGCTGAAAAGCCTAAACTGCAACGGTTTGCCGTTGGTTTTCATCATTGCATGATAACTTAAAAAATTTGTTTTAAAAAGCTAAAAACAGATAAATAGTAAACTGTCATGATTTGCCGTTTGTTTCCATTGTTGCACGATAACTTCAAACTTTGTTTTAAAAAGCTCATAAATACCTAAGAACTTACTTTAGCCAAATAACAAAAAAAAAAACAGATAAATAGCTAAGTACTTAATTTAGCCAAAGAAGTGTATCCAACCTTTATTTTTAATTAAAAATACATTACATTACACATTCAGGTCACATTTGATTGATAGCTCAGACATAAGTGATGAAAAAATCGTGGCGGTCTAACATTATATTGATTTGAAAGTTATGATTAATTTATGTTATTGTATTGTATTGTAGTAATGTTTATGATATTGATTCTTTTTTAGGGTTATAATAATTCCATTATCATGTGCCCACTTCGTAATATTCTCAAAATCGTCCTGTACATACTCCCGTATCTGTGATATAGATTTGAGGCGTATACCACACACATATCGTCCGCATACATATTTATGTATGCGGACGATATGTGTGTGGTGGTATATATATATACCGACATATTATATACTTACCGACCGGGCCATACACTGACCCTGTCGGTACACCCAGACTCACATCCGCGTCATCACCAGCCACACCATCTATCACCGTTCGTATTTTTCTATCAGTTAAATAATTTCTAAATCACATACTAGTCGGCCCACGTATACCGCATTCATCCATCGCCTGCAATAGTATATTATGATCGAGCGTGTCAAATGCCTTTTTGTAATCAATAAAAAGCGCTATCAGTTGTTTTCCAGAATCTAAAGCTTCGTTTACATAATCCGAGAAACTCAACAAGGCCATAGTCATGCTTCTGCCCTTCCTAAAACCATGTTGAGTTTGAGAGCACGTTGTTTCTTTCTAGGAATGTACTCACTTGACCCACAACCACCTTTTCAACTATTTTATCGATTACAGGCAGAATTGCTATTGGCCGATAGTTAGCATATTCCAAGTGACTACCGGACTTGTAAATAGGTCGTATTATAACCCATTTTAACACTTTGCTGTAAACACATGTTAATAAAGTTTGCTAAGATGGGACTAATTTGTTTTCTTAAATACTTAATGTCTTGTACACGTATACAATCTGCACCCGCGGACTTCCTACTTGATAACATATTTATTATTTTTTCTACCGATAATGGGCTTATTTTCGTAAACCGAAAACTCGTATTACATGATTTGACGTTGACGTATGACGTTTCTATTTAAAAATTGTGTATTACATATAATATGTTTAATGTTTTGTATTTCTTTGGTAAATGTTTGCGTATAGTTATTGCATATGTTACTTGTACTATCTTTTTTTCCTAAATGCTTTAAAATAATACTATCTAAACAATTTTTTTCTACACCTAACCACGAATTTATATTCTCCCAAATTTTTCTAAAATCCCCCTTACAATTTAATATTTCAGACTGTCTATATTTATTCTTGACTATATTTATTAATTTACTTACTTTATTAATAAACGTGGTATATTCTAATCTTTTAGTCATATTTCTAGGCTCCGCTTTCCATATTTTAAATAAATAATCCCTACGCGATAATAAGTTATACAATTCCTGATCTATCCACGGCTGGCGTATTCTTTTATTCTGTTTTATAGTGACATTGATCGTACTGGCCTTATAAAACTCAACAAAAATTTTACAAAATTCTTCATATAGTTTAAGTGGGCATGTTATTTCGTACAGTTTCATCCAGTTGTAATCATCAAGTATTTTCATTAACAATTTTTCATTGACAACATTTTTTTCAATAATATCCTTTTTTTCTATTTAAATTACATGTAGTGTTATTATTAGGTCTTAAAGACAATCCCACCGCATAGTGATCGGACGCGTGCACTTCAAGTACAAACGACAGCGGTCGGCGCTCGTGGCATCTTGCTCGCACCCACACGTGATCCAGGCACGATCTCTCGCTCTTCCCGTCGACGATCGCCTCGCGCGTTACTTCCGTACTGGGTATAACGCATTGCAGTCCGAGTTCACACATGGTGTCTTTTTATTTTTTCAACTTCGTTTAAGATGTTAATGTTCATGTCTCCAATTAAAATAATAGTTTCTGTTTTTGGAATATTCTTTATTACTGTTTCTATTTCTTGTATGAACGTTAATTTATTTTTCTGTGGCAGCCTATATATAGCAATTATGTGTATTTTACTCCTCTCCCCATCAGCTGACCATGTATAGTTTCCGAAGATCCTGTAATTTTTCCCTGGGTCTGATAAGTTAGTTCTATTTTTGCATAAATTAATATACCTCCTCTATTTTTCGCTCTGTTTAATATAAAATAGTTATATTCATTTAATTTGTAATATGGTAATTCTTCACTCTTAATATTTATTTCGCTTAATATTAATATGTCAATTAAATATTTGTTCTCTTCCATTAGTATAAGTATTTCGTTATAGTTTTTACGAAGGGACCTTATATTTAGGTGCATAATATGAATATGCCCGTCTCTCTGTGTTAATTCTTTATTTAATTTCTTTACATCATATAATCGTTTGAATTCAAAGTCGCTAAATATATCTTCTAGTAGATTATAGAATTTTAAAGTATAAAAAAATCACGTAATGTGCACGTACACGGCGCGCCATTTGCACTATTCTAAGTTTTGAGATGCTTCAAGGTCATTAAGTACTTTTTTGCACTTTATGTTATATATCCTTTTTTTTTCATTATTCTTTTTAGTTAGTATATTGCCGTTTTGAACCCACATATATTGGTAGCCTTTTGGTTTTAGGATACTTCTCGTTATCCACAATAGTTGTCGTTTAAACTTAGGTAGTGATTCATTAATGAATATTTCTTTGTTGTTGCCGTTGTTGTATATTAAGTTGTTAGTGATTTTGTCTTTACCGTTCGATAATTCTTTTCTCGCCGCCATCCACTTAACTCGATCATTTTTACTACATAGCTTTACTTGAATTATTCGTGGCCTTGAATCATCCTGTTTTTCTTTACCTATTCTCTCTGCTTCTTCCACGTCCTCTGTATTGAGCTTTAACACTTTAGCAACTTCTTTCACCAATTGTACCGTGTTTTGGTTGGCTTTGTTCTCTAACCCGCTTATTTCAATATATTTTTCTTTCTCCTTAATTTCCAATTCCTCCACTCTTTTTTCCAGCGCTCTGTTGCATTTTTCCAAGTACCTATACATTCTTTTGTTCCAAAGCTTTAATTTTCTTTTCGGCCACCTCTTTATACTCTGTCATGCCCTGGTACTTTTCAGCATCAAAATCAACGATTTCCGCAAGATTTGTTAATTATATAATTTCTATCATAAGAAATACGAATACAACACTATTTTGTTATATAAATCTGCGATTTATTTATAATTTCGAAAATAAAACTGTAGTTTTATTATCTGTATGTCACGTGAAGGAAAACGCCAGCCGCCATATTTTTCTTGTAAGTGAAACAACAAGTGTAAGTGTAACAGCGAAAGTTAAATCTAAAGTTCATGCACTACACGCGCAGATATGACATTTATTTGTTTCTGTTCTTATGATGTCACGATAATGGTGGGTGCGTTTTGGTGCAAACATTAATTGTTGTTTAAATTTTAATCATTTTTTCTTTGCATAAAGAGATATTATTTGCAGAAAATAAAAATACTAGTTGACTATAGAATCGGTACGACCATTTCAGAATATATTTGAAAAAAATGTAGAATAGCCTATTGTGATGTTACCACTTTTCTCATACTGATACGATTTACCACCTGTTAGAAATGCCTTGTTTCATATGCTGTACTATGGCTGTATATATACTCATACCTATAGCATACACAATACATTGATAGTATTGATGTACCATGTAAACACTTGGCATAAGTCTTATGTAAACTGCACCGGAAAGGTCAACAGAGGTTTCCTGGGATTTCTCGATACATACATACATACTCAACTCAGTCTATTGTAATGTTTGCAGATGCCTTCCGGCTGTTTTAAGTTTTGTTAAGATATATTAATACGTTACTTAGCTTTCTGGCATGCCTTTAACTTATTACACACGTCTTGTTGCGTAGAGTTAGCGGCAACAGACAAAATTTACCCAAATATTATAATGTATACCCATTCGTATATTTATCACAATACTCACAATATAATCAAAAAAAAAAAAAATATTAAAAATTGGTATTTTTAAATACTCATTTTGAACGTCGATACTACGTGATGCCTACCACCGGTTCCGGAACTAACCCAGCGAGAAGAGCCGGCAAGAAATTCGTCTGGGGCCATCTTTTACCAAAAAGATGGAAAATTATTCTTTTAAAATCAAAATTATTACAATGTTTACTTATGTCTATGTAACAAATAATAAGATAAGATAAGGAGCCACCTTATTCCCAAGGTGTGCCGTCTTGAATGAAGTAATTAATTTTATAATACGCTTTGGCACACAAACGTTTTTTAACTACTTTTTTAAGCTTATTAATGGAAGGTTTTGAACCTTTTCTGGGATTATATTGTATAAGCGTATACATTGGCCTTTAAAGGATTTACTAACTTTGCTTAGTCTGAACACTGGCATATAACTTGTTCTTATTTCTAGTGTTTACACAATGATTATCACATTTCTTTTTGAAGTTGTTTAGATTCTTTCTTACATAAAACACATTTTCCAAAATGTATTGAGATGCGACGGTCAGAACTTTTATTTCTTTAAACTTAAATAATATATTAAGTACCAGGGAATATAATTAATAATTAATATTAATATATTAAGTACCAGGGAAACCGAGCTTTGCTCGATTCGAATTTGTAATTTTTATTTATTATATATAATAATAATTCAAACAGAAAAATTATAGATACGCATACCAAACTGCCAATCGGACTGACATAACAAAGTCGAAATTATTGATATATTATAGTTTATAATATATAGCTTAACTATGCGCAGTTTCTTGGGATAAGACCTAGCAAGATCGATTTTTTTCCCCCATAACTCCCTACATGGTAATACTTGGAACTGTTTTCGAGAAACCGATTATATATAAATACAAGATTGTCTCGTTTGAAGTATAAGATACGTTAAGCAAAAACTTATAATGAAAATCACAGTTAAAGTTTATAATTTTACAGGAGGAGTGAACTGCACTCATATTTTTAAATAATACTTAAAAAAAAAACTATTTTCAAATAATAAGTGATAGCTTAATCGGAAGTTTTGTTTCTGCTTACTTTATTACTAATAACGAGCGACTGAGACAAAACATGCAAATAAGCTATCTGACACGTATCAGTAGAATGTGAAACAGGCCCGTAGATTTCCTCTGTAATCTTTAACTTACGCCCTTAATACTCCTACAGGTTCGTATACGTCAGCGAAAATATGAAAAAACTGTACGTAAGTTCCGCTTGTGGTGTTTCGCATCGCAAAGCGTCCCCACTCCCCACGCGATCTGTCGGCACAGGAGCGACACACTCTAACCGTCGTTTCAGAATGTGATCCTGGTCACAAGACCAGTGGGCCTAGCAGAAACATTTGACAGTGGCGTAAACGTAAATTTATCGAATGAGAATTGCATGAAAATCTGTCAAAAGCATAGAAATTTTATTCGATAACTTTACGTTTACGCCGCCGCGCTTTCAAAAGTTCCTGCTAGGCACCCTGGATGACATCCTGAACCGACGTCTGCACCGTAATCTACGAAAATTATAACGACATTTCTTTGTGAAAACCCCCTAATGTACTGCTACTAAACTTTGAGCAGTCGTTTCGCAGTATTTTCGCAGAGACAGGTTCGTATACGTCAGCGAAACTATGAAAAAATAGCTACAGCTTAAATAACAATAAGCGTAGCCATACAATCGTCTAATTGGCATGACGCTACCGATTGGATCAGTTAGAATGGGCGTAGAGTGGCATAACAGTTTATACTGTCATGCCAGAACTGACCCAATCAATATCGTCATGCCGATTGGACGATAGGCATTATGGTGTATGGGTACTGTTAGGCTTACTACCAAATTTTCGGATTAAGGGTCAGCTCACACACAAACGAGACGAAATGCGCCGCTGCATTTTTAAAATAGAGATTCAATATTGAACTTTATTCAGTTCATTAGAAGATACACGTTTCATTGCAAAAGCTGTGACGTGCTATGCAGAGCGGAGCAGAGCTATACAGAATTTTCAGCTCTATTTACAGTGCTGTTTTTTCTGTCGTGACCACGAAAAAACTCTCGTGGGAACGTAGCGTTAGGGTTCCGAATAGTTTCATTTTATATGTAGTTTCGCTATATCGAGGATGTTTTTTTTTCATTCTACCCCACCGTGTACCTATCGTCGAATAGGTGATAAAAGCGAGTTCATACTTTTTAATTTCTTTTTATGAATTAAACCATTATGGCATTTCTAATCTATGAGAGATAGAAACTTGTAACTTCCCATCCCAGGTCGTGATAAATACTTTTAAGAAAAGTTATTTTGGGCGATATCGGACAATAGCATTTGAAGTAATTTAAAAAATAGTTATTGCGCGTTGATAGTTACGAAACCTTCCACATGTCCCGACATGCTCTTGGTTCGGTTATTTTCATTATTGTCTCATTGTAATACGAAAGCTGGTTCTCCTTCAAAGGGAAGCCCTAGCCTGTACAATAGGTAGGGATTTGGATGAGGGTCTTCAAAAGGTGAATGTTAAGTGAAGCCGATAGGAATGGAGATATAGGAACCCCAAGCCACTGGTAGGTACGTATAACATATTAAGCAATACTTTTAAAAATTCCAGTCAAAGACCCACATTGTATGATGTTTCATGCACCGAATAGCTGTCTTGGGCACACGGTCGTGAATTAATCAGGGTGGCTCGTCTCTCACGGACCTGAATCATTGATGGCCCTACCGTTCGCTCATAAAAATAGACATTGTAGTTAATTGACGCGATAAAAAATATAAGCAAATGCCCATCTCTTTCTCGCAAAACGATTTGAAGCCCAATTCACGTATTTAACATACACTTTCAATGAATCATAAATGTACCATCTTGTTATCATAAGTTTAAACAACAACAATTTATATTTCTTTGTTTAAATTACTTTACATTTAAACAAAGAAATATAATTTAGCTGTAAGTTTTTTTCTTGTAATTAACCTAAAAATAATAAATTTTCAATAAAATCTGTTAAATCCTTGTAAACGTTAAAAAATAAACGAAAAAAAAAACAAATCAAGACGTTTAGGCGGAAAATAGATCATATGCCCAAAATATCCGTAATAGATTTAAATAAACTACCTTTTAAATAATTATATTGTAATAAAATGTACTGTAAATAAAAAATATACTGTATCATAGCTAATGTTTTAATAGTCACTGAACATATGTTTTGTGGCTATATTATGAGCGTATTAGCTAAACCACATAATTAGAAAACGCTAGGAGCAAAAATACTCGCTATTATGCATTTTTTTTCATAAAAAAACATTCAACACGAAAATGTGGAGCCACTTATATTTCTTACGTAAAGAGCTTCAATAAAACATAAACAGTATATTAAGTTAAGGGTCATTTGTACAAGCTTTATGCTAAGATTCACAAAGATACGTCTTTCTCATTTGTCAAATTAGAGGAGGTGAGGAAGGAGCGGGGAGGCAAACGGGGAAATAACTCAAGTATAAACACGTTTGATGTTAAGTATTAATGTGCTGGCTAATATCCGAGAGTAGGGATGTCGCTTAGCGTTAATACAAAATGTAATATCTCGTTTTACGAGCATTAACGCCAGACGTCGGTTCAGAATGTCATCCAAGGTGCCTAGCAGGAACTTTTGACAGCGCGGCGGCGTAAACGTAACGTTATCGAATGAAATTAGTATGATTTTGACAGATTTGCATGCATCTGCATCTCATTCGATAAATTTACGTTTACGCCACTGTCAAATGTTTCTGCTAGGCCCACTGGTCTTGTGACCAGGATCACATTCTGAAACGACGATTAGAGTGTGTCGCCCCTGTGCCGACATATCGCGTGGGGAGTGGGGACGCTTTGCGATGCGAAACACCACAAGCGGAACTTACTTACAGCTTTTTCATAGTTTCGCTGACGTATACGAACCTGTAGGAGTATTAAGGGCGTAAGTTAAAGATTACAGAGGAATTCTACGGGCCTGTTTCACATTCTACTGATACGTGTCAGATAGCTTATTTGCATGTTTTGTCTCAGTCGCTCGTTAATCGTTATAAAGTAAGCAGAAACAAAACTTCCGATTAAGCTATCACTTATTATTAGAAAATAGTTTTTTTTGTAAAGAACTATTTAAAAATATGAGTGCAGTTCACTCCTACTCTTATATTATAAACTTTAACTGTGCTTCTCATTTTAAAGTTTTTGCTTAACGTATCTTATACTTCAAACGAGACAATCTTGTATTTATATATAATCGGTTTCTCGAAAACGGTTCCAAGTATTACCATGTAGGGAGTTATGGGGGAAAAAAATCGATCTTGCTAGGTCTTATCCCAAGAAACTGCGCATTTTTAAGCTATATGTAAACTATAATATATCAGTAATTTCAACTTTTATATGTCAGTCCGATTGGAAGTTTGGTATGCGTATCTATAATTTTTCTATGTTCGAAAATTCGTAATGGCCTCCCATTACGAATTTTCGAACATAGAAAAATTCGAATCGAGCAAAGCGGTTTTCCTGGTACTTAATATATTATATTGTGAGTATTGTGATAAATATACGAATGGGTATAATTATAATATTTGGGTAAATTTTGTCTGTTGCCGCTAACTCTACGCAGCAAGACGTGTGTAATAAGTTAAAGGCATGTCAGAAAGCTAAGTAACGTATTAATATATCTTAACAAAACTTAAAACAGCCGGAAGGCATCTGCAAACATTACAATAGACTGAGTTGAGTATGTATGTATGTATTGAGAAATCCCAGGAAACCTCTGTTGACCTTTCCGGTGCAGTTTACATAAGATTTATGCTAAGTGTTTACATGGTACATCAATACTATCAATGTATGCTATAGGTATAGGTATGTATGCTATAGGTATGAGTATATATACAGCCATAGTACAGCATATGAAACAAGGCATTTCTGACAGGTGGTAAATCGTATCAGTATGAGAAAAGTGGTTACATCACAATAGGCTATTCTACATTTTTTTCAAATATATTCTGAAATGGTCGTATCGATTCGATAGTCAACTAGTATTTTTATTTTCTGCAAATAATATCTCTTTATGCAAAGAAAAAATGATTAAAATTTAAACGACAAATGTTTGCGCCAAAACGCACCCACCATTATCGTGACGTCATAAGAACAGAAACAAATAAATATCATATCTGCGCGTGTAGTGCATGAACTTTAGATTTAACTTTCGCTGTTGTTTATTCGATTTGATTATGTTCTTATGACGTCACTTACAAGAAAAATATGGCGGCTGGCGTTTTCGGTCCCGTGATATACAGATAATAAAACTACAGTTTTTAGTGCTTAAATGCTTTTAGTCTTAATTAGCTTAAATGTTTTTTGTTAGTCTTGCAACAGAAATCTTTAGTCCTTAACCTCTAATATAATATAATATGTAATTACTTAATCTTAGATTAACCTACTAACTTATGCAAAATATTATCTACTTAGCAAGTGATTAAAGTTTTGAAAGAAATTTGTGGTTTGAGCCGTATTTCGAGTTCCGTTCCGTGAGGATAAAAACAGGACCCTATTACTGAGACACCGCTGTCCGTCTGTCCATTCTGGTGTTCCCAGGCTGTATCTATAGAACCGTGATAGCTGGACAGTTGAAATTTTCACAGATTATGTATTTCTGTCGCCGCTTTAACAACAAATACTAAAAACAAAATAAAATAAATACTTCAGTGCGGCTCCCATGCAACAAACGTGTTTTTTGCCGTTTTGTACGGAACCCTCCGTGAGCGAGTCCGACTCCGAGTCATTTGTTCTATAGACGACGGACAGCGGTGTCTCAGTTATAGGGTCCCGTCTTTATCCTCACGGAACGGAGCTCGAAATACGGCTCAAACCACAAATTTCTTTCAAAACTTTAATCACTTGCTAAGTAGATAATATTTACCATAAGTAAGTAGGTTAATCTAAGATTAAGTAATTACATATTTTATCTTAGAGGTTAATGACTAAAGATTTCTGTTGCAAGACTAATAAAAAGCATTTACTGTGACATTAAGTTACTTCTTTAGCACAATTCATGAGACGTCTGACATTTCAAAGTTTATTCCCAAAAGACGAAAATTTGTCTCTTGCTAGTTTTTTTAATTTAATTATTATTTGGATGTTGTTTTGATGTTATCATACACGTATGCGTCTACCTGGCAGGTTTGCCTGTACAGTTCAGTTGTGCTGTGGGCCTAGTAGGAACATTTGACAGCGGCGTAAACGTAACATTATAGAATGAGTATTGTATGAAAATCTATCAAAATCGTGACAGCGGCCATACAAATTTCATTCGACAACGTTACGTTTACGCCGCTGTCAAATGTTCCTGCTAGGCCAACAGGTAAACCGGAGCGTGTATGTTGCACAACTGTGCAGGTTTTTACTTATCAGGTACACCGTTAGGCTGGGACTATATGATCCGGAATCCGGAAGGCCGGGGTAAATTCAGAGCATTGATTATTATCAACACACACTATTACAATAGTTTTACTATTGTAAAACTCTGAAGTCATACAATAGAGCTGATAATTTAACGCACAAGTATCGAGTGAAATGTCAATGTCATACATAACAGCTCTACACGCGATACTTCAATTTTCAACTCTATTGTGTCAGCGCAGAGTTCTATTTTCAGTATTCTGAATTTTCCACGGCCTACCGGATTCCGGACAGTATAGTCCCGGCCTTACGTATATGGCTAATTGGCTAGCTTAGAATGCTTACACACGAACCGATTTGGTCTGGAGCAGACCATTATGACAGCACGACACTCATGTGTTTGATTTTCAGCTTTATCGTATTAACACAGAGTTCTATTTACAGTGCATTCCGATTTGTGTGCAGTATTCCATCGCACTCTCCTAATATTTCTCCCCAAACTTAAATAAACTGATAAACAAATAATAAAAAGAAAAATGTTCTGTAATATAATTCTGTCCTTTACAGAGTTCTATTTACAGTGCCGTTTTTTCTGTCGCAACCACTAAAAAACCTCTCGTTGGAACGTCGGCTTATGGCTAACGCTATAACTAAAGCCTGCCTCTATTTAGCAAAACCTATTTAAAAAATAATATAGTTATAAAACATTGTAGTGAAAGCTTAAGTTATGTATCAAAATGTCTGCCATCCTTGAACTTATAATAATAATTTACTCCGCGCTTATAAAACAAGCCGTATATTTCCATTTGAGCTTATAATCGTATAATAATCCCGGGATATAGTTTGTTACTTCCCGATCCTGTCGTTATATATTCAGGAATATTCTCTACGAAAACGTTCGTTACAATTTACATACTATTTTACATCCTATAAATTTAAACGAGCGATTCTTGTTGTTCTTTTATATTTGTCGCTATTGTATGATTTAATTTCAAACCTTTATATATATTAAAATATAAATGGATATTTTAATAGATGTTACCTGGGACTTCGTACGCGCAAAAAGAAATCCCGTGGGAACCGTAAATATCGCGTTACAAACTTTCGCGTTATGATATTAGTAACGATGTTCTTTATGATAATCTTAAGTTTCAATGCTGGTAAATATTTTAATCCGTCTGATTAGGCCGTAACGTCAAGGCAATATCGATGTGAAAGTTTTAAGAATGTTAATAAGTGGTAGTGAGTTCTGTTATCTGAGAGCTATAAATTGCCGTGTGCTGCATAAACTACAATAATGTACGAGAAGCTAATAGCGATACTTAATAGTGTGTGATAAAAAATATATATGGACGCTAAACACCACGTCAATCTGGCCGCGTGCTAAGTAGTCGAAGAACTTGCGTAACAAAGACCAGACAACGGGAATTATATTTAATACTTTTTATATTATGCAATATACATATATTTAAGTTTTTTACTATATTATGTAACACATATTTGACACATCCATGACCCAGGAACATTGTTGACCCGGCTTGAGCACCGTTAAAAACCGAGTCATTAAAATTCGTTTCTATACTTTTGTTATATTGACAAAATTGTCTTATTTCCTCGTACATTATTAGTTTAAGTACTAATCATACAAATGAGAATTCGAAGCAGAGATTCCAATTAATCATCACGTAGATTCATTTTGGACCTTGGTAAATTTCCTGGAATTTCCCGTGGCAAATATTTCTTGTGTTGATCCGATGTTTGGCGAGCTCACACCAAACAGCCTCTATAAACAGGTCGATACCTTTTGATGATTTTGGGTGATTTCGACACTAAGCACTAAAATTTCTCTGTAAAGGCCTATCGATTAGGTATAGTAGTAAGCTCTACTATTAAGTAGTAAGTGTGTAGCTACTATGTAGTGCTACCATAGACGTAAATATTAGACGAGGCATGTTTAGACAAAAACTGTCTCCACTTGAATGGACCCACTTTTGGAGTTTTTGGGGCCATTTTGACATTTGAAGTATGGTGAAATCAAGATGGCATAACTTTTTCTTGTATGAAGATTTTTTTTGTCAAATGCGTCCATTTGACAAAAAAAATCTTCATAGCATACCTTTAGTGTTAAAATCTTTCAGTGCTAGTGTAGAAAAAAAAACAAATGATATGTACAGAGTACACGTAGCAGAAGTGAAACTTCATTTATTATTTAAAATCCAAAAATACTCTCATCTTTCACGAAGAACAATCATTTAAAACAAAAAATGTACCTATGTCTTCTAAAATTATAAAAGAAAAAAAAAATATTTCGTCTGACCGAGAATCGAACCCGAGACCAATTGGACAAAAATCCAAGCGCAGTTGGCGCTACGCGTATCTGACATTAGAATTCTAAATTACTCGTATCTTATTTGTAATACACGGCGAACGAAAAAAACATAAAAAAACAACATGGGGCGTAACCGAAAATCGTGACGATTTTTCTATAAAATTTCTCCCATACGAGTCTTACGTCGATAAAGTAGTGTTTCACTACAATAAATATGGCGCGTAACGGAAAAATGTGACTTAGAAATAAGGATGGCGCGTAACAGAAAAACGTTACAATATTTTTTCTCCCATACGTCGATAAAGGAGTTTCATTTCAAAAAAAAATTGCTCAGGATCTTACCGAAAATTAGCTACAATCAATTTATTATTAATATAATATATTCCTAACTTTATGTTGCTCTGTCTTAACTATGATCTGGAATAAACAATAAAGAACAGGTAAACTGAACGCACGAACGCACGCGCGAAAGTTCGTTACTGATAGACAACCTGATAGGTCTATATAATTTTCACTTGATAGCATATCAGAAATCACAAGCCATGTCGAACATATTTTTAATAATTACAAGCGATATCCTCTTGGCATTCGAACATGTTCGGTGGAGCACCATATAAGAAAGTTAAGCTTTTGTTTACGTAAGTTTGACCCATACGGAGAGAAACTAAAGGTTAAATTAGCTTTGTCTGTGCTTCTTCTGGTGTTGCGGACTTGTGTTCTTGGTCCTCAAAATCCCCAAATGCAAGTGCTTTTACGCCGGTTTTCTTGAAGGCAATTATTATTTTTAAAATTATTATTAAACAAGTACCTAGGTATAAGTTCGTTGTTTTATTTTTGTCACCATCAGAATTTAAATTAAATTCAATAAATTAACTTAAATTACTTATGTAAGGCGACATTCGTGAATTTTATTTATGATAATCCTACTGATATAATAAATGTGAAAGTTTGTGAGGATGCATGGATGTTTGTTACACTTTCACGCAAAGACTACTGAGCGAGTTTTGATGAAATTTGGTATGGTAGTAATTTAGGCTCTTGATTAAAAGATAGACTACTCTTCATCCCGGAAAAGTCCAGTATTCCCGCGGGATACCCGATAGTATATTTACGCGGGCGGGGCCGCGGGAAACAGCTAGTTATCAATATAGCAAGGTTCTTTCATATATTTAAATAAAGATGGCGCGCGTGGCGTGCGTGGAGTTCAAATAGTTGGCAATTTTAATTTTTTTACAGTAGTTAACTTCGAGATTATAATTTGAGGCTTAAGGCGGTTGTTTATAAAAATCGGTTGTTTGTAAAGTCGGTTTACTGACGATAGTTGAACGTGACAACGTCATACGAAATGGAACAGAGCGAGGTAACGCCGCATGAGCCATGTTTAGCGAGGTAACGCCGGTAACGCATGAGTCATGTTTTTTCGTGCGTGCAGCCGGCTCCATCGAATTATAAGACGTTATCACGTCAAAAATTGGTATTTGTATGAAACGTTCAAAACATTTAAGACACGAAACAAAACAGAATAGCGTACTTATTATAATAATAGACGTATTATTCGCTTGTCTAGTGTGTATAATTGTTGTATGTATAGTACGCCTCAGGCTGCTGTCAAATCTGTTCTCATTTTCAAGCAATGCCCGAAGCTATGCGTCTTATCTTTACATCGGAAGATCTGATTATCGATATGATTTATTATTTAATCCGACTGCGATGATTACAATAACACGATACGGTTTTTTGGGGTTCTGTAACGAAATGACCGAAAGAATAGTAAATGCGGACGCACAGAGTAGAAAACATACATCTTACGTACAGAAAAGAGCTGCTTTTCATAGATCGATCCAGATGGATCCAAATTTTGACATCTCCTTCTACGGCCCAGAAATTGTTCCATTCAATCGTGGACACACCGTATGTAATCTAATTGTAGTAGTACAATCAAATCGAAAGTTAACTATTTAGCTGTTTATCTGCTCCTATTTCTTTAACCTGTGCTGCTAGCATGGGAATTGGGAGTTTTGGATACGTTGAGATGTTTTAACCTCTTTAGGGTTATGACAGTTGATACTTGACACGTCTTGATTTTGTTTGTAGGGTTCTGTAGGGTTCTGTAATAATTATGAAACCTGTCTGTCTGTCCGCTCTCCGGATAAAATTTGGTATAGTTATAAAATATGTATAGATATTTTGGTTTTGACATCATAAAAAAATAATAATTTTATATTTTAGGGGTCGCTCTCCATACATGTGAAGAGATCGTTAAATAGGTTAAAAATAAAGTTTCATACATGGCTTTTTTACAATGTTACCAATTTTCGAGTAATCGGCCTCCAAATTGGTTAATAAGTTGGTCCCCCCTGGCATTTCTAAACTATAGCATATAGAAACTTGTAAGTTTCAATGCTGATGCTCTTTAGGAAAATTATTTTGAGCGAAATCGGAAGTAAATCAAAGAAAACCAATTGCGCGTTGATAGTAACGGAACCCTCCTTAGACATGTCGTGACATGCTCTTGGTTAGGTTATTTTTTTGTATTTTATAGCTTTTGTTATTTTTATGATTAAAGGATATGTTTTATTTATTGTTCAATTTGCTATGCCTATTGATGTTCCTGATTTAATTTACCGTATGTTCTTTATTAATTTTAATTTTGATTTGTTTAATTTGAATATGTTGGCTAACTACCACACACCTAGAATATAAATAATTTGCACGCCATTGTGATGGTTGTTGTGTGAATGTTTGAACTATATTATAGATTACGGTACGGAATCGTATGGTTGTAAGCGAAACATGCACTTGGCTGTTGTTGCTGCTGCTGGCTTGTTTTTAGGGTTCCGTACCCAAAGGGTAAAAACGAGACCTTATAATAACTTCTGTCTGTCTCTCTGTCACCAGATTGTATCTCATAAACCGTGATAAAATAAATATTTAAGTGGAGCTCCCATACAACAAACGTACTTTTTGCATTTTTGTACGGAACCCTACGTGCGCGAGTCCGACTCGCACTTGGCCGTTTTTTTGTTGTAACATAATTTCTGTCTGAAAATACTTGTTCTGTGTTGACTGGTTCATACCTATTAGTGGTATGAAATCTAGAGTGATTAAGGTTTTGACGTTGAAAAGTTTATCTCCTTGAATCTTGACATAATGAGGGTTTTAAATTCGTGACATCTGTCAGCTTTTTGACACGACAAGGACCGTCGGGCTAGCGCCGCCTGGTGACAGAAAAAGAATCGAAAATTCTTATCGACCGTTTTTGATACCCCTTACGCCACCAGATGACGCTTTGTGTGCGTTGGGTCTGCCCCCTGAGGGCAGAAAAAATATCAAACACCCTCATTGACCGTTGGCCGTGTACGAAAATGATTTTTTTTTAAACCAGTTGTGAAATGCTTATTAAATTTATTTTTATTTGCAGGTGGTGAATCGGACCACATTTTCCACCTCCACGGCTACAGCTTCTACGTGATAGCCATGACGCAGTTCAACAGGAGTTTTGACAAAGAGGAGATAAAACAACTGAGCGCCGAAGATAAATTGTTCCCAACCAAAAACACCTACGACCCCGTACGAAAAGACACTATCGTTATACCAAAATTCGGTGTCGTATCTCTCAGATTTAAGGCGGATAATCCCGGCTACTGGATAATGAGGGACGAGAGGTCCTCGCACTGGACGCGGGGATTGGACTTTGTCTTCAAAGTCGGAGAGGAACGGGACTTCGTGCAGGCGCCCCCGGACTTCCCCAAGTGCGGCTCCTACGTAGGTCCCGAATACTTCCTCATTTAGACTGATGTTTGCTCAATACTTATTTATTGATTCCATAAGCTAGCCATACACGTAAGGGTGTACCTGACAGGTTTGCATGTGTTGCTGTTGAGTTGTACAGGTAAACCGGAGCGTGTATGTTGCATAACTGCAGGTTTACATACTACTCAGCTTGAGCACAGAGTAGAAAATATAGCTAGCTTTCATAGAATGATCCACCACGATCCCAATTTGAAAAATTTTACGTCCCCTTCAACGGCCCACAATTTTTCTACACTATTGTATGCTTGTAGTATTTAAATCAAATCGAAAGCTAACTATGCAGTTGTTTATCTGTTCGTCTTTCTTTAATCTGTGACTTTAGCTTCCCTGACAGGTGTGACTAGGCAAACCTTATATTTTTATATTTAAGCGATTATATTTATTGCAAATTACAACACCTACGGATTTTATCGCGGTTCACTTTAATTTATCCCTTTTGCAAGTGAAGATGCCGAAACTCCAGGGTAAAATATGATATAAAAACACGATAAAAGCCATAAATGTTTTAATTTACAATCAATATTTAATGTTTTCTCTTTTTATTTAAGTATTTCGTAGTATACGAGTAGATGAATTAGTTTTGTAGTGTAGTACTTTGCTCGTTAAATACCTTGAAATGGTAATAAAGCTGTAGTTGCGTATAAATTCAGTGCGAATAAATATTATACATACGAATGTGTTTAAAATGTGAATATTAAATTACTTTCAATTGATGGAAATAGATTTTATGACATGAGAAATTCCACTTACTTCAGACCAAAATTTGGTCTGAAGTAAGTGGAATTTCTCTATCTCTTTTCTTATATCTTGCTTTTTATAAAAAAAATAATTATTCAATTTAAGTTTTGACGTAAAATTGCTTCACAAATAGCATAAGGTGTTATTTTATTCTTTAAAAGAATTGTGATTAGTTAGAATTTAGACTTAACCAAGTGTAAATAAGAGTGTTTGTGTATTTTACAATGAAGTGATACCAGCGTAACAGCCGACAGGGTAAGGAAGGTTGTGAAACTGAGCAGTTTAGTTAGGGTAGGACTATATTGTCCGGAACCCGTTAGGAAATAGAGCTGAAAATCGAGCACATGAGTGTCGAGTCAAATGTCAATGCCATATATAACAGCTTGACACTCGACACTTCCATTTTCAAATCTATTGTATTAGCGCAGAGTTCTATTTTCAGTGCTCTGAATTTTCACCGGCGTTCCGGATTCCGGATCATACAGTCCCAACCTTATTAGATTTGTGTATGTTACCTTTTGATAAGGTCTAGGCACCACTGGTAAAGGTCTTAACCAAATAAACAAGATAATTGAAACTTTAAG
This sequence comes from Phengaris alcon alcon, assembly GCA_037179445.1. Taxonomy (NCBI): domain Eukaryota; kingdom Metazoa; phylum Arthropoda; class Insecta; order Lepidoptera; family Lycaenidae; genus Phengaris; species Phengaris alcon. The sequence goes on from JAYRCH010000768.1 coordinate 1,250,332, forward strand.
TACACATTTAAAAAATACCAGCCTATGTTGGAGTTTACACCGTATACGTGATGTAATTTAACTATCAATTTAACAAAATATAGATTTCTAAAATTAATTTATGAACGATAAAAATATACACCAAATTCATATAATACAATTTATCCGTGATAAATATTGTAAATATAAAAGTATATTTTTGTTTTATTTCCTTAACCCACTGACCGTATGAAAATAATTATCAGCTGATATGCGACAGAAATACTCGGAAGGTGTAAAACAAAACCTTTCCAAAAAAAACCTTTCTAGTAATGGTTTAAATAATATATTTTGAAGGTAGATGAAGAGCCCGCGGTGCCTACTCAGAGGGGAATTTCAGGCTAAAATATAGCTTTTGCACAATTTCAGACGGTAATATGTATTTATATGCTGTGTACCAATTTATCTGGACGGGGTTGGTCATTTTAGCGCAAAATACATTAAATAATATTATTAAGTTGAATTTGTGCAGTTATTACTGTATACCTCTATAATTTTTGACAATTAATAAGTAGAAAATTAGGTTTCTTGGTCATAGCTTAAAATTTAAATACCTGGGTGTGCTAGCTTTGCTCGGAGTTCGGATAGATTATATAAAAAAAAAACACAAAAATATTTATCTGACCGGGATTCGAACCCAAGCAAAAATTATGCACACGCATACCAAAGTGCCAATCGGACTGACATAATAGAGTCGAAATTATTGATAATATCAATATATATAGTCTTGCCATAAATACTGAAACAAGGAAAGAAATAAATTTCTATTGCAAATAACATTTATTACGTTTACAGTGTGTTAGTTTAATACATAAGTATAAAATTATTTAAAATATAAAAAGCTAATTTGAAGTGGTCTTCATTGGCTGCAATACAGTCCATTAAACGTGCAGGCCAGTTATCAATAGAAGCAAGCAATTTCAATTTCAACTAATTTCTAATGGGAAAATTCTTCATTGCCAATCGTACGGATTGTTTTTGATTTGTTAGGGACTTCAAGTACCGCGTTTAGAGCAAGCCGTACTCTCTAAAAGTGACCATAAATCATAATCCAGCGGATTAAGATCGGGACTAGACGACTGCCAGTTTTTCAGCTCTGATGAAGTCCGAAACATTCGTTTCCAACCAAGACTGCGTAGACCGAGCTTTATGACCCGTCGCCGAGTCTTGCTGGAAAGACCATTCTTGGTTATTGAACATGGTGTTGTTAAGGGGCTTCACTACCTTCTCAAGAATGGTATCTTGATACACTTGTGCCGATGTTTTGATACCTTTTTCACAAAAGTATGGCACAGTCACTCCTTCATAGCTAATACCCCACCAAACCATCACTGAAATCGGATAGTGCCCAGTTGCCCACGTTGCACTCTGTCGACTAATTCGGAAGCTTTGAGCATAAATACGGTCATTTTGTTTGTTAAAATGTTGCTCAATTGTAAAAAAATTCTCATCCGTAAACAAAAAATTTCAGTGACCTCCCTTTGCGTACCGCTTCAGTAGTTGTTTCGATTACCACCCTATTCTTTTTTAAATTATCAGTTAAGAAATGACTAGTACGTCTATTATAGGCTGCAAGTCCTAAGTCATCTTTTAAAATACGCGACATGATTCTAGGTGCTATCTTCATCTCCTGAGATAAAATCTTTTGCTATCGGACAGGATTTCTTCGAATTCTTTTCCTTACCGCTTTGACCACCTTTTTCGTACGAACACTACGTGGGTGGCCAGATCTTTTTCTGTCACAAACAGAGGAGGTCTCATTGTAAATTTTACTTATATCAAGCGAGTGTATTAGTTTTAAAAATAACATTTGGCTCCATACCTACTTTGTGTAATGCAATCACAGCGATTCGGTTCTCTTTATCACCCCACTCCATTTTAATATCGCAAAATATTGTACAATGTATTGGCGCCAAAATGAGAAAACACAATGAACAATCATATAAAAATGACAGATTCCAAATTCAAATGTAATATTTTGTTTATTGTTAATTGTAACAGTATTTATGGCCAGACTAAGTATTGTTGCGCGACGAAAGTATATAAGAAATTTAAATGAGACAATCTTGTATCTATATCGTCGTATCGTATCGTTATCGGTTTCTCGAAAACAACTGGAAGTATAATTATGAAATTTAGTATGTAGAGAGTTTTGGGGAGAAAAATTAATCTAGCTAGGTCTTATCCTTGGAAAACTGCGCATTTTTAAGATATATATGTTTTTTCTTCCGTTCGTACGTTACGTTCGGCTGTATACCTATATAATATATTGTATGTTCAACGATAATTCTGTTGACCGATTTTGAAAATTCTTGTTTTGATGTTAAGGGTTATACTCCGAAGTTGGGCTCTGTTTTCACAAAAATGGTGATCTGATGATGGGACCCATGAGGAATCGAGGGAACTCCTCGAAATTTATATGGACACATATAGTGATTTCGATTTTTTCTGCAGTAACCCAAGCATATGCTACCAAAAAGTAAGATTTTGGTATACCCTACATCTAGGTATACCCTGGCATCCAAAAGTACTGAACAGAACTCCTGACTCCTTATAAATACATGTTTGGGGATTTCGGCATTGCTTAAAGAACTGCAAGCATAAGCCACTATATTAATTAAAGTAATCATCATCATCACCACCATCATCACACCATAAATCATGACATAATGATGATATAATAGGTACTTCTCATAGTATTTTACACCGACACGGATATCTTTGAACATTACTCTGCCGTTTACGGACCGATTTTCAAAATTCTTTTCTTGATGTATTGGGTATAATCCAAAATTGGTCTCGTTGTTATCAAAGCAGTGAATGATGGCATCGTGATTTAGACTTTTTCAGAAGTAACCCAAGTATATGCTACCAAAAAGTAAGATTGTGCAACAAGGTATATATACCCTGGATCTAAAAGCACTGAACAAAACTCCTCAGTCTTTAAATATACGCGTTTGGAAATTTCGACATTGCTTAAAGAACTGCAAGCATATGCCATTGTAACTTACAGTATTAATAATAATTTAACAAATATCACATATTATTATTTATAAACACATTACATATTATTATTATTAAAAAAATATATTATTTTAAACAAAAAATTAAACCGACTTCCAAAGTAAAAATGGTTAAGTTAAAAATACACACAGTTCAAGTTAAAAATTGAAGTCGGTACCAGCCAACTTGAACGTGAGTTCTATTTTAAATATTGTTTTATCAGGATGTTTTTTGGGCTGGTACCGACTTCAAAATTATGAAGATTGAGTAGAGAAATAGTTAAAATTTTCGCCAAATTTAAAAGGGAAATAATTTAGAAAATAAGTTTTATTTCATACTTTTTTGTGCATTTTTACTTTGGAAGTCGGTATAATTTTTTGTTTAATACGTATCAGAATTCAGAACTCACTTACCTGTTACCCAAGTACTAAGATATTAATATCAGTAATTGTAAATTGACCAACCAACCTTGAGACCAACTCAAGATACCCAATGTATGCCTGCGAATGAAACAGGGAGATTAGCAGCCAGCAACGCATTAGTAACGCGAATGGGAATTGTATGAAAATCGTGACAGCGCGACAGCTCCTATACAAATTTCATTCGTTACGTTACGAATACGTTTATGTCTATTGTTCCTGCTAACTCCCTGAGCAGCAGCCGAAGTAGTCTATTTCATTGTGACATATGGGCGGACATAACGAATTTATAGGGGTGATAATATTTTACGCTTTCAGAGGCCCAACATTGTTTTGTTTTACGACGAATAATTTTATTGGGGTCTGTTGCCTTCAGTGCGCAGATATGTTAGTGTTTCCATAACGACCAAAATATGTTATAAATCGGGTATCTTATTTATTAGTTGACAATTAAAAAGTGCTCTATAATGTTATTTATTTAAAAAAAAAATTTATTTAGAGAAAATAATAATTATTACCATTATTATTAAAAGTAAGTCAAACCTTGAGGTAATTGAATACCTATAGCGATGTTAAGTTAAATTTTCATTGAAGGTTTACTATTTATAGTGAGTAACAAAACGTAAAGTTACGATTTACGTGTAATAGAAGTAAAAGCGTATAGCAGAGCCATGTTTTTAACACTTTTTATGAGGAGAATGGAAATAAGAGTGAGTGTATTTGTATATTGCGAGTTGCGACTGCGACATTCAGATTTTTGTTAGGTTTTGAAATGGCTGCTGTATCTTATACTTTAAACGAGACAATCTTGTATACATAATCGGTTTCTGGAAAACGGCTGCAAGTATTACCATGAAATTTAGTATGTAGGGAGTTTTGGGGGAGAAAAATCTATCTAGCTAGGTCTTATCCCTGGGAAACTGCGCCCTTTTAAGCTATATATTATGATCGTTTTTTTCTTTCGTCGTGCAGCAATATATCAATAATTTCGACTCCGTTATGTTAGTCTGATTGGCAGTTTGGTATGCATATGAATAACTTTGTTTAGTTCGAAAATTTGGAATGTGGTGGATTCGAATCAGAGACGTATTAATGTGGTTCTTTTGTTTTTTTATTAGAACTCCGGTTACCTAGGTACTTTATTACTATATGACAATAAATAATAGTTATTGTTGAATATCTATAAATGATGTATATTAATGAACCTAGAATGTAGAAACTTAAAATATGGACGTATATTATGATAATAATTATATTCGTCTCTACCGTTTGTGCATATGTGTTATTATGGTATTCGTCTTATATGCTGCGTCTTATATCTATACTGGGCGTAAGACGTGTAATATAAGAGACCATTAGGAACCATAAACAATTCCTTACTGGTTCCAAAGGAACCGGTCACCACGGTGCAATACGTTTGGGGATGATATTAAATTTAGGAGTGAATTATAATGTGGAGAATTTACATTCGGCTAGACAGAGTATTCGTACTTATTGGGCTCATGGGTGTTATATTCCAGCGTCAGTTAGATTCGCGCTCTAAAATGTATGTTTCATGCAATTTTCATAAGTGAACGCCTCGGCAGCATATGCTACCTCGGCAGCATATGCTATGGCGCACCGGCTTGGGCAGGTAGGGCTACAATAGGAGCGGCCCGTCGTAAACTTTTGCAAAGCCAACGTCTCGCCTTAATATTTTTATGTAAGGCATACCGTACCGTAAGTACTAAAGCACTTCCAGTCTTAGCCGGAGTCCTAACAGTAGATTTAGAGATACAGCGTCGTGCAGCACTATATTATAAAAATAAAAAAATGACTAACCCTGAGTTTTTAAGCGCGAAAGAGAGTAATAAGATTACTAGATTATTCGAGCCATTAAATATTTCTATACAGAACCTAATTTCTGAGTGGCAGGAACGGTGGGACAACACTATCAAAGGGCGTCACCTAACTATATAATATATAATTTCTTCCCTTCGGTACGCGATCGACTCTCTAAGCAATGGATAGAAGTAGATCACTATGTCACACAATTTTTAACAGGTCACGGAAACTTTAAAGCGAAACTTTTTGGATTTACATTAGTCTCGTCTCCGCTATGCGAGTGTTCGACCGAAGGTAGCCATTATGAACGAACTGCTCATCGCATACTCTGGGAGTGTGATCTCTGGTATGACGAAAGTATCGAAATGTTGAACAGCGTCCATTGTGTTACTAGAGGGTTGTGTACTATGAAGATCTCGTGGGCTGCACAAGGAACTTCCGGGCTTTCAAACGTTTTTGTCATAAGTACTATTGGAAACAATGCAACACTTTTTTGTCATTATAAATGCATTGTAATTAATTGTCATATTATAAATTAAAACATTTAATTAGTAGTTAGTCTTGTAGTCATTTAAAAAAAACATGTTATTCTCGTGGTGCTTCCCTTTAATTATGACTTTTTGTCATCACAATTTTTGCTGTCTCCCGCTTTGCTTGGGGAGGGAAACTGGATTACTTCCTACTCCTCCTGATTAATTTCATTACAATCTTCTGATTAATTTCGTTGCGGGTTCTAAGACAGATTTAGCATGTCCCCCGGGCACCCCTGAGATCATATCAAAGGGTTTTTGCGGTTGGTTACCACTGTCGATCCTGGCTACACAGGAGTTGCAGTGGTGGGTAAGTGTGGTGGGCCAATTACCCGTTTAGAAGGTGAACGCTGTGATTCATTTATCATCAGCAGGTCTAAAATGACCTCCACATGAATCATCTTCTATTGAAATGATGATTCATAATACGATTCATATAATGTGGCCATTTTAGGCCTGCAGGTCTGATTGCTAGTGTAAGCACGTAGGTAAGACTTAGGGTAAGTACATACCGTGACGATGCGAGCTGCACCGAACCGCTCTTGCATAACTCAGGACTGGGAACTGTGATTTTTACTGCAAATTGAAAAAATAAACAAGCAAGGGAGTCTTCGTCTGTTCATACTACAAAGTTTCGTCCTAATGGGGCGAAAAGACGAATTTAATTTTTTGTGATTTTTTCATTCGTCAGTTAGTCCCATTTTTATTTTCTATCGTTTTCTAAGAAAAACATATGAGGTAATATCAGCAAAAAATATAATCAGTGGTAACTTGTAGTTCAATAATTAATTATATATTTCAAACTTGAAAACTCTATTCAAATCGACGAGGACATTACATGTGTCATCAAACAATTTATAAGAGGCGAAATATATGCCAATCTTTGATTTGAATTACTATTCCTATAGGACTAGTAATTCAAGGCATATGATTATTATTTTAAGTATAAAGATAATAGGTCTTTACCTATGAAATTGCCGTTCTGCAGTAATGGCCATTCCAAATCAAAATAATTTTTGTTTGGCTAAGAATTCTAATTTCAAAATAATTTTATTTTAAAAACATGGAATTCTTTTTCCAAACGTAGTCATTTGTTTATTGATTAGTGTTACATTTTCATCGCATTTCGATCTTATTCGTCATCATGGATACGTTAAAATCCGAGTAATTATGGAATATGAGTACCGTCGTGGCAGCAACGCAGCACAAGCGGCACGCAACATCAAGGACGTTTACGGAGCTAACACTACAAACCAACGCACCACCTGTTATTGGTTTGATCGCTTCCGTTCACGAAATTTCGACCTGAAAAATGAACCTCGCGGTCGTCCGAAGACTTTGGTTAACAATAAGGAATTAAAGGCGATTGTGGAAGCTGATGATACACAATCTACGGCTGAATTAGCAGCAGCTTTCGACGTTAGCGTCAAAACAATATTGGTCCATTTGCGTCAAATTGGCAAGGTAAAAAAGCTTGACAAATAGGTGCCCCACGAACTCAACGATCGCCAGCGAGAAGTACGCGTCGAGACGTGCCTTGCACTGCTCAACAGACACACAAATTAAGGAATTTTGAGCCGCATTGTTACCTGCGATGAAAAATGGATTCTGTTTAATAACTGCAAGCGTTTAGCAAGTTGGTTGGATCCTGGTTCAGCACCTAAACAATGCCCTAAACGAAAACTTACCCCTAGAAAAGTGATGGTCACTGTTTGGTGGTCTAGCGCCGGTGTGATTCATCACACGCTTCTTACCAAACGGGGTAAGCATTACTGCAGATGTGTTCTGTGAAGAACTGAACACAATGATGGAGAAGCTGGCACATCTCCAACCAACATTGGTCAATCACTCGTCTCAGCTGCTCCTGCACGACAACGCGCGACCTCATACTGCACAGCAGACGGTCTCCAAGTTGCAAGAACTGGGGTTGGAAGCTCTCCGTCATCCACCCTGCTCACCAGATCTTGCGCCTACAGACTACTACTTTTTCCAGAATTTGGATAACTTCTTGGCGGGAAAAAAATTCAATACCCGAGATGCAGTACAAAATGCCATTGAAGAATTTGTTGCCTCCCGTCCAGCTGATTTCTTTAAGAAGGGCATCAATAAACTGCGACTGCGTTGGCAAAGATGCATTGATTTTATGGGTGATTACTTTGATTAATACAAATAAAAATACATGAAAAAAATTCATTTAAATTTTTTCATACAAAACGGCAATTTCATAGGTACCTAATATATTGTTTATATGCCTGATTTAGAGATAGCAACGATTTACAAGTAAATATTATTATGAGTGTACAATATTTTTAATTACTGAACGTCAAACTGTTAAATTAGACTGAGTTTAGTCAACTATTATAAGACAGTAACATTATAAAGAAGAAAGATTTGTTTGTATTTGTATGTTTGTTTGTTTGCATTGAATAGGCTCCGAAACTAATGGACCGATTTAGTAGACCAAGGGAGAGGACTAATTTTTATTGAGAAAAATGTACCTACGGTTTCGCAGGTTGTGTGTACGAAGTCGAAGGAGACATCTAGTTTAAGATAAACTTGATTTAGTGAAACCTACTTACTTTAATTGTTAGTCATATAATCTTAGGTTACATTTAATTTTGTTATATTTGCGATTGATCTAATAATATATATACAACGCGCGACCTCATACTGCACAGCAGACGGTCTCCAAGTTGCAAGAACTGGGGTTGGAAGCTCTCCGTCATCCACCCTGCTCACCAGATCTTGCGCCTACAGACTACTACTTTTTCCAGAATTTGGATAACTTCTTGGCGGGAAAAAAATTCAATACCCGAGATGCAGTACAAAATGCCATTGAAGAATTTGTTGCCTCCCGTCCAGCTGATTTCTTTAAGAAGGGCATCAATAAACTGCGACTGCGTTGGCAAAGATGCATTGATTTTATGGGTGATTACTTTGATTAATACAAATAAAAATACATGAAAAAAAATCATTTAAATTTTTTCATACAAAACGGCAATTTCATAGGTACCTAATATATTGTTTATATGCCTGATTTAGAGATAGCAACGATTTACAAGTAAATATTATTATGAGTGTACAATATTTTTAATTACTGAACGTCAAACTGTTAAATTAGACTGAGTTTAGTCAACTATTATAAGACAGTAACATTATAAAGAAGAAAGATTTGTTTGTATTTGTATGTTTGTTTGTTTGCATTGAATAGGCTCCGAAACTAATGGACCGATTTAGTAGACCAAGGGAGAGGACTAATTTTTATTGAGAAAAATGTACCTACGGTTTCGCAGGTTGTGTGTACGAAGTCGAAGGAGACATCTAGTTTAAGATAAACTTGATTTAGTGAAACCTACTTACTTTAATTGTTAGTCATATAATCTTAGGTTACATTTAATTTTGTTATATTTGCGATTGATCTAATAATATATATATATATATATATATATATATATATATATATATGTTTAGCATTTTTAGACTTGACTAGTTGTCCCGACACACGTTATTCTGTCTTAACATTTATCATCGTTTAAACCTTTCCTGAACTTCCACAATTATTTCAAGACCAAAATTAGCCAAATCGGTCCATCGGCCGTTTTCGAGTTTTAGCGAGACAGAATTGTAATCGATTTTTATGTATAATTTAAAACATGCTATAGACGAAAGTCAAATTATTCATATTATTACTTAGTGTAACTTAAGAACTTAATTTTGTTATAAAGACTCTGATTTCGCCATATTTACAATAAGGAAACAGAAATTTTTGAAATACACAAAAAAAAGTCGAAACTATTTTATTTTGATTATTAGAAATTCAATGAGTCTTACATTTAAGATCTTGATTATGTGATAAAAACAGTGATTTAAGGCTGCACTAGTCGGTTTTTTCCATACAAACGGTGGTGGTGATTTACTCTAAAGTCAAACATTGTAGACCCAAATTTTAGCGTAATATCGATTTTTATTACACTTATCTAGGTATTATATATGCTTATATTTCTAAAATTTTAATTAGTTTAGAAGATAATAGCCTTCAAACATCGGATTATTAGCGCAACTTTGACCGTAAATAAAAAAGAAACGACGAATGAAAATAAAAATCAAGCACATACAAGACAAAAATATTATATAGATTTTTTATAAAACACCAAGAGCTGAGTGTCGATTTGCGTCATTTAAGGACGCCTTTTCTAAAATACTTTACAAAGCAGTATAAATGTGTGCGCTATAGCTTCTCTTATAAGTATATATTAATAATTAATGGGTATATCCTTTTTTCCCGATGTTAGATGAAATAACAAGCATTTTCAAGCCGTTGTTTTGCGCACTCTTAACGATTTAATATTAATTAAAAAATCAACAACATTATTTAGTATATTTGGGTGAAATAATTATTGATCTTTTCTTAGAATTGTAAGTCAGAGACTACAAAATAATTTTTGAGCTAGTTGTATTATTTTAAGAAAATCAAACTAATAATGTTAGCTACAAATATTATTCTGTTATTGACTAAATACTAATTATTTTTGTTGGGTTTGTGTAATTTTACTTTATAATTTTGTGATAATAAGATGTGATTTAACAAAGAAGTAATAAGTAAACTGTATACAAAGAAATATGTCATACCTAATAAACCTAATTAAACATTAAACATACAGATGGCATTATTGATGTTTCTAAATAAATAATATTATCAAGAAAAATACTTTTTTTCTTTTATTTTGAAAACTACCAGTAATCTGCAAACCGTACTCACAACAATTTAAAAGTCATAAAAATTAATTACATTGGACGAACTAACGAATGCAAAAATTGAAAATCACCTTTTCGTTCTATTCGGACAAAACTTGTGGGACGAACAGGCGAAGTACCAAAGCAAGGTACTACAATCACTATAAATGACGTCATCGGCTAACGCGCCCACTGCACACGTCTAGGACTCTCTCATGTCTTTCAACTGTTTCGTAATTAAAAGACCAAGATAAAATAATTTATTCGCTCACTTTTACATAACAATACTAAAACTAATTAGTTTGATTGTTATAATATATAAGGTACACAAGTTTAACTTGTTTGTAACGGTGTTTGTGATTACATAACATAAACAATATTAATTTAAAACCCAAGTGGGTAATAATATGAGTTTTAGTCACAGTGATGGGCAAATTTACCCCTTAAAGGAATACACACTTATTCCCATCGCCCTATTATTGAACTACGAGAATACTATTTATTTTATGAAGAAAAGAGCATTTTCTAAAATTACTTTTAGAAATTGCATTGCAAATTATTCTCTCGAACAGAAAACACTTCACCTAATATCTATCATTTGAAGTAGTATCAGCCGCCGCGATCCAGTGGTCCAGAACTTGTCTCTCGTCTCGGAGGTCGTGGGTTCGATTCCCACGTTGGAACAATAAAAAATGTTATTTCCAAGCAGGCTGATCACCCGATTGTTAGACAAGAAAGATGATCCATGCGTCGGCTGAGCAAGCCGGTCGGTCATCCGTCCCATTGGGTTTCGTGAGTAAAGGAAGAGAGTGTGCTCGTGTGTACTGCGTACACACATGGGCACTATAAAAAATAACTTCTGCATAACCGTCCTGGTTTCAATTGAACCGGCTACCGTCACCGAAATCGCTGACGGGAGCTATTATTATTATCATTTGAATAGTAGAGCATTTCCAGCACGTTTTGATAGAGCAATTTGCATTAGTATATTTTTATTTTCATTGCGCTACGTTGCGCTGTCGCAGCGTCGTTTTCTATAGATTTTTATGACCCATTAATACTGGTGGCGGTCGCTGGTCGCGGTCTCGCGTCGCGGTCGCATAGATCGGAAAGTTACTATAATGATAAAGCCATACACTTAAGGGTATACCTGACAGGTTTGCCTGTACAGTTGAGTTTTATAGGTGAACAGGAGCATGTATGTTTTGTTGCGTAGTTGTGTAGGACTTTCAAAAAGTATAACAAATTTCAAAAGCCCATCTTTTTCTCGCAAAACGATTTGTTACGTCACAAGTTGCTACCGCCATACATTTTACAAAGACAAATGTTTGGCGGTTGTAACTCGTGACGTCACAGGCCGATAAATCGCTCTCTTTCATATTGTAAATTTAAATTGGTTGTATCTTCGTTATTTTTTAAGATATAAGAATTTGAGTTTTAGATTGTTTATTAACATGTTGTTTAACATCGAATACACGGAAAAAATTTTTTTAGGCAACATGCCTATTACGTATGAACGTATTATGCCATACGGCTAGCATTTAGGTAGCCTTCCCATCTATGCGACTGCGACCAGTAAACCATCGAGTTCGGTTATCTGTCCACACGACGCGGTCCTGGGATTAGTTTAGTGCTCCATATAAATTAGCATTAAACAGTGGGTCGCGCGACCCGGTCTCGATCGCAGGTCGCGTGGACAGGCTACCTTTGGGGACAAATATTTATGAGTGACCTTTACTGGACCTCTCTGGCATTTGTGTTAGTGGGACGGAAAACTTGACGATAATATTATGACGATCGATTTGGTAATTGTCATGATATTTTTTAGATATCTTATGAATTGCTACAAAAATACGGTAACTGTTTACAAAAGGCATAATATTTAATACGTATAACTCAATCTACTTATTGAAAAACGTCAACTGAACGTCAGAGTAACAACAATATGTCTCGAAATTTTAAAATTATTTCTTAATATTTATTGCGTTATACTTGTATAAAACAATACCAATTACGTTTGGAACACCTCAGAAAATTCTACGAGTAATTTTCAAGATTTGCCAACGCCTGGACCCCGACTTATTTTACCGACCGGATTACTATGGAGCAGTGAATGGCTTGGAACGGCCCAAGTTGAGTAAACGGTGTTTCCTACTTACACCCCAAATACACACTGGATGTTTTGTTGGACACCATAACATCGATGTACGCGGTTGGAGTAGTGAATGGACTAGGACAGCCCTAGCTCAGTAACCAACAACGGTTCCTAGTTACACCTTGTTGGACACCATAACTTGCGATCGGAGCTATCAAGGTGAATGACCAAACAAGCACCATTAGAAGGAGGATATTATATTTTAGCAGTTTGCACCCCAAGAGGTTCAAGGTTTTTTTATATTAGTTAAGCAATTTTTTAATTTTTGTCTATAGTTTATTCTATTATATAAGTTATCGTTTATAGTTTATCTTTATCAACCTATGACAAGCAGCCAGGATGCAGGGACCTCTAATATTTCGACCGTGTCCTTTGGAAATCAGTTGCAATGCTCCCACTGTTCCCGATATTTTAAAAGCCAGCGGGGTTTGAACATCTACGTAGGCAAATGCCACAAACAGCTTTTAACACTCATTCCCCCAATAACCAATTCACTTCCGAACCCAATTTATCAAACAAATTTCTGGCAAGAAATATCCAAATTTAAACGTTTTATACCAGTTCTAAGACGGATCCCTAGGGGTGCCAGAGTGACTGTAGCCCAGAAGCTTGCCGAGACGATACGCCACACAGTGCTGGAGAATATATCGAGGCAAGCCTGGGAAAATCTACTCACCTTTCCCTACCGTTTTCTGCATATCACTAGAGATCCGCTCAACAATGCCTCCCTCACTTCAAGAATCAAAAAGAATTGTGTTTCGGACATTAACCTCAACCCAAATTTTTCTTCACATTCCACGGTCAAACACAACATCGTGAAAACTGTGGAGAATAAAATAAGTGAAGGAGACATTAAGGGTGCAGCGCGGCTCCTGTTTTCCAATGACACGGTCGCCCCCGACTGCCCAGAAACCCTCATCGTCCTGCAAAACAAACATCCATCACAATCAAATCCTTTCGCAGTTTCCAATGACGCATTACCACCACTACAAACGTCGACAGACAAAGTACGCGGAGCCATCATGTCCTTTCTTCCGGGTTCAGCTGGCGGCCTCGACGGTCTCACCCCTCAGCATCTGAAGGACCTCACCAGCGGTTGCTGCGGGGAGGTCGGCGAGAAGCTCCTGCATGAACTTACGAATCTGTGCAACCTGATGCTACGTGGAGGGGTCGCATCAGATATCGTAGACATTCTGTATGGAGCTAACCTCTGCGCCTTGAGGAAGAGAGATGGTGGCATTCGTCCGATTGCTGTCGGCTCCACATACCGGCGCCTTACAGCCAAACTAGCTTGCAAATCGGTAACTTCCCTCGCGTCATACTTCCAGCCAAAACAGCTCGGTTTTGTCTGCAAAGGAGGTTGTGAGGCCGCCGTTCACTCTTTCAGGACAGCTATCCACAATTTAGGCGATGATGTGTTTCTGAAGGTCGATATCAAAAACGCTTTCAACTCAGTTGACCGAGGCGCCTTGTTGGCCCAAATTAAATCTAAAGCACCTGCCATTTTACCATTTATGCTCCAGTGTTACAACGACCCCACCAAACTCATTTACAAAGACCACCTCATCTCATCCGAAGTGGGCTGCCAACAGGGCGACCCTCTAGGTCCAGCAATCTTCAGCCTTGCTATACATCCGGTCATCGAGCTTCTAAATTCAAAATTTAATGTTTGGTATTTGGATGATGGGACCCTTGGAAGCGATGCACCCACTGTACTATCAGACTTCCGCACTCTGATCCGCGAGTTCCAAAAAATAGGTCTGCAGCTGAACCTAGGTAAGTGCGAACTTTTTGTGCCAGACGGTTGTGGGGATAGAAACGCGATTATATCCAGCTTTAAAGAAATAGCTCCACAACTGTCTGTTATTGACAAGGATTCGCTCTTCCTTTTGGGCTCACCTATTTTAGACGAATCTCTCCCGGACTTCTTAGATATAAAATTACAAAATTTTAATGAAACTTTAGACCGCCTCCTCCAAATTAACTGTCACATGGCCTTTACCCTAATCCGTTTTTGCATTTTCGTACCTAAATTGACATATGTCTTACGGTGTTGTCAACTGTGGAAGTTCCCTTAACTTCTCAAACAGTTGGATGATACCATAAGACAAACGCTCTCCACTATTTTGAATACAAATTTCGATGACCGCGCATGGACTCAGGCAACACTTCCAGTTAGGTTCGGTGGCCTGGGTGTTCGAAAGCCCTCTGACATATCGCTTCCGGCCTTCTTGTCCTCAGTCCACGCGAACCATAGTCTTATCTCCAAAATACTACATTACCCATCCTACTCCAATACAGTTACCTTTCTGGACGAGGCCAAGGACGCCTGGAGCGTAACTAGTGCTTGTAGCGAATTACCTGACAATACTTTTTCCCAAAGGCTCTGAGACGAGCCGCTCTGCAGACTGGTACGGAATAATCTTCTTAATACGTCCTCCAGTCCTGTGGAGCAGGCTCGCCTCTTAGCTGCGGAGAAGTGGGAGTCGGGCCTTTGGCTACAAGCATTACCGTCACCCAATACGGGCACATTGCTGGATCGAACAGCTTTCCGGTTAGCCACTTCCCTGCGTCTTGGCACCCCCCACGTCGTCCCCCATCGCTGTGTTTGTGGTGCAAATGTGGACAGCCTCGGACACCACGGGCTGTCCTGTCAACGAAGCGCCGGCCGCATCTCCCGACATCACTGCCTGAACGATCTCATCCGTCGGGCTCTTGTCACCGCCGGAGTGCCAGCTGTGCTGGAACCCTCTGGTTTGGCGCGCGACGATGGCAAGAGACCAGACGGTATGACCCTGGTCCCTTGGAGAGTGGGACGGGCTCTTGTATGGGACGCTACTTGCGTCGATACACTTGCTCCGTCCCATGTCCAGGGCACCTCGAGTTCTGCAGGTGCGGCCGACAATCAGGCGGAAAACCTCAAGCGGCGCAAATATGAGAACCTTAGTGGGGATCTCATATTTGAACTGTTTGGGGTTGAAACCTTAGGTACATGGGGTCTGGGTGCGCACAAACTTTTCGGAGAAATCTCCAAAAAACTCATTGAGGCCACCCGAGATCCCAGAGCCGGCACCTACCTGGCCCAGAGAATAAGTGTCGCAATCCAGCGAGGAAACTCTTTGAGCCTTCGAGGTACTCTGCCTGGTGGGGACGACCTGGGAGATTTCTTTGTTTTGTAGCATTTTAAGTTTTGGAGTAGTTATTATTTTTTTAGTACTTACCTACTTTTATGGTACAATTGATTTTGTTATCATAACTAGTTTTTAATTCTTCATTTTTAATATTGTAATGTGAACCTTATGTTTTACCAATAAATTATATTAATAACTAACACACTGTAAAAGTAATAAATGTTATCTACTTACTGTACTCTAAGATCCTACTAATATTATAAATGTGAAAGTTTGTGAGGATGGATGGATGTTTGTTACTCTTTCACGCAAAAACTACTGAACGGATTTTGATGAAATTTGGTATGGTAGTAGTTTAGGCTCTGGGTTAAAACATAGGTTACTTTTCATTCCGGAAAAGTACAGTGTTCCCGCGGGATACTCAATAGTATATTTACGCGGGAGGAGCCGCGGGAAACAGCTAGTCATATTATAATTTACTAGCTTTTGCCCGCGACTCTGCCCGCGTAAATACAGAATAAAGTATCCCACAGGAACACTATTTTTTCGGGATAAAAGTAGCCTGTGTTCTTCCAGAGCTTAAACTACTAACATACCAAATTTCTTAAAAATCCCATCAGTAGATTTTGGGTGAAAGAGTAACAAACATCCATCCATACGTTCTCACAAACTTTCACATCTATATTAGGATAAATACGAAATTACCCTGTTACTGTTTTGCCACTTTAGTACGGAAATCTATCTTTAGTTTTCTTTGTATTTATATTACATTCAGAAATGTTGAGGTATAATTACTTCGTGAATGTAAAAAACTAAGAATTGTAAGGAAAAGTACCATCAAACGTGATTACGTAGCCGTTTTGTACGGAACCCTTCTTGCGCAAGTCCGACTAGTACTTGGCCTGTTTACTTTTTTTTATTGCGTGATAAGCTACAATAACTCTATTATCGAGCATGCATCGAGCTTTATTCATTTACAACTGTTACTTTATTTCAACTGTTACCTTTATAGATACATGTTATTGTATTACTCTATTGATAATCCCCCTTACTAATAAAATGATTTACACAGTGGATAACTTAAAAAACGTTGCTGTCTTTGTCTGTTAAGTGACTTTTCCAACGAATCAGACAAAGACAGCGACGTTGTTTAAGTTATTCGTTGTGTAAATATTTTTAATTAGTAAGGGGGATTGTGTTTACGTCATATGTCCTCCATTAGATATTAGATAAGCCCGAGTTGTATTGTCTTTATTTAGCTATTGAATCGAATAACGTTGCTGCTAATATTTTATTTATAGATCGAGTTTTACAACGGACAATAATGTCGATTCTGAGATAACGATTATAGAGTATTTTATGATAGCCCAATTTGTTACCAGCCGTTGAATTGCCGTCATAAAACGAGACCTCTTATAATGAGTAGCTTTCTGGCTTTGTATTTGACAGTAGTTCTTTCACGCGGCTTCGCCTACTTGTGGAAATTATCTGTATTACCTTCGATCTAACCTGAAAGTCGATTCTGCTAATTATATCCTACAATTTTTTAAAATCCTACAATAAATAATGCAGTTACAATCCAGTCCCGATATGTGAAAACTGCAAAATGGTATTCTCATAAACGTCAAACCAACGCCAAGCCCGTTTTGATTGGTCCAAACTCCAAAAATCTGTTTATGATATCAAAACAATTCATTTATAATTTGATTAAAGTAAAATGAAAGTGTAAGTTAATTACGAGAATTGGGATTCTGATAATATAATTGATATGAATACCTGTTATAATAAAGTATACGATAAATTATTAACCTTCTTCAATTGCTGGTAGCAGAAATACATAGCCGAATGAGTACCAAAAGCACTAAGCAGCTAAGTATCTGCCTCACAAAACACCAATGGCAAAAACCCATAAGAGTGAAAGAGAAAATAAATTCATGTGTTTTGTTTTTTTCTAAGGTTGTCAAGCCGTTGGTGAAGTTTTGGTGTCCTTTTCACGACGTTGGAATAAAGAAATTATGGTACATAGAATAGTAATCATGCGGGATAAGGAACGATTTCTTCTCTTACTAATAGCCGGGCCTCTATGCTATAGTTATTACTCTGAGGCCGAACCCTCGCATAATGTTATTATTTTGTCACATTTAGTCATAGCATCACAGTTGGTACAATTATTTAAGTATTATCATAGACATAGACATTTCCTGCGCCATCTGCTGTATATCTGTCAGCTTACTGACATAATACTTGTCTGAATAAAGGGGCATCCTGACCATCCAGCCTGCAAATCCAGCGCCAGTACATAAGGACGTCATTAGTGTCAATCGTTTCAATCATTTACTTTTTTGCCTGCGTCTTTATGTACTGGCACTGGATTTTCAGGATGGATGGCCAGGATGCTCACTAAGGTCTAATTGACACAATGTTGAAAGTCATCCCTTAATTTGTATCTAAATCACAAAAGTTTATGTACAATTTACGTAAAATACATCTCGTTTTAAAGCTGCTATTAGGTATTTGTTACGTCGGAACCGCCGCTCCTTTCACTTTTAATGGCGTTTACAATCAATGCCTTGCTCGTCTTTTGTTAAAATAATTTGACTTTTCTATAGGGCTTTATGAGTTAATTAGGTAGCGGTTTCTTAATAATTATCATCATCATCCATGGTTGACTAAACCTTTCTAAAATACTAGTACAATTAAGGTGACCAACTATACTCATTTACAGAGTTTTGTACTCTTTTTTTGCAAACCGTACTCTTTTCAAATCCTGTACTCTGAAAGTACTCATTTGTATAGTGTGTAGTATTTGTATACTATGTGCAGTATGTACGGCATGCTTGACAGTCTTAACGCATGCGTAGTATGTACGGCAAAGTTTTATAGTGTGTAGTATTTGTATACTATGTGCAGTATGTACGGCATGCTTGACAGTCTTGACGCATGCGTAGTATGTACGGCAAAGTTTTATAGTGTGTAGTATTTGTATACTATGTGCAGTATGTACGGCATGCTTGACAGTCTTGACGCATGCGTAGTATGTACGGCAAAGTTTTATAGTGTGTAGTATTTGTATACTACGTGCAGTATGTACGGCATGCTTGACAGTCTTGACGCATGCGTAGTATGTACGGCAAAGTTTTATAGTGTGTAATATTTGTATACTATGTGCAGTATGTACGGCATGCTTGACAGTCTTGACGCATGCGTAGTATGTACGGCAAAGTTTTATAGTGTATAGTATTTGTATACTATGTGCAGTATGTACGGCATGCTTGACAGTCTTGACGCATGCGTAGTATGTACGGCAAAGTTTTATAGTGTGTAGTATTTGTATACTATGTGCAGTATGTACGGCATGCTTGACAGTCTTGACGTTACTACGCATGTACGGCAAAGTTTTATGGGAATTCCCTTTCTGAGAAAGGGAATTCCCTTAAAACTTTCCATGAAACAGAAAGTTTCTGTTTAATTAATTTGAGGTTAGAGAAAATCAACAATTTCGTACTTTTTATTCAAGTTAACAAGATTTGCGGTGTACAAAATAAAATAAAATTTTATTTTATATAAATCTAGTGAAGGTGAAGTTGCATGTAAGTATTAATATTATAGTTTCATTTTCATTTTACTTATATAATATCAGATTATAACATTTATTTAAAATCAAAATAAAAAATATATTACTAATAGTCTAATATAATTTTAGTACTACAATTCTTTTTTTCATCTGAAATAGCTTCAGCGCGAAAGTTTCCACTCAACCGAAGAGACACAAGGCCACATAGGAAAACAGCGTGAAATTGCACTTGCATTAATTTCGTGCAATTAAGGGCCATACTCACCGTCCAGCCTGCAAATCCAGCGCCGGTACTTATGGCAGTCATTAGTGTCAATAGTGTCGAATGTCGATCATTTATATTTTTTGCCTACTACTCCGCTTCAAGGCCGCGGCGTTGGATTTGCAGGCTGGACCGTCAGTATGGCCCCTTAGTGTTCCGGAGGCCCTAGAGGGTACGGGAACTTAAAGATCGGCAATGCACTTGTACTCGTAACTAACTGATCTTGCAGGTGAGTTTTCATGGACCGCCCTAGAAGTTGCATTATTATATAAACAGAGTGGAAGGAAGTACGGTACCTACTCAATAAAAAAAACTTTCTTTTTAATACCGATATCGCTTGCGTTTTACTTCCAACATCCTCTCTTAGCCGCAAACCTATTGCAGCGTGCAGGAATTGCAGCACGGAGCAAGGAAGGTCTTTGGTCAATGCACCAGCAGACATCTGCGTTGTGCACACATGACATGTGCATATTATATTTAATGAGATATAATTTATGGCAGAAACGATATAAAGGAAACATTCGTACAGAAAACCGAAAGTATACATAATATAATATATTGGTAATATTTAATTAATTGTATGTATCACATAATAAACTAAAAATTAATACTAAAAAAAAGAAGACTTATCTACAAATATGACTATCTCCAAAAATATCTATAAATAGAAAAACTTCTCCAGGTCGTCCCCATCTGGCAGAGTACCTAGCAAATAGATAGCATTGCCTCGTTGGATAGCAATGGCTATCTGTTGTGCCAGCTTGTGCATTGTGCCCGGCTCTTGAGTCTCAGTGGCTTCAGTAAGCTTTTTTGATATTTCTTCAAAAAGCTTATGTGCGCCCGGACCCCCTGCGCCTAGTGTTTCCACCCCAAACGGTTCAAATATGAGGTCTCCGCTATGGTTCTCATATTGGGCCGTTTGAGGTTCTATGTTTGGTTTTCAGCCGCGCCCGCACAGTTTGAGGAGCCTTGGACATGGAACGGAGCAAGAATATCGACACAAGTAGCGCCCCATACAAGATCACGTCCCAGACTCGAAGGAACCAGGGTCATTCCATCAGCTTGCGCGCCAGACCGGAGGACTCCAGTATAGCTGTCCCACCAGCGGTGACAAAAGCCCGACGAATGAGGTCATTCAGGCTGTGATGCCGGGAAATGCGTCGATCGCTTCGTGAACAGCACAGCCCGTGGTGACCGTGGCTGTCTACGTTCGCGCCGCAAAGACACTGATGAGGGACGACATGGGGGCACCAAGACGTAGGGCAGTGGCTAGCCGAAATGTATTGTGCCCGAGCAATGTTCTAGTATTGGCTGATGGTAGTTCCTGCACCCAAACGTCCGACTCCCACTTCTCCACAGCCAAAAGACCGCTCTGCAGGACTGGAATACGTGTTAAAAAGTCTATTCCGTACCAATCTGCAGATGGGCTCGTCCCAAAGCCTTTGGGAAAATGTGTTCACATGCACTTTGCTGCTGGCACTAGCAATGTCCCAGACGTCCTTGGCCTCGTCCGCAAAAGGACAGGATAAGCGCTCTAATATTTTCAAAATCACTAAGTGGTTTGCGTGGATTGAGAACAAGAACGCCGGTAAGGCTACTTCAGAGCCAGCCCACCGAATCTTACCGGAAGCGTTGCTTGAGTCCATGAGCAGTGGTCAAAATTTATATTCAGAATGGAAGAAAGCGTATGTTTTATCGTGTCGACTAAATGTTTGAGGAGCCAACTCCTCAAATATTTAGACGCCCAAAATTTACTTTGGAAGTTCCCTTGAGGGCACTTCCAAAGTTGGCAACACCGCAAGGCATACGTAAATTTTGGAACAAATAAGCAATATCGAATTAAGGTAAAAGCCATGTGACAGTTATATATTGGTATAATGTTACGGAACCGTACGTGCGCGAGCCCAACTCGCACTTAGCCGGTTTTATCTTATGCCTGGTCGAGGGGCAACTTGTTCGATAGTAAGTACACACCGCAGTTTGCAATAACTCGAGTCACGTAATACCTTCTTTAACATCTTATTTTTTTGCAGCACAATATAAGGTAATAAGCAGAAAAAAAAGGAAAGTAACATTCTGTTTATTATCTATACAGTAAATGTTTCTTTTCAGTTTCACAGCGGTGAAAATGAAAGTCTAGAAATTTCTAGCGCAATATTTGCTTAAGTTTTAGTATTTACATGCGAAATGGTAAAAAAATAGTTACGGTTATATGTATTGAAGTTTCTCAGCTGCAAGATAAATAAACTAGCGATCCTTGAATGAGTAGGTAAAAGGTTTACTTACTCCTTATAATCAATTTATTTAATATATAAAATAAATTAAGTATAATCTACATATAAAGGTACAATATTACTTATAACAGCCGAGTGTGTCATTGCATAGTTAGATGATAGCTTCGGATTCGACCCCTAAAGGGGATGGTCCAAAATTCATACAAAAAAAAACCCAGCGTCAACAGCAATGAAATCTTATAATAATGCAGTTTCGATGCAGTCTCAATATTATGTTAAAACAGCAAAATGGTATTCTCACAAACGTCAAACCAAGGTTAATTACGCGTTTTGATTGGTGCAAACTCCAAAAATCTGTTCATAATTTCAAGACAATTCATTTATAATTCATTGAAAGCAAATTGAAAGTTAAACACGAGATACGAGTTAAATATGACAATTGGGTTTTATCTGCATTATTATGAACTTCAACTGACAAGCGGGAATAGGCTCCATTTTGACGTTTCAACTTTTTATAACACAATTTAAAAAGGTATAATGTCAATAATTTGACATAAGAACTTTTTAAATTGTGTTTTAAAAAGTTCAAACGTCAAAATGGAGCCCATTCCCACAGCAGATCTATAAGTGCATGTTTCTAAAATGTATGAAAGTATGTACCTACCTTTTTAATTTAGTATTATATCGTTTAATAATAAATGTAGTTCTTGTGTTATTTATAAAACGAATAATAATTGTAAACTAATAATATTATTAGTGAAGTAATATTATCATGACTAGCTGGTGCCCTGGTGCCTGGTGCCTGGTGCCTGGTGGTGGTGGTGGTGGTAACTTCGTTTGCATAGAACTAACGGAAACGGAACTAAATTTTTTGAAACGGAACCCTATGATAAAGTAGCCTATGTTAGACCTTACACATCTGACAGTGAAAGTCCCGTGAAAATCGGTCCAGGCGTTTCAGAGATTAGCCGGAACGAACAGACAGACAGGCGGACGGACAGACAAAAATTAAAAATATTGATTTTTTACTGTAATTAACTTCCATATGCATTATGTGAAAAGCTGTTAATTTTAAATTACAAACAGTCACTTAAATTTTATTTATTTGTTTAAAGAAGATATTATTTTCAAAGGTCGCTGTTATTGGTAGATATTAAATAAATAATTATTGAAATTAAATAGTTTTACTAACATTACTTTAGGAGTTTTGCCGGGGAGTTCAATGGGTGACGTTGTGGAATTCGTATAGCTTCATAAAGGGGAATACCAGTTTTAGGCCCAGAAGTGCACACATAATTGGCTATATTCAAAAATTGTATTAATTTTTATGGTAGTCCTTCCTTGTATTCATTAATCTGTACAACTCGGCAACTTTATACAAAAAATATTAAACAAGTAAACGAACAGGAACCTTGACAAGTACTTTCTATGACTTTCTCACATAAAAATGTTGCCCTTACTAAAAATATTATTTTGTCAGGTAATCGAAATAATACAATTTATAATATAATAATATAATGATATAATATTTAATATCTATACCTAATGTTAGTTTTTGCAATGATTTCGATTATATAAAGTAAAAGTAATTACTTATATATTTTAAAGATTGTATTGCATTAAAATAATAATATCGTCTGTTATACTTCTCATACTTTCATTATTATTATTTTTTTTTGTGTCTTGGCAACACCAGCTTTAAGTGTCAGACGCCGGAAAACTGAAAACGTTGTTTTCAATTACAAAGTATCCCTATGTAGTTTGTGTTTTCAATATTTTGTGCTGTTTGAGTTATAGACGTATTCTGTGATTTGTATATTATTACATTATACTCCCAAATAAATTAAAATAATTTATAAAATGACATTGCACATATGTCATATAACTTGTGTTAATAACATACGAAAATAATTGATAATTAAAATGACAAGTTTTTTATAAACCACTTCTTTTAGGAATTAGTTGCTGCCATCGCCTACTATAATTATCAGTACATAGCACAGGTGTGCACTGTGGGCCGAAATTACTATGGAGACTTGGCATGCCCCTTTGTGTTATTTCGGTTCTTAATGTGTAATATTGGTAGAATATTAACCATTTAATATTCGTTAACGTGCACAAGTGTGGGCAAGGGGTAAAACTTCTAAAAACGTGGTATTTTGTGTTTCCCGTCAAAACTCCCTAGCAACTTTCAGTAAAGCTTCTACCACTTTACTGAATCGACTGACATGACTCATGGACTGAACTGACTTTATATTTGGACTTTGACTAGACTTTAGACTTGACGATTTAGGAATACGGTGTTGAAAATTGAAACGAAAGTTCTATTTCCCGCCTTTTTAACTTGACATTGGCAAGTGGTTATAAGCCGATGCCATATATAAATAAAAATATAATAGGTTAACAAACATTACTTAAAAATAAAACATTATGTACAATGGTTTTTTATCACTTAAATTATGTCAATATATCGCATACGATAATAATGAGATGTCAATATATCGCATACGATAATAATTTGTTGTGTGGGTGTTTTATTTTCATGCAAACATAAATTGTGTTACTATGCTAAGTTTATTGTCTGGGTCGTAGGTCGTAGCGTAGAGTGAAAGTTTCAAGTTAAAAATTGAACCAAGATGTTGCGATGCCTGATTTAAGTTTTTAAGAAATATAAAAGTAGCTTTTGCATCTGCCCTTGCACAATTCGCCGCGATGACGCCTTCTCGAATCTTTCGCGTTTATCGCGGCGAACTAGCACAATCATAGGCTAAGATGACTGATTTTTTTTAATGCCCAAATATGAGTAATTTCTCAGAAGAAACAATATATTAAAAATCAATATTTTCAAAGGTACAGCGATTTGTACATACAGAATTTCGCAGGTCTCGTGAAAACGCTTCGTAAAAACTTCGTATGAAATATTATACAGGTCGCAAAAACATATTTTCTTAGATATAAGAATTGGAGATATCCAAAACTATTGCGTTTAATTTTATAATTACTGTAATGAACATTTTTGTATTTCATGTAGGTACTTTTTATTACATACTTCAACTAATTATGTAGGTTTTTATTACACAAATTATAATTTAAAAAAAAACTGCTGTCTTTGAAATACACCTATTTTTATTTTATTTTATTTAACAGTTTATTGCACACATAAATGCTTGCCAAAAATATACACAGAAAGAAAGACGACACACTTACCTCAAAAACAAAATTGAATACAATACAATACCTAATTACAAAACATGTTACGGGGGAAATTAAAATAAAAAAAAGAGATTTCCCGTGACAATATATATATATTAAAAAAATAAATAAATAGGGGTCGTGGGCAGGGGGCCGTACGTATCTGGTTTAGCCTCTAGTGTCTTTAGAGATTGGTGGGGCCTTTAAACCACACGGCACTTAGCTGGATCTGTCGACGGTAGGTATGACAACACGTGGCGCTTTCGGGTCCTGTGTTCGGGTCAGGAACTCGTCACGACGTGGTCGCCTAGGAGCGGACAGTCCGTGGCACAGGCCAGATAGTCATCAGATGGCGAAGGGTAAGCCAAGCAGTGCCGTACCGAGGATGTAGATAGCGGTGCTTGTACCCGTACCGTAGTTCCCTGGAAATATTTATACCAGCGTGTGAAGAGTGTGGACCACAGCAGCCATGGTTCTAGTCCCTAAAGATCCAACCATGGGCTGTGTATCCATCACAAAATAAGGGATAAGCAAAAAAAAGATAAAAGATAAAATGATATAAAGGACAATTAATTTGATACAAACATCCTAATAATATCTAACAATGCAAGATCGGAAAAATGAAACCTACAAATTGAGCACGTGGCCAATCAAAAGGTTTGCCAACAAATTCTACAATGGTGCTAATTCACAGGAAAAAATAATGTATTTTAATTACAAGCGTGATTTAGCAAACATTCACAACACAGATATATCAAATTACTCACCACACGGGGTTAAAATATTATAATTATTATAAACGACTACATCTTGCGTTTACAGAAAATTTCATTCTAAAAAGGAAACGTCATTCGAAGAAGTGCTATATATACCCTCCTCCGTCGTCTTTTTTTAAACTTTTGACAACTATGAAACTAAAGCGTAAAGAGAAAAAATCCAGAAACCAAAATAAAGTATATTATATTAATAATCCATATATTATGTAATATCATAATACAAATCTACTGTATTTTCATTATTAATCAAAATTTAATAATTATTTTTATCATTAAAGATGGAAGTAAAATCGATCTATGAATCAAATATTAAAGGAAGGCTAACGCCATTTTAGTAAGGACGTGCGCCGATAGATGGCACCTAAAGCCTCTAAATGACAAATAATTAAGCAAACAAATCATAGATGACGGTGATTTTAAGGAAAGGAAATGTAACTACGTTACATATCCCCCCCTGTTACCGAAGGATTTTGAGTGCTCTAAGGAAAAATCCTGAAATAGCTATTAAGTTATATAAAAAAAACTTTAGGCCTTTGGAAAAATAAAATTCACCAAATTATCAAAATGAAGAATTAGGAAAAAAAAAAATTTAGAACTGGAAGATAGTGCTAGTCTAGTGTTTACACGCATAAAACCGACAACCTTTTCACACCATACCACATTCACATATATTCATACTTCATCATACATACAAATTGCACATCACATACATACTTCAACTTTTATAATGCATCTGGTCATAATCAGTGTGACTCGAGACGCCCTAACACATGAGTATTGTTCTCCGTAACAGAGGTAGAACAACACATGTCGAAGCTAAACGTTATTAGAGATAACGAACAGCAAAAAACTCGAAACTACTAGCCTTCCAACAAAGTAACATACCACTTTAATAGTATTGGCTGCATAAGAAAGACCCCTTATTAAAGAAAAAAATCCAAAAAAAATATCCTAGGTGGATAGAGAGCAGCCAATCTAAAGTAGCAAAATAGTATTGGCAGCAAAAGAAAGACCATTTATAATAGAAAGAATCCAAAAAATATCCCGAGATGGATAAAGTGCTGCCTCACTAAAGTATACACCTACACAACTCATCAACAGTGAGAGCTGGTATAATATTCCTAATCAAAACTCCATACTCCAATTCAGTCATTTTAAGCGAAACAAATTTTATTTTTCCAGACATTGAGAAATCAATTTTTTTTTAAAAATTAAAGATTTTTAAGTAAGTTAAGTAAGTTGTCAAAAGTAAAATTTATTAAGAAGTTAAGTAACTAAGTAAATTCTAAAGTTTAAAAAGAAATTAAGTTTTTCCAAAACAAGTCAATGAATTTATCAGAAGTTAAATTCAATTTTAAAAGTTAAATTACCAAGTAAATTCAAGAAAAAATATTCACAACCCTAACGGTGAGTATATCTGTGTTGAGAAAATACAAAAATAATCAGATGTATTCTCTAAAAAATACACAAAAGAAATATAATTTGTAATCAGTGCTATATAAGTTAACTACAAAAACAAGTTCTAGAGACTATAATATGGTACAGACCATATACAACAAGATGAAAAAAAAAACAAACAGTATAAAGTTTATTAACAATTTTAAAACTTTACACTACTACAATAAGGTACTAGTTACTACACTAAGTATATCCAACGCTCATAGTAAGTTAATATTAAAATAAAGTTAAGTTAAAAGTTAAAGTGATAAGTTAATAGCAAAATAATTTAGAATACGCATTTAAAGTTATATGTTATTATTTGTAATTTGATAATGTTAAAGAAGTAAAAGTTAAATTATAATAAAATAAAACAAAGTTAAAGCCAAAAATCACATAAACATCATTGAAGATGATGCTGATGTGTGTGCATGTAGTGTGTGGGTATGTGTAAAATAAATATGTATATTAAAATAAATAATCTACAATATAAAAAAACAAAAAAAAAATGACTAATATCCTGCCAAAAATGACAGGACAATAAAAAAAGAATAATAATAAATATATTTAATAATCAAGAATAAATTTAATAGATTTTATAAATTTAATATTATGTCCACTGTGAAAAAAAACACAGGGTTCCTTATGTATCACGGAACCCCAAAAAAAAAACAGTGGGTGTGTGCTGTAACGTTACCTGCCTCTTACACGTGTCCGTTACGTAACCTGAACCAATTCTACCCCGGGCCCAGACGGGTTAGAGTACTGAGAGAGTTGGATATTAAGGACGGCACAAGACAAACACCAAATACTGGACACACAAACCCGGGAAAAGACACCAGATGCCAAACCAGACAAACAAACAAACAAACAAACAAACAAACAACAAATAAAAAATTTGAATAAGTATATAAATTGAACTTGATATTTTACATACACTTAGTCAACTACCCTATTCGTGACTATTAGCCGCGAAATCGAGAGAGATAAGGGATTGTGTCGCGATTCTACATTTTCTCGACTGTTTCACGTTTTACCGAATTTATTACCCAACAGTCGAAGAAGGGTAAGGTAATTTCAATTACATGTTTCAATCAACCACAACCTTGACTGGGGGGCTATTTTTATGAATCTGTCGGGCAAACGAGTGTATCGCGTGCTACCGCCTCGATTAAGTACCTAATACCTACCGGTCTTATGACTGCTGCCGTAAGCTACCCACGTCATTATCAAATCAATTTAATAATGACGCGGTGATGAGCTAGTTCAAATTATTCCTGTAGAGTGTGCTCGTCTTCATAATTTGTTCGTACTTATTATAATCCTACTAATATTATAAATGTGAAAGTCTGTGAGAATGGATGGATGTTCTCTTCTCTTTCACGCAAAAACTACTGAACAGATTTCGATGATATTTAGTACGGTAGTAGTTTAGGCTCTGGATTAAAACATAGGCTTTTATCCCGAAAAAGTACAGTGTTCCCGAGGGATACTGTATTTACGCGGGCGGAGCCGAGGGCAACAGCTAGTAACTAATAATTTGCAAGTAAATAACGAAAGTAAAAGTGATGAAGATACAGACGTCTTTAGTCACATCGTTAGCCAAAGATTTCAAAACTAAGGGGGGCTATGACCTATGACGTACATTTGACAAAAAATATTCATACAAGAAAAATGTACGCCATAATGATTTAAAAAGACTGAATAATATACTGCGGAAAACAATTAATGTCCAAATGTTATGATGATAAATGTCAAATCTAAATGGGGCCATTTAGGTGTAGACACTCTTTGCCTGGACATGCCTCGTCTTTAATATGCTTCTAGTTATAGAACGGTAGTAGCATGGCGAGTTTCAGAAGTATGCCATGTAGACATAGAATTTCCACGACTGTACTTTAAATAATTAATTAATGACATGCTTTTGATTATTTTCTTAGCCCTTACTTAAAGTGTTTTCGCGCACAACATAACATGTCCGGACCAATACCACCTACAATTTACCTTCAAGAAAAGAACGTTCTCCTTTCTAAAAGACCGGAAACGCACTTGCGACTCCTCTGCTGTTGCAGGTGTCTATGAGTAAGCTTTCCATCAAGTAATATTATGTAAATCGGCGATTTTGCATAGAACGCGCGAGGCCACGTTTTCAGTGTGCGAATCGCCTTCTAAGAAACAGCACACTTTTCCATTCACAGAAATCTAATTAAATCAATAATTGTATACAATTAGATGTGTGGAGGCAAGGTATAATTGCAGGCGTGTACTTCGAGTGGCGTTGGTAATCACCGCCATCGGTGTCGCTTTCATTCCCCTGCTCTGTGATTGTACAGATAAAAATGTTATCTTTCGACTTAGTAGGTCAGTTCACACCCAGACGATACGCAACGCTACGCGGCGCTGCAATTTTAAGATAACTATTCAAAATTGAACTTTCTTCGCTACACTAAAAGATACACGTTTCATATTATATTATGACATCAGTCATACACCCCCGAGTAGCACAAAAGTGCTGTATATCAGCTGTATTACTGTCCAAAATGAAATCCAAAGGAGTACTAGCTAGCTTCATAAGAGCTGTAGAGGCGCTGTAACAGCTCATATAACTTTGATTCGGGCACAAATTAAACAACTGTTAGCTGAATAACTGTGACATTTGCTTATATCAGCATTATCTCAGCAATATTAAAGGTAACAGTTGTCCCAAGAGCTGAATATTGGCTGATTATTAGAAAATACACGTTCACAAAAAGTACACGTTCGGGTTGTTTTAAAATTTCTATGGAGCACAATGTTCACGAGTGCCAAAATTGTGAACAATTTTTACCCTTTGTCCCTTTTTGATTTGTTGTGTTCACCATTTTGTGCGACTTATGACGTAAAGTGATGGTGAATATTATATTAATGGCAAATATTGTTTTCGGGTAAAATCTTTTACTGCAAATTCTTATAGGAAAGAGAATTCATTGTGAAATACTATATGAGTATATAAAAAAAATTCACGCGCTCACAAAATATCACTGTTTACTTGAAAATTATAGTGGAAAATATGTTGATCATAAATGGATAACAAAAGGTTTTTTATTATTTTGAATTTAAAATTGTCCTTATGCTGTTTGCGTTAAAAATCAGTACAGTTTCTATTGTGAGCTATTTAAGCCCTGTTATACGATTGCGTGTAACAAGCTGATTAACACTGCTAAAGTTTTACTTTATGCAGTAAGACGCATTAATTAAAGTCACAGGAGAACTGATTGCATTGTAGTAGCTCACATGTTCTTTCTTAAAATTCAAGCGGTCTGGGGGTACACTTGTGGCCTCCAATTTAGAATATAGCTGAGTTAAAGTCCACGAAAATGCTTTATTGCAGCTTACAGTTCTATTTATTGCTAATAGCTCTACGCTGCGCTTGCAGCTTTACAGTGTGACACGTAATAGCGTTAATATACAGGCGAAAGAGTAATTATCAGCTATTGCAGTTGTAGTGTACTGTTATACTTCTTTATAAACGCTAAAGTTACCGTTGTTACCCTATATGTCATCTTATACAGCAGTTTTGTGCTACTTGGGCCGCACATGGGCTGTGCAGCGCGGTGCAACTTGACATTCGAATTCGTTCCCACCGTTCCGATTGCACTTTTCAAAAGCGATACAAAATCGAATAGGCGTGCGGCGTTGCGCTACGCAGCGCTGCATACTATTACAGCATCTTCAAGCATCGTCGCGTCGCTGTGTGAGCTGACCCTTATGAGTAACAACATAAATCCCAAGAAAATTTTAAATACATGATGCAATTTATCTATCAAAATCGGAACATGGAAATGCAAAACATTTTTCATGTATTAAGAGTCTTGCTACCAGGCTCCAGCAGGTTAATGTTATGGAATTTTTAAATAGCTATATATAAATAGGTTCAAGATTATTTGAATGTTTTCAATAATTATTCGTATTTTTTCTTCTACGACTAATGATTACGTCGTAACTATTTTTAATCTGTGCTAATGACCGGTTTCTGAAAATTTTACATAAATTCTAGATAAACCAAGTTTAACTGGCGCAGGTCCATCCAGCGGTCACAACGAACCTTCTTCAAATTCGAGGATAAAATTATTTTGTTTGGCTTCAATTCGTACATTTTAGGGTTTGGCTAGTTTATGAAACATTTGCTACTTTGAGAGTTTAATCGAGCTTTAAACTATTTAACTAAGAAAAATAATAATTTTCTGTAAAGTTTTTCAATTCCTTACTGTATTAGCGCCATCTATGCGTAGAAATTACAACTACGAGTTATGGAATCGATAAGCGAACCTCGTTGGTCAGTTATGTTAAACTAAGTTTTTTATATCTTGTCACTTTTTTGTTCAGAAGCCCGGAGCGTTAATAGTTAAACTACCAACAAATTCATCTCAGAAACCGTCCGTTACGGAAAATAAGCCGTCCCCTGGGTGCCTCAAACTCAGAATGATGGTGTGCAACCTCGATGACTTTTTATATTCCTCGTGTAGGGTTCGTTGTGATCTATGACGTAGAACACCATGCATTGACGTCACGAGATAAAAAATAACCCATTGTGACCGCTTTACTCTTGACAAAAAACTTGGGTCAAGTGTGAGCCGTGGATTTAAGCACAATAGTTTTCCTCTAATGAACCCCAAACTTGATTTTAATTCTATTTCAGTGTTATATTTTTTTACTTAGATTACCAGTTACTAGTTTTTATATTTTTTTTTTGCGAAGATAAAAACTCTAACGGAAGTACCAAAACGCAGAGATTTTCACATAATACCTACCTATAATAATTGTGCTTTGTAACAATTGCTAAATCCTTATTCACAAAGGTGTTTTTTTAATTGTAATTGTATGATTTACATATAAGTAAAAGCGCTGAAATTATTTTTTATATTCAAATTACAAAAAAAGAACTAAGATTCCAGTTGTTCAATTTTGTTGGTGAAATTTTTGTAACTTGTTTCCTCCTTTCACAAATTCAGTCTACCTCAATTATTTGTATATTAGGGTTCCTTTTTTATCCAAAAAAATCTTACATCTTATTATATCGTCTCTGCGGATGGTAATAGATGGTAGGTACTTAGTTTTTTATTATATCAATGAACAAAATACTTCGCAATCACATTTCACTCATTAACGAGACATAATATATTCATTGTTGAGTTTTACGATTCTATAAATATTAAATACTGGCATTAATTGCCCGCGGCTTCGTGAAATTAGATTTAAAACTTTCATCCCCTATTTTACCCACCTAGGGGCTGAATTTTAGAAAACGCTGAAATACGTTATTCATTATTTTTTCCGTACTCAATTCATACTAAATATCATGCAAATATTATGTCCAAGGAATAAAAAGTTTCATACTAACTGTTATCACCTATTTTACCCCAATGAGGGTTGAATTTTGAAAAATCCTCCATAGTTTCATCGATTTAGTTACCATTTTTTACCACTAGACGCGTTGTTTCGATGCCATACAAATTATTATAGTATAGACTTCTTCGCGGCGGCGAGTAGCGACAGAAACTCTCACTGCGCAGTCCGCACTCGGCACAGAAAATAATATCACTAGCTAATTGCAATACTATATATTTTGTTAATTTGTTATTATGTAACAAGCTCGTAGACAGATGTATCAACGCACAGGCCAAACTCTTAAGCCTAGAAATTTGAAATTTTGCACACGTATTTCTCATATGACGTAGGTATCCACTAAAAAGATTTTTTTAAAATTCAACAAAAACTAATTGTAATTGTATGATGTACATAAAAGTAAAAGCGCTGAAATTATTTTTTTATATTCAAATTGCAAAAAAAAACTAAGATTCCGGTTTTTAAATTTTGTATGGTGAAATTTTTGTAACATGTTTCCTCCTTTCACAAATTCAGTCTACCTCAATTATTTGTATATTAGGGTTCCTTTTTTATCCAAAAAAATCTTACATCTTATTATATCATCTCTGCGATGGTAATAGATGGTAGGTACTTAGTTTTATTCTAGCAATGAACAAAATTCTTCACAATAAAATTTCACTCATTAACGAGACATAATATGTTCATTGTTGAGTTTTACGATTCTATAAATATTAAATACTAGCATTAATTGCCCGCGGCTTCGCCCGCGTGGAATTAGGTTTAAAACTTTCATCCCCTATTTTACCCACCTAGAGTGTACCCACCGGTAGTTAACTTCTTCTCGGCGAGTAGTGACAAAAACTTGAACTCAGCACACAGGACCGGCATCTTCACGACAGTTACACACGATACATCACGACAAACACGACAGACCAGAGCCGTTAGTCAAGATGCATTCGATAATATCGACGGCGAAGTTCGAAATCAAAAATGTATGGGATTTGAAATAAGTCATCGCTAAGTGACATGTCGCTTGCGATGCCTTAAGTCAAATCCTATACATCTTGACTAAAGACTCTGCTTAGTTTAACCGCGCCCTGAAAACGATCAAATTAATTTGACAAATTTTACGTTTTCTTCAAACAGAAGCTCACACGATCAACGCGTCAGATTTGCTTTGCTCTGTTTGACAAACACCATAGTTGTCATTCTAATATGTTTGTCAAACACTTCAAACAAAGTCGCATATTATCGAACAAGTAAAATTTGTCAAACAAATTTTAACAACATTCATTATTCTGACATTCATTCAATTTGATATTTGTTTAGGTATTGAACACTAAAGTATCAAAATATTTTATGTCAAAATATGTAGGTCTTTAGCGGTAACATTAATATCCGCATCAAAAGTTAGGTAACAAAAGTTTTGAAGTGAAACTACTTTATTGACGTATGGGAGAAATTTTATAGCAATGTAAAATGATTGTAAAGTTTTTCTGTTACGCGCCATCTTTATTTCTAAGTCACATTTTCCGTTACGCGACATATTTATTCATGTTTTTTCTTTCGTCGTGTAATACAAATAAGATATTATGAGTAATTTTGAATTCTAATGTCAGATACGCGTAGCGCTAACTGCGCTTGGATTTTTGACCAATTGATCTCGGGTTCGAATCTCGGTCAGACGAAATATTTTTATTTCTTTTTCTTTAATAATTTTTGAAGCCAAACATTTTTTTAAAAAGATTGTTCTTCAGGCACGATGAGAGTATTTTTGGATTTTAAATATTGAATGATGTTTCACTTCTGCTACTTGTACTCTGTACATGTCATTTCTTTTTTTTTATTCATATTACTCTCTTTACTTTACTTTTAATTCTATAACTCTATTATCACCTGTACAATTTAGCTTTTGTACGCCTAAAGGTTGACTGGTAGAGAATGCCATATGGCATTAAGTCCGCTTATGAACCTGTTTTTGTGCATTGAGTGTAAATAAATAATTTAAAAATAAATAAAAGCTTAAACTAGTTACATGTTAACCCTAAGGAAGATGGCTGACGCAGCAGCATCGCCGCGACGCGTGTATTCTACTTTCGGGTTTTGCAATAATGTATAATCAGCAATAGGAATTTATTGTAATTAAATTAAATTATTTTTGCGGCATTATATATCGAGCCTCGAATCGGTTCATATGTATCTAGTATTAAATTTAATTAAATTGTAAATTAGAAATTAAGAAGAGAATAAACTCGTCATAAAATTTTGTTTTTTTTAACATCCTCGGCTGCCAAATACATAATTGGCGCAGTCGGTAGGATAATTTTGGGGCTACGGCGATCGTGAAAAAGAAGATTTCCGGGGTCTAGAATCGACACCGCGCGCGGTCGTTCTAGCTGTCGCTCTTAAGCGTTCACCGAAGCTACGAACATCAAGAAGAGTAAGCAGCCGGGGCGCACTCAAACTACAGTGCAGCGGGAGAAAAAGCCAGAGAAGTCGACGAGTATGTGTACTCACTGATTGATTCTTTTCTCATAAGTGTTGCTTTCCACGTCCAAAATTTTCCGTCCCACTAAAAATAGTGATAGGCCCGCCTCCTCAAGGCAGGTACGTAGGGATAGCATACTAGATTTAAATCGAAATTTAGGAGAGAGCTCGAATCGCCCTCTACTTGATTCTAGTGACGAAGATAGCTTACATTTAAATTTATTTTTCGATTCGGAGAGCTCAAATTGCTTTCAAGAAATTTTAAACGAGCAGGAACTTTTAATTAATTCAAATAATATTAATTTAGATTTACATAGTAATACACTATCGTATATTAGTACCATGGACCCGGATATGGTTTACAAGGCTCTTCGCCCAGTTCCCGAATTCGACGGGAACCCCAATATACTTACTAGGTTCATTAGGATTTGTGACCAGATTGTCGTACAATGCGTTAAAGATGATCCAGGATACGAGTTATCTAATTTATGCGTTATAAACGGAATTTTAAATAAGATTACAGGCCCCGCGGCCCGAACAATTAATTCAAACGGGATTCCGGAAAATTGGCTATGTATAAGAAATACATTCATTAATAATTTTGCGGACCAAAGGGATGAAACCGCCCTCTACAACGATTTAGCTCTTGCAACACAAGGGAATGAAACCCCTCAAGAGTTTTACGACAGGTGCCAAAACCTTTTCAGTACCACGATGACGTACGTCTCTTTACATGAAACGTTAGCCACCACCATTGAGGCTAAAAGACAATTATATAGGAAACTAACTTTACAAGCGTACGTCCGGGGGTTGAAAGATCCTCTTGGCTCTCGCATAAGATGTATGAGACCTGAGACGATAGAAAAGGCATTGGAATTTGTCCAAGACGAGTTAAACGTAATGTATTTGCAACAAAGAAATACTCCTCGTCCATCATCATCATCATCATCATCACCACCTTCACACTCACAGTTTAAAATGCCTCCACCTAATTTTAATAACGTACCGCGAGCGTTACCTGGACCTAGTTGGCAGAAACCCGCGTTTACGCCACCCTTTCAACATCACCAAATACCTCAGCATTACACAACAAATGTTTAGGGCACCTTTACCGAATCATAGTCATGGTTTTAGAATTCCTCAAAGGAATTTTCCGCCTAATAATTCAGGGCCAAAGCCCATGAGCGGAGTAAGCCATTTTGTCACGAAACCCATGCCACCAAGAATCCATGGCCATGATTGGCAGAGGTTTGGAAACCCTCCGCCATCTAACTATTTTAAGAGTAGAGAAATGAATTACAATGAATTTTCCGACTATTACCCTGACTATAGTCACTATGACCAACAGGACTATGAATATAACTACGAATATAATGACTATTGTAACTATAATGACTGTGACGAACAACTTGCACTCGATCAGTATAATTATAATTATTATAGCGAAAATACACCGGTACCCTATATAGAACATACACCCAGATATTCAAATCCGACACAGCACTCTGATGATTTAGCTCAGCCTAGTACTAGCAATAAAAAGCAGGATTTTCAGAAACGCAGAAGCCACACCGCACCAGAATAGAGTTAAATTTACAATCAAAAAAAGAATTGCCGTACATACAGATTCATAATCCTCCACTTAAATTGCTTATAGATACAGGGGCTAACCAATCATTTATTAGCCCTGAAGCCGTTGAATTTTTTTTCTCTCATATACCTAAAATATTTGATCCTTTCGAGGTCACTAATTCACGCATAACGAGTGTACACGAACACTCTATTATAATTCCTAGTTTTCCAGAATTTAACAAAAAAAAGAATCTAAAGGTTTTCATATTTAAATTTCATAACTACTTTGACGGGTTGATTGGATTAGATTTACTAGAAAATTGTAAAATAGAACTCAAAGATAACGTTTTAATAACAGATAGTGCGAAATTACCACTTTTGCGATATCAATGTAGGAGAGATATTAGAGAAGAAACTATTCCTGCAAATTCATCCAAACTTATTAGCATTCCAATTGACCATGACGACGGCGAAGTCTATATACCGGAACAATTTTTATGTAACTTCATTATTCACGAATGTATTACGACCGTTTCTGACAAGATCGCTATAGTTGAAATAAAAAATGTGACAGACACCGACTCCGTAATTTCGTTTAATTCGCCTACACAAATTGACGTTTGTAACCTTGAGTGTACTGAACCTGTTCAGGACCCGACTCGAATTAAGAATGTATTAGAACGACTTCGGACTGACCATCTGAATCCTGAAGAAAAAGCTAACTTAGAGACTTTGTGTAGGAATTACGCCGACATATTTTACATTGAAGGAGAACCCTTGACTTTTACCAACAAAATTAAGCATACTATACGGACCCATGACGAAATGCCAGTATACACCAAGAGCTATCGCTACCCATTTATACATCGACAAGAAGTTAGGGATCAGATAGCGAAAATGTTAGACCAAGGTATAATACGACCCTCAGACTCTGCCTAGAGTTCACCTATTTGGGTAGTTCCAAAGAAGGCCGATGCTTCCGGGAAACAGAAATAGAGACTGGTAGTTGACTTCAGGAAACTTAACGACAAGACCATCGATGACAAGTATCCAATCCCAAATATCACTGACGTTTTGGATAAACTAGGTAGATGCCAATACTTCACCACCGTAGATTTGGCGTCTGGGTTTTATCAAGTTGAAATGAACCCCGACGATATAGCTAAAACCGCGTTCAATGTAGAGCACGGACACTTTGAGTTCTTACGTATGCCAATGGGATTAAAAAACTCGTCATCAACATTCCAACGTGTTATGGATATTCTGAAAGGTCTACAAAACGAAATTTGCCTAGTATACTTAGATGATATAATAGTTTTCAGCACGTCCCTTCAGGAGCACATGGTGAACTTGGAGAAAGTTTTCCGTAGATTACGCGATTCAAACTTTAAAATACAAATGGACAAGTCAGAGTTTTTAAAATTAGAAACCGCATACCTAGGCCATATCATAAGTAACGAAGGTATAAAACCTAACCCTGACAAAATCAAGGCAATCGAAAATTATCCGTTACCAAAAACAAGTAGGGAGATAAAGCAATTTTTAGGTTTACTAGGATACTATAGAAAATTTATACCTGACTTTGCGCGTGTTACTAAACCGATGACTAAATGCTTAAAAAAGACAAGTAAAATAGTTTTGAATTCGGAATATATCGACTGTTTCGAAAAATGTAAGACTTTGTTGACCAACGACCCAATATTACAGTACCCTGACTTTACAAAAGACTTTATACTTACCACTGACGCCTCGAATGTAGCTATAGGCGCCGTACTGTCTCAGGGCCCAATTGGAGCTGACAAACCTATTAGCTACGCATCTAGAACTTTAAGTAGTAGCGAAATAAATTAAAGCACCATCGAGAAGGAACTGTTAGCAATTGTATGGGCTACTAAATGTTTTAGACCCTATCTATTCGGACGAAAGTTCAAGATAGTTACTGACCATAAGCCCCTCCAGTGGATCATGAATATTAAAGAACCCAATTCGAGACTTACTAGATGGCGACTCAAACTCAGTGAGTTCGACTACACTGTAGTATATTAGAAAGGCAAGTGCAATACCAACGCCGACGCCCTATCCAGAGTTCAAATTAATAACGAAGAAATCGAGTCCCATCTCACAGAATGTGGAATTGACCTTTCTATAAGACCTGAACCTTCCTTCTGCTGGATCTTCCACTGACACGGCGCATTCCTCAGCTGAAAACCCTATACTTGAGATCCCAATAACTGACGAACCACTTAACAAATTTCATAGACAAATCTGTATTACTATCGTAGGTGACACCAAACGACGACCGACTGTGACTAAGCCATTTGACACACATACACGCACACATATTCAAGTATCTGAGTCAAATTTAGAGCAAGACGTAGTAGATGCTATAAAGGAGTACGTTAATCCCAAGATAAAAACGGCCCTCAAAATTACACCTCCACTAGGTATGTACTCTATAATACCGATACTCCAAAGCAAGTTTAAATCATCCTCCATGCATCTTGTTTTAGCAAAAACGGAGTTGGAAGACGTAAAAGAGTATTTGCGACAACAGGATATAATAAAACATTATCATGAAGGAAAAATGTATCATAGAGGTATAAATGAGTGTTATTTAGCTTTATCCCGTAAATACTATTGGCCTGAAATGCGTGAAGAAATAACAAAATATATTAATGAATGTACTATCTGTGGACAGTGCAAATATGATAGAAATCCTATCAAACCTCAACTTAACATCGTACCACCAGCAACAAACCCATTTGAAATAGTACATCTAGACTTATTCACAGCACATAATGAAAAATACTTGACTTTTGTTGACTCATTCTCTAAATACAGACAAGCTTACCATTTACGTGACGGCACAGCAGTCAGTATACTTCAGGGACTACTTACGTACTGTACACACCATGGATTACCCTTGACAATTGTAACTGACAATGGAACCGAATTCACCAACCAACTATTTTCTGAATTCACTAGATTACATAAAATAATTCACCATAGAACTTTGCCCCATTCACCTAATGACAACGGGATCATAGAGCGTTTCCATTCTACTCTTTTAGAACATCTTCGAATATTAAGACTTAAACAGAAGGACGAACCAACCATTAACCAGATGCCATACGCAATATTAGCATATAATAGTTCTGTACATAGTTTTACGAAATGTAGGCCCCACGACATTATTAGAGGACATTTCGATCCTAGGGATCCATTAGACATTAACTTGAGCGAACATCTAATGCAACAGTACATTTTGACACACCGAGATCAAATGAAGACAGTTTATGAAATTATTAACGAATCCACTACACGTGATCGTACAAACTTAATGAATAATAGGAACAAAAATCGTGAACCAGAAATAGAATACACTCCAGACCAGCAAGTTTTTATTAAAAACCCCATGGCTAATAGGCAAAAATTAGCACCCCGATACACTCATGACAATGTTTTAGCAGACTTACCAATTCACATTTACACCTCGAAGAAAAAGGGGCCCGTCGCGAAGGCTCGTCTTAAGCGCGTTCCTAAGATTAAAAACTCGTTTCAGGTTTCGACTGATACTGATAATACACATGACCATGGCAGCAGACATAAGACTTGAACAACTTGACAGTGGACCTGGACTTTTACCATTTAGACTCGGTCGAGCAAAGTTCATCACTCATTATCATTCATTCATACAATACGTAGAACTTACTGACCTGGAGAAACGTTTTGACTCGGTATATAGTCAAATAGATTATTTTAGGACTCAATTGGATAACGGTTCTTTAACTATATTTGAAATTCAAATTGACTACTTATATTCTAAATTAGCTAAAGTAAATTCACAGTTAAGAAGTCTCGAACCTAATCGAGTACGTAGAGGAATAATTAATGGTTTAGGATCATTTATAAAAAGTGTAACTGGTAATTTGGATCATTCAGATGCCGAAAGGTATAATAGCGCAATAGAATTAATTAGATTAGAAAATACTTTAAGTTTTATTCGTGCATCGAGCACTCATCGTAGCATGTTAAGTATAGACAATTTGGCAAATATGATAGATAGACTTAAGAAAATTTACAACAGTAAGCAGATCCTAGAAGCTGATTTAAGGGAATATTATGATATAATTAAGCCTAGTAGTTATTTCGTAGATAAGCGTATAGTAATAGTTTTTACATTTCCTATAGTAGCTCTAGATGATTACGATTTTTTCCGTCTCTCCATTGTTCCTAATAAGCTCCAACAAACCTTTATCCCTCCACATCCTTATATAGCAACTGATGGGAAATTTTTCATGTACAAGGAGGCTGAATGCCCGAAGTTTGACGATTACCTTCTCTGCGAAGAAAATATGAACTACTATCAGCCCCGAGGAAGCCCTGACTATATACGAAGCATCATCATCAATCAATCACTAGATAAGTCATGCAGCCCCACGAGAATCACCTTAACGAAGGAAGCTATGGAGCAATTGGACGATAAGCACTACACCATAATTTTCCCAAATCCAACTAAAATCCAAGTGCAATGTGAACGGAAGGAGTACATAACAGTATCCGGCAGCTACCTCGCTACAATTCCACATGAATGTTCGCTGCGGACGGACTAATTCAACATAATCAACACTAACGACGAAATCAAAGGACAACCTTTGAAGATCGTCGAAATCCAAGACAATCTCGTAGTCACGGACAAAGATGTTCCTCATATAACCCTTAATTCTCTCGACTTGAAGAATCTCCGTCGCCTGGAAGACAAAGTAATTCTACAGAGTCCTGTCCAATTAAAACAAATATCTTCTTCACTGTACCATACAACGTTGCCCTTATATACGTTAGTATCTGGTATAGTTGCAATTCTTCTCATTGTCATTATTCGACGTCGCCGCTTGCGCCGACAAAAGGACAGCAGCCCGAGTGAAGAGGTCTCCCAAGCTAGTCGGGCCGATCATCCTGTCTACGCAGTTCCTGCCAAAAATCATGAATCTCTGCCAGCAACATTCTCGCTGAAAGTCCTCAAATAGTTGCTGCTCTGAGGGTGGAGGAGTTACATGTTCAACCCTAAGGAAGATGGCTGACGCAGCAGCATCGCCGCGACGCGTGTATTCTACTTTCGGGTTTTGCAATAATGTATAATCAGCAATAGGAATTTATTGTAATTAAATTAAATTATTTTTGCGGCATTATATATCGAGCCTCGAATCGGTTCATATGTATCTAGTATTAAATTTAAATTTAATTAAATTGTAAATTAGAAATTAAGAAGAGAATATACTCGTCATAAAATTTTGTTTTTTTTTTTTAACATCCTCGGCTGCCAAATACATAATTAACTTCAAAATTTAATTACATAAACACAAAATAACAAACTAATTATCGCATGCTACCCTTGTCCATAATGCTGTGGGATCAGATTGTGCCCGTCCGTGTAATATCACTATCTTTTATAGACTCATAATATTTTATGGAATTTATTGTAGTTACCTCTATAACGGCCAATTTACTTTCTCGGGTCCTAGACCTTTTGGGATTCATTAGAAATAGCCAATATTCTTACACAAACATTATATTTGGGTATCATAAAGGCTAGGCTAATAGTTACTTGTTGTAAACATTTGTTAGAATAAACACTTTATCTTTGAAGTGGGCAAGTTTTCGATAAAACGTCGGTAACTTATATTTTCCATGTACTTAATTTTTATTTTTCTCCTCTAGTTTATCTTTTGTATTCCTGAAAATTATAATAAAGAATATTACCTAGTACCTATCTGTTTTTGTGCTATATTTTTTTACATGTCATCATCATAAATCATAGTGTTTTGCGAACCTTTGACACCTTGCGCCTCAAAAGATAATTATGTGATTAAACGGAGAAGAAAAAGATTATGAGGGGACCTGACCTAAATCTTACAACTTATATCTTTTACTACTATCCAATATGGAAGTTTGTAAGGATGGTTGGTTGTTTGTGACTCTTTCACGTAAAAACTAATGTACAGATTTTGATGAAACTTTGCGGTAATATAGCACGAGTACATCAGAAAATCGGATAGACTATTAATGATATCGTGTGAAATTCAATTTCACGCAGACGAAGCCACGGGCAATATCTAGTTTA
Organism: Phengaris alcon alcon; assembly: GCA_037179445.1. Lineage (NCBI taxonomy): Eukaryota > Metazoa > Arthropoda > Insecta > Lepidoptera > Lycaenidae > Phengaris > Phengaris alcon. The sequence continues at coordinate 1,293,168 of JAYRCH010000768.1, forward strand.
TAATATGAGTGATTAGTTAATCAATGTTCCTGTCTTTGTCGGATATCTTCGAGATATTTATACTTGACGAAAGGTGTCTAGGACACTTGATAGATATAATCGATCGTTTAAACATTTTTATGAATAGGTGTAAGCTGATTAATGTGTATCAAGTATCAACGTATAAAGGCCAAATTGAGCCAATATATTATAATATATTTTCTACTCTGTGTTGAAACTGTATAATATATTTGTTAAATTTATTTACGAAGTTAACTGAAACACTGCTTTCTACTCGTATATTTTTGTCGAGTTTTTATGAATATAATAATTTATGTAATTTTATGTGTTGGTGCCTGGTGACAATGCGATGGTTTTATGAATACATAATATTATCACCAACGTTTTTTTGTCACCAATTTATCATACGTGTAATGTACACTCGTAAATCGTAATGAACGAGATTTATTAAGTAGCCATGTTTATTGTTACATAAAAAAAATTAAAAACGCCATTGTAACTCATTATCTTCTTAATAAACTTTTAGAACTCCAAGTTATATTGACCTACTAAACAAACTTAAATCAAAATTTCCTTCTTTTCAAAAGGTATTTTTGTTTAAATAAGTTTTTTTTTCAATTTAACCAAACATACTTTGTATCCGAGCTGTAGTTAGCTAAATACAACTAAATATTATGCCGATTAGTTTAATTAAATAGTGAAGCGCCTGCAAAAACAACGCCGCAATATCACAAGTTGCATTTCATAACATTATTATAGTCATTGTTGTCAACCAATAACTACTACTGCACGTCCATATAATATTTAAAAAAACTTGAGAGGTGTCAAGGGACATTGACACCTCTCAGGTGAATTGTAATAAAATTTTATTTTTTTAAAGTTATAATAATATTTTTTTATTATTAACAAATATAATGTAATATAAACTTAATCAGTAGGCTCAATTTTAGTAATAATTGAGAGAGAGAGAGAGTGACAGACAGAGAAACCCGCGCACGCCGCACGGCTTCAACTATAGCAAAAAGTGTCGTTACAACTTTTAGTCTTAATTTTTTCCGTCTAGCCCCCTTTCACAACGCGCGATAAGGAACTTCGTTCCAAAAACTTCTTTAAAAGATGAGAATGTATTATTAATCCTGTCTCCTATACATTTTTTATTGATATGAGCGTTACAAGTATGAGCATTTTAAGGCTTCTAAAACATATCAATAGATTTTAAAAAATATTTGTTGTACGGAGCCCTCCCGTACGAATGTAGTCCATTCAAATCTGTCAGTGGCGCGTTACCACGGTAGTGATTACTCGTTTTCATGCGACCGCAGTCTGATGAGGCATTGACGTCAGTGGTCAATTGAAACCGCTCCGAGACACGTAACGCCATGAGCCATCCGCCATAGTTGCTTAAGTGGGAATGGATTAGTAGTAATCAATTATGTAAATCATATTACACTATACAACATATACTATATTGTAATTCGCAATTAAAGAGCAATTGCAGTTTCGGATTGGATTCTCGATTTAATATTAGAATTTGATATTTCAATTTTAGTTTGTTGACACTCAACGTCTACCTTTTGTATGAATGTTATGTTCTTTGAACATTTCTAGATTAAAGTTTTAAATATTACTAGATGTTGGCCGCGACTTCGTGCGTGCAAAAGGAAATCCCGCGGAAACCGTAGTAAAAAGTAGACTATGTATGATCTCGTGGTCTACTCTATATCTGTTCCAAATTATCAAAATCAGTTCAGTTTTTTCGGAGCCTATTCAATGCAAACAAACAAATATTTCCTGTTTATAATGATAAAGTATAGGTGCAATGTGATTTAGAATTAAAGCTATTAAGTGACAAAATATATTACATTTACAGCGCCTAGTGTATGTAGGTAACATTGTAGGTACACTCAGAATATATTCCCTGACCAATATCCATTTTTAAATAGAAAATAATCACTGAAAGAGTTATCAATGCTCAACGTGTATGTGAAACTAGAATTAATTAATTATTAATTTAAGAATTATTATTTAGAGATATATACATCAAATATATATTTTCAAACGATATAAACTGAGTAAGTACAATGAAAAATGATGAATTGTGTTTTAATGTTCGAATCAAAATAAATAATATAGTGACGCAAATATTTCTGAAAATGTTACAAAGGAAGAGCGGACATAAATTTTTTAAAACTTTGTCCAAATCACACAACTGTAATAAAACTTGAGCGTCAGAGAAGTTTTAATTTAGTTAAATTTTTAAACCGCTTTGTTGTTTAAAACAGTCCTGCGCTAGTTATAAAGTCTTAAACTAAAATCAGCTGAACTTTTCACCTAAATAATTTATTTGGCTTACGGCCAATGTACTGTCAAGTCTTTCTAGAATTCTCGCTTGAATATTTACATTACGGTAAAACGACGTAGTGACGTAATCTTGATTTCAATTATGTTGAAACTTTTTTATACACCTTTTATCTTGATGAACCTACATATTTCAAAGGATAATGATTAAGAATTTCGAATAATAATCACATAATATTATTCTTATACCTATATCATGGTTTAAAAATAATAACGAAATAATATATTATTCTATTATTATGTAATGTGTACTGCACATATTAAAACCATGAGAGAAGGAGACTCTTCTCACTCGACGCCGGGCCCCTGAAAAGGGCCTTGGGCGGATACCAAACCCAGGGGCATAGCCCCTCTATTTGGGGTGGAGATGACGCGCCCAGTACGAATACTGGGCGCATGAGTCGTTGGGTTTTAGGGGAAGACCCCAGGCGGCAGAACGCGGGGAAAACCCATGGTAGGGCAGCCGACAACAACAAGGGAGTGACGACATGCCAATCCAGGCCCGACCGAGACCAACGGTCGGCTCCAAACGGCGCGTGGGGGTCCCGACCCGGGGGCCGAGAAACGTGTTTGGGTCCACTCCCTCACGCACCGTGTTTACCGGACCGCGGAACGAACAACCTGGGGAAAAGGGGGAAAGTTGTTAAAAACTTCCAGGCCCCGACCTTTTATGTCGGGGGGGGAAGATACGCCCCGGGGACGACGGGGTGGCAATAGGGCTGCCACTCGTCAGGCCCGGACGCGGTTTGGACATGATTCGCCGGCATCTGGTTTTGCCGGCGAAGGGGGAAAATGTGGGGGGGGATTTCAATCCCGCAGTGGTGGTGGCGCGGTTGCGCCAGAGCGCGCCAAGTGCGCTAGGTGCGGCGCATCAGTGCGCCTGGGCTCCTCCTCTTCGGGGGCGGTGGGGCGGGCTGCGTGGCTCCGCTGGGTCCTCCGGAAGGGACGGCATCTCTCGGCAGGCGGTGGCGGTCGGGCGGGCGGGCATGCCACGGCGCCAGGTCGGTCAATTCGACCAAACGCGAGGCATCCACCCGCGCGAACAGCTTGGCAGAGAGCTGGGCCACAAAGGCTTCCACGCTCTCCACCCTGAGGTCCCTGGCAATTGTGGTGTTGCGGACGTACCATGGTGCGCCCGCAATTCGGCGCAGCACCCGGTTTTGGGCTCTCTGCAGCAACCCTTTCTGGGGTACAGAGAGCAGGTGGTGCCACGCGGGTGCCGCGTACGTCAGGCGGGACCGTACGTACGTCCGGAAGAGGGCTGTGCGCATCCTCAGGGGGATCTGCGGGGACGCGTAGGCCGGACGCAGCAGCGCGATCGCCACGTTCGCCTTCGCCACCGCCGATGAGCACTGGGGGGCCATAGAGAGTCGGCGATCCAGCGTGACCCCGAGATACTTTGCTGTTTTCCGCCACGGGATCACAGCATCACCAATCTTCAGAGGCGCCGGAAATGAACACCTCGTGCTGACGGCGAGCGCCTGGGACTTACCTGCGTTAACAGAGAGTCGTCATTTGCTCAGCCAGTCAGGGAGGAGATCCAGCGTCCTCTGAATCTTGATGGCAGCATGCTCGGTGGTCAGCGAGGAGGAGAAGTACGCCGTGTCGTCGGCGTACAACGCCACGGAGGTGCCCCGGTCCGCGGGCACATCGCTGGCGTAGAAGTTGTAGAGTCCTGGTGAGAGGACGCTACCTTGGGGGACGCCTGCGGCGATGGGACGCTCGTTGGAGAGGACTCCGTCAACGCGAACCCTGAAGGTCCTGCCGGAGAGGAAGGATGCCACTAACCTTACCAGGGGGGGAGGTACGTTGGCCCGGATGAGCTTACAGAGCAGACCCTCATGCCAGACACTGTCGAACGCCTTCTCCATATCTAGAAATACGGCTACCATATACCATATACCAACTGGAGGGTGGTACTCAGGCTGGACCTGAACCCGAACTGTTCCTCACGAGGAGGGAGGTAAGGGGAAAGGTGTTTCAGAAGGAGGAGTTCAAAAACTTTTGAAAGGGTGGAAAGGAGGGTAATGGGCCGGTAGCCCTCAGCCTTCCTTAAGTTTTTGTGGGCTTTGGGGATGGTTACTACCAGACCCATTTTCCAGGGGGAGGGGAAGTGACCGGTCCTGACAATGCCGTCATCAAAAAAATAAAAATAAAAAATTTCGCTATAGAGCATAAATAATTATCCACGGAGACCAAATATAAAATTTAGGTGTAAGATTAAGCAGATTAATTATACATGGATTATAACGATGTAAGACGCATCACTGCAGGACGTGGGCTAACTAGAAAATGATGATAAAAGATAATGATTTGCTAGCTGATACCCACTTACCTATTACTCAGAACAATTACTCGATGACGCCAGACGCGATTAAAAAATAAGTTTTTTTTCGAAAGATCTTACACCCATGTTGGTCCCATGATCATGAAGTCAGGATCTAATGATGGGATCTATAAGAAATAGAGGGAATCCTTCGAGTTTTGTAAATACATGCATAGTGTTTTAGACGTTTGTGTAAGCTAGGACCTTACACATACGACTTTGAGCTGAGGGAAGTAGGTATATAGGTTAATGTGAGGGCTGGAGAAATCTGGGACTGACCTTATTGTTGAGCTGGTGGTTCTGTATCTGGGCGGAGGTTTCTTCTCACTACACTACACAGCTGTTGAGCGGATTATCGATAGATTTATCGCGGTTCGCCGGCGTATTTGGTATTATATTAACGAGCACAAATAAATATGCGCACACGCGTTCGCGTTCACTAGGTTTCGGGATGAGCTGAAAATGCATCCGGCGCGGATGGGGATCAAAATGCAAGTGTTCGTCACTCTCTGACAGCGCCCCTCAGTCGGTCGGCCATACTTCACGTAGTGATGTCCTTTGTGTTTATTCTAAACGTCGCGCTAGGGTTGGCGCGAACATCCTGGGGGGCCCGCACAGGCGGCGAGCTGAGCCCCATCCTGAGCAGAATCCAGTGGGAGCCGGGCAATCTTGCCGACAGGCCTCCGCAGCTGGCCTTGAGTCGTGTCCAAGTCCACAACTCTGATGACTCCATCCTTCCCAGGTAGCAGACGTGAGATTCTTCCCATCTTCCATTGTAGAGGAGGCAAATTGTCCTCCTTGAGCAGAACCAGTTCTCCAATTTTGGGTGGAGAGGAAGAGGAAAGCCATTTGGAGCGGATTTGAAGGGTATGGAGGTAGGACTTGGTCCAAAGGTTCCAAAAGCGCTGAGAGAGTGATTGAATGAGCTGAAAGCGTTTGAGCGGAGATATTACTCTTTCATCTAGAGTCAGCTCGGGGAGAGCTGTGAGCGGACGGCCAATGAGAAAGTGGCCAGCAGTAAGGGGCTGATAGTCCGTGGGATCGGACGAAAGTGGACTGATGGGCCGAGAGTTTAACACAGCTTCGATTCTAGTGAGCAGAGTTAAGAATTCCTCGAAAGTGAGGTGTTGCTCACCGATAACACGGTATAGAAGTTGCTTTGTGGATTTAACATTAATCTCATGGATACCTCCCATCCATGGGGCTTTAGGCGGATTGAGTAACCAAGTTATATTTTGAGTTGAGAGTTTATGAGAAATGGCGTCGTTATTGTCATTGAGAAATTGTTGTACCTCTAGTAGATGATTCCTAGCTCCTACATAATTTGTGCCACAATCCGAACGTATCAATACCGGAAGTCCGCGACGTGAGCAGAACCTTTGTAATGTTGCAATAAACGCTTCGGCAGTGAGCGATGAGACTGGTTCTAAGTGAACCGCCTTTGTAGTGAGGCAAACAAATATGCAAAAATATCCTTTAATTAACTTAGCATTACGTAATTGACTTGATTTGAGCAGAAACGGTCCGGCGAAATCTGTTGATACGTGACTAAATACGGGCTGAGGTATGACTCTATCAGCTGGCAGGTCAGCCATGATAGGTACTTCGGGCTGAGCGCGGCAACGGAAACATCTTATGCATTTAAACGTTCTGTGCCTTATAATGCGGCGGGCAGATAATATCCAAAATTGCTGACGTAAAATAGCATGTAGCGTGTCCGTGCCAGGGTGGCAGTGTATGCGATGATAGTGATCTATTATGAGGTCTACGAGCGGACTAGAACTAGGCAAAATGAATGGGTGTTGAGCATCGTATGTGAGTTCCGAACGAGTGAGTCTACCTCCTACTCTGAGGAGACCGTCCTGCGTAAAAGGCGACAGACGTTGTAGTCGTACTGTGCAGATTCTATCGGTTTGCAGGCGGTGAATATCTTCTGCGAATGCATTTTGCTGTACAGAGCGGATCCAGAAAAGTAATGCTTCTCTACGTTCACTTACAGTTAGAGGGCCTAGTTGTCGCGAGTTTGAATTTAGTTTACAGTTACGAATGAATCGCCTCATGTAGGCAGTGACACCAGTTAGTTTTTCTAAAGAGCTGAAGCGAGTGAGCAGATCACTATCGACACCAGGTATCGAGAAATTGCATGGTACGTATTTTGGTTTGAGCCCTGGCAAGTCTTGTCGAGTATGAGCTGAAGGCATCTTGGGCCAGGTATCCTCTGGCAATTTGAGCCAAGGAGGAGACCACCATAAATCATGAGCGGAGAGAGCTTGAGCTGATAATCCTCTGCTTGCACAGTCAGCAGGATTTAATTGGGAAGGTACATGACGCCACTTAAGTGTGAGTGAATTTGAGTTAATTTTTGTTACTCTATTTGATTCAAATGTTTGTAAACGATGGGGCGGAGTTTTTATCCATGCAAGCACTATGGTACTATCTGACCAACAAACGTGATGTGTAATTGTGAGATGAGCAGACAATTGTTGGGAGACACGCAACATGAGCTGAGATAATAGAGTTGCAGCAGACAACTCTAATTTGGGGATTGTGAGTTTATTTTTAATCGGTGCGACTTTAGATTTAGCAATTATGAGGTGAACGTTAACAAATCCGTTGTGAGCTGATTCTTGTAAATATATCACTGCAGCAAAACCGCTTTCCGAAGCATCTGCGAAGCCGTGAAGTGAGTATGTTGATTTGAATTTGTGTGGAGCGATATGTCTGGGAAAATGTATATCTGAGATGTGTGGAAGATCATGATAGATGCGCTGCCAATCCTCTGTAATATTATTTGGAGTGGGATCGTCCCAGTCCAATTTAGTTAACCATAACCTTTGAAGAAGTGTTTTTGCGCGGAATATGACGGGTGTAACCCAACCGTTTGGGTCATAGAGAGAAGCTACTGTGCTAAGAATTGAACGTTTTGTAATGTGGGTAACTGGTGGTAATGAGATGTGATATGTAAATTCATCAGACCGGGGAATCCATCTAATACCCAAAACCTTAATTGATGGAGACTCTGCGCTGATGTCAAAGTCTTTAGGCATTTCGCATTGATCGTCTGGAAATCTTTGCAAGAGCTGAGGTGTGTTTGATGTCCATTTACTAAGTTTAAATCCACCGAGTGATAACAAATCAATGAGCTGAGTTTGGAGTGCTGATGCTTCTTCTATGGTGTCATGGCCGCAAAGTACATCATCCACGAAAACAAATTTACGCAAAATTTCGGCAGCCTGAGGATAGCGATGACCTTCATCTTCAGCTAATTGTAATAATGTGCGGATAGCATGATATGGACTTGAGCGCAATCCGTATGTAACAGTGTTGAGTGCATATGTGAGCAGAGGTCGATCTGGAGACGATCGCCAGAGTATGAGCTGATAGTGTCTTTGGTCTGGTCTTAAGAGAATATTTCTAAACATCATTTTTATATGTCAGTGCTGAATACTATACGATGTGCGCGGAATGATATAATAATATCTACAATGTCTCGTTGAAGTGCTGGACCTGTGTGCAGGCAATCGTTTAAACTGACTCCATTGGATGACTTACAACTGCCATCAAATACTGTGCGGAGTTTGTCAGTACCTGATTTGAACACGCCATGATGAGGAATATAATAATGAGGTTTATGAGTAAATGTAGACGGATGACACGGTGTCATGTGTCCTAAGTTTATGTATTCGTTCATGAATTCTATATATTTTTGTCGCAGTGTGTGATCGGATTGCAACCGTTTTTCTAGATTGAGAAATCTACGTAGAGCAATAGCATGAGTACTACCTAATACGGGTGCATCTGATAAGAAGGGAAGAGTCACCATGTAACGGCCTGAATCGTCACGAATGGTGGTTGAGCTGAATATGTGTTCACATTGCTCGTGTAGCGGGTTTGAATGAGCAGAACGAGGCTGGGGTTCTTCCAACTCCCAGAATCTTTCCAGGCTTTTGCAAATATCATGAGTAGAATGAGCAGAATGTGTAGAGTGAGCCGACTGAGTATAATGAGTATGAGTAACATGAGCAGAGCCAACTTGAGCTACAGGTGAATCGCATGAGTGCTCAACGAGTCCTATGAGTGCAAAATCAAAAATCGTGCCGAAGGCTATGGGCTTCCCCGGGCCCAAAGCAATCTTAGTACCATCCAAAACGTGACCCAAAACGTCTGAGCCTAAAATGAGATCAATGGGCGCAGGAGTATGATAAGCTTGATCCGCCAATGGAATGAGCTGATGAGCTGAGTCTTGTACAACATCTGGTATTTTTTGCAAAGGTAAATAACCTGTAACGTCTTTGAGAATATGAGCGGTAGTAGTAATAGATGGCGTGTCACGGTGTGTGGGCCTAAATGTTATTGTGACCCAACCTTTAGAATTTTGTATGTGCTGATCACCTACACCTGTAATTTTTAATGAACATTGTTTTGGTTGCAAATTAAGATTTCTAGTCATGCGCTGAGTTATGAGCGTTATCATGCTACCGCAGTCCAATAAAGCCCGAGCTTTGTGATATTCTCCGCATTTATCAGATATATTTAAAACGACTGTGGGAAGTAACACTGGAGTTTTTAATGGGTTTTCTATGTGCTGAGTTGAATTTACTTGGGCTGATTCTACAGAATATTGGGCTGAACTAGATTTAGATATTTTATGAGCTGAATGTGATGCAGGTGTACTATGAGCTGAATGACATTTTAAATTATTGGGTTGATCTTCTAATTCTATGTGCTCCGTGATTGTAGGTAGTCATTGTTTTTTGTTTTGAGATTGATGAGTTGTAGACGGTGCATGATCAGACGATTGGTTGGGGGTCTGATGATGATGATTGATGTGCACGCGTATGTTGTGTGTAGGCCGTGTAGGTATGTGGCTTGTCTTGAGCACGCCGGCGGGGCTGGGCACGTAAATGAGGAGGAAACAAACGCGCTGACGACACCGGAGAATTTGGAGTTCCGTGACGATGAAGCGAGGTGTGGTGATTTGCACTTCCACACTCTTTGCATGAGTTTGTCGAACGACATTCATTTTCAAAATGCGGACCTAGACATTTACGACATCTGTCGTTGGCTTCTATGAAATCCCAACGACCTTGAGTGGGCTGATGATTATATTTTGGACACGCGATAAGTTTGTGTTCTGTATTCCTACAATAGGGGCAGTAGAATCGCTTGTGTTTATCTGTATTCCGGGCTGAGTACTCGCGCCGCTCTGTTCGGGGGGAGGGGGGCCAGTAGCGTTGAGGGTAATGAGGAACTGGGCTGACGTGATAGCTACTTAAAGTGTGAGCCGATGGCGAGCGCTGAGCATTACGAGGATACGCGGGACTAATTGGTCTTAAGCGTGGACTGCGCGGAGAGTTTGCGGGGGGTGTGTGTTGACGAGAGGGCCCAGTTTGTGGTGAGTAGGTAACACCGCGCGTTGCATTAGAATATTCGGTTTCGATACAGCGCGCGTGCTCCTCTAAAAAAGAAATCAAATCACCTAAGGTGGGCAGAGTGTCCGAGATGCCGTATCTTCTTTCGAACAGGGTGCGGAGCTCGCCTCGTAATTTTCTAACTACAATAGACACAAATACGTAATTACTATCCATAGGTAAACGCAGATTATTTAATGCGCTTTGTGCGGAAATGAGCGGAGTTAAAAACGTCGCGCGTATGCTTGATCGAATATGAATATTAGGTAGGCCGAGTATTATATCAACAAACCCATCTATCAGAACACGGCGGTTTTCATACCTACGTGTGAGAATATCGAGCGCGACGCTGTAATTATCATTTGTGATTTTTAAATGCGCAATCATGCTGAGCGCCTCCCCCGATAGGCAAGACAAAAGATAGTGCAGCTTAACTGCATCTGTAAGCGACGTCATGTCGTCTGTAAGACTCCTAAAAATCGTAATAAACGATGGCCGGTCCTCAACGCGTGAGCTGAATTTTGGCAGTTCAATTTTGGGCAGAACGGCAGAAGTGAGCTGACTTGACTCTGAAGTGGAACTTATATTTTCCGCTGCAGTTAAAATATCATAATATTCGGATAGCGCGTTCTCGTAACCGGCTGTATAAAACTTTTCAATTTCTTCTGTAACACTGCCGTCGTCTAAAATTTCGCAGTATAAATTTTCTAATTTTTGTTTCAAATTTTGTAGGTCTTTAAAACGCGCATTAAACTCCGTTTTGTTAGACTTTGAGTCACCTTTGTGTAATGCCAATGCGATCTCTCTGAGCCGACTAATAGATTTTATAGTTTGCCTAAATATGGCCGCTTGCGATTTTGTAGGCATGTTTAAAAATATATGCGTGTAACTAAGTTAAATATTTAAAAGTAATGAGCGGAAAATACGCGCGCAATTAATTAAAACACAGAAAATAGATTTTAATAATGTGCCGACAATGTATACAATTTTATCATAAAATGTGTACGAGTTAATTAACAAATGAGCTGACCGATCGCCTGATGCTAATATAGTATTAGTGTATGTTTGATGAGCGGAGATTAATGCGTTAGAAGTCGTCTGTAATATTATATTAATGTCCTGAAGTTTGAATATAAACAAATCTTAGCGGGCGCGTTAGAAACAAAATAACGTAATGAAAACAATGTAAGTAGGTATGAGCAGGTTCAATCTCAATAATGTGCCGACTTATTCAAAACAGCTGTAACGTAACACCTATAATATATTTGTATAAACACAGAACGTCGATAAGAATTCTTATTTAAAACAGCTGTAACGTAACACCTAATAATATTTTTGTATAGACACAGAACGTAGATAAGATATGAATTCAATGTGAAGGTCACTATTTATTCTATGAAGAATACCTAATTGAGAATGAATGTAACCAGCTGTTGTTTACGCACGGGCGCCGTGTAGGTACCTATTACCTACAGAATGCACAAAAATCAAGTACCGAAGCGAGCCGACGATGTTTGTATGGGCACTTGAGATGTTATGCGACTCATAACTATTAAAATAATGCTAAGTTAATTAATATTGTGTTTTAAAAATTGAGAATATGAAGATATAAACGTTATATATAGATAAAATACTTAGTAATGCAACGACGATTCACAATTCTGTTATGAGCCGAACGTAATTCACAATACGCACTAGTTATTACTTGTTTTATATGCGAATCAAACATTAAAATATTTTGTATGTAATTAAGAGCTGAGAAAATTATATAAGATATTATTGGCACAAATTATGTATTAGGTACGTTAGGGAAGTTCTGGAATGTTCGAGTTCTTTGTTCGACAATAAGCCGACAACCTACCCACTATTTTTTTTATATTTTTTTTTTTTGGGTTTTTCCTATGAATTTATGGGCCGAAATATGCACAAAATAATTTAAATAATTAACATATAGGTTAATATCAAAGTACAGAATAGGGGTTTAATGTTAAATTGGACATAATATAAATAATCGAGCTGATTTTATGTGCAGATTTGGGCGGAGTGGAACTGTAGGTGCTGGTTCTAATCAGGCCCAACGCCGGTAATAGGGAGAAGGGCTTCACGAAGGCTCGGACCTTACACATACGACTTTGAGCTGAGGGAAGTAGGTATATAGGTTAATGTGAGGGCTGGAGAAATCTGGGACTGACCTTATTGTTGAGCTGGTGGTTCTGTATCTGGGCGGAGGTTTCTTCTCACTACACTACACAGCTGTTGAGCGGATTATCGATAGATTTATCGCGGTTCGCCGGCGAATTTGGTATTATATTAACGAGCACAAATAAATATGCGCACACGCGTTCGCGTTCACTAGGTTTCGGGATGAGCTGAAAATGCATCCGGCGCGGATGGGGATCAAAATGCAAGTGTTCGTCACTCTCTGACAGCGCCCCTCAGTCGGTCGGCCATACTTCACGTAGTGATGTCCTTTGTGTTTATTCTAAACGTCGCGCTAGGGTTGGCGCGAACAACGTTTTTGTAACTAATGCAAGCTATACTACAAATAGTTCTGTGTCAAAGTATACATCGAATCCAAAAAGCATGACACGGAACTTCTTACGGCCGAAATTAATAATCTTAATCTAATTTTAGCTATCTGAGATCAAGATTTCAGTACATTTCAACGATCCTTAGAATGACTTCGCGTCAATTTTTGTTTGAGAATCTAAGATTGAAGTCAATGTAAGATTTACTTACGTTATTAATTTCGGGCGTAAGTCATTGAAGATACACGTTTGAGTTTCGGAATTGTATTAAGTACTTATAGTATTAATTATAATCATCCTAAAATTATCGAATTATATTGAATACAATACACATTCCACGATCTCTAGGCTACTTGTATAATAAAATAGCATAGCAATATCAATAGAACATTGCTATTATAAACTTCAGGAATTTTCTGGAATTACTGCAATTAGGTAAAATGCATTTGTTTGAAATCAGCAAAAGTCGTATATTATCCGAAAGGCAACATAAATATGGACTGAAAAATGCAAAAAGTACCGTAATCAGTTGCTATATTAAAAAGTTACAGGACTAAAAAGGAGTAAAAAAACGACTTTTTTTTTCTATAATAAAACAACAAAAATTACCGTTCAAATCCTCATGTTATTTGTGTTTTTTTTTTATCATATACTTAAATCCAGTAATTAAGTTAGTAAAATCAATTTTGTATTGATCACCATAAATTTTCAACTGTGGTTACTGGTGACGTCATTTTTTTGTTAATGGCGTTTTTAATATTCTCAAAAGATCTCACTTTTGTGATACATAACTGTATTTCGTCAACGGTTGATCGTAGGTATGCCATTGCAAGGACCAAATTTTCTGAGATTATTATATACATTTCGGAAAACCAATGAAAAGAACTACGATAGTATAATTATTTCCTTCGTAAACTTTGTGTAATACATATTTTGTTGTCAGTCGTAGTTACTCAATTAAAAATATTGTCAGTGCATATGAGATTTAAAAGTTCAAATTGATGTAAGAGTTAAATTCGTGATACTACGAGGAACCTACTTAGCTTAAGCTTAGTCGAAAATTTAAGTGCCTGTGTCACAATCTATCAGGGTACTGATAAGTGTCAGATAACTGATTTGCATGTTTTGCCTCTGTCAGTTGTCGCTCGATTTAATATTAAAAGAAGCCACAAAACTTCCAAACAAGCTATTCGATATTTACGAGGGGATATAAAAACTAATTTATTTAAGCAATAGCATAAAAGGTTCACATTACAATATTAGAAAAATACCGATTTAAAAACTAGGCGATTGTGAAACAGACCCCAAGTCCGATAAAATTAACATAAACAATTGACTTGTATACAATTTTTGTGCACATAAACTCGATGGCTAACGTGCCTTCGAGTTTTGGATAAATAAATGAAAATAATGGCAGTAATATCTAACATCCTTCTGGATAATATCAAAACACTACGCCGAGGATTCTGACACGATATTTTCTGGGTCGTAAAAAATAATAACACTTTTTCCATAAACTATTTTCGTGCGAGTTTTAGGCTGGCGTTAATAAAAGTCTTAATACTTTCAGTGAAGATCTAATATTTTTGAAAATGAAAATATTATTTTTAAATGCGTATACTTAATATATTGTATGTTTTCGTAACGTTTTTCAAACTTCACGATTCGATACCACTCGAAATGCTCCTGTAAATATTTTGAAAGCAAACGAACTCGCACTGCGTCGATGCTTGCCACACAAAAAGCCCATTTATCGTTTACTGTTCGTATCTACTGTTTTATGAAAAAAAACTCGACAAAACTCGAAAAAAACACTTAGAAATAAAAATAAAAGTTTTAAGGGAAACGCTCTACTAAAATATATTTCAAACTTTACAATACTTTTTCTCTTTATAATGTGTTTTTCGTTCAGTGTAAAAAAACCTATATTATAATATTTACCTATATAATAGGTGTAGTAAAAACTGTCTACTGAATATAAAATAGCAAAAAGTGTTCAATTACTAAAACCCTCAGATTTATAACTATATATGGCATAAATACCTGACTACTAGCAGAAGATGACATATTATATGCTCTTTATTCTCCTAATGCCATTCTAATGGGGAAGAAAGAGATGTCTAATAATAATTAGTCAATCCATCCACATCCAAAATTTTTCCATAGCTCTCCGTACCTAAATGGCTATTTCCTATTATTACTATCAATATTTAATTGCAATAAAGTCGTAATTTGTTCGTAGTATTGTTAACAATACAAACAAAACATCAACGAAATCACAATTAACCTATTGAATTTTAATAACTTTAGTGTTTAGTGTCGCTTGCATGAAAACTCTTCTTCCAAGCGAAACTATATCCTACTTGTACCTTGTGTTGGCACCATAGATTAAAGCGCATGTGCGCAGTACACAAGAGCCCTCTCTCTTCCTTTACTCTCATAACCCAGTGGGACGGATAACCGACACGACTGGCGAGAGATCAGGCGCAAGTTCGACTTTTTACATGCCCATCCGACGCATGGATCATCTCTCTTGTCAGACAATGAGTTAATCAGCCTGCATTGTCCTAACCAAACTTGGATACTTTTTTTTTGTTCCAATGCGGGAATAGAACCCACGACCTCCGAGTCGAGAGCCAATCTATAACCACTAGACCACGGAGTCTGTTGAAAGAGCAATATATAAACAGCTACATAGTAAGCTTGATTCGATCGCACTACTACTACAAATTAAAGCCTATTAAATATAAAATTTTCAAATTTCGCCTTTGAGTTATTATATCAATATATAATATATATAATATATATAATATATATATAATATATATAATATATATAATATATATAATATATATAATATATAATTAACCTAGATACAACATCGCCGACAAAAAATCAACATTCTTGAGTCGGGTCACATTTCTAGCGTGCGTACTAAATTTTCTAACGTCTTTGGATGTGTAATTAAGGGGTGATTTTTCAATCGTAAGATAACTCCTACCTGAGGAACAAAAATGTTACTTTGACAGATTTTTGACACAAAAGTAAGTAAATATTAATTTTTCTAGTAGGTGTCTTGCTTTATTATAAGAACGTCCATGGCCTAGTGGGTGACTCCTTGAGTGACACGCGTGTTCGAGCAGGTTCGATTCCGGGTTGTGGTGTGTACTAATTAGACTTTGTCAATAACCGTGTATAGGTACTGACGCTAGACTAACGGTCCGTTTCAATAACCTATCTATCTATAACTATTTGTTAAAAATGCCGCCATTCAATCATTTGACGGTTTTATGCGTTTTTGCTATACAAGTTTGACGTTTCTAACAAATAGTTATTGGTAGACAGGTTATTAAAACGGGCCACTAGTTCATTTTACCCTAATTTTCTGTGACAACCCTGATTTGATATAGATCGATTTTAAATGAATTTCAAACCTTCTGTCAAAGCTGTCTGTCTGTACATAAGTGTACATTTATTGTGCTTATAGAATAATATAGGCAGATAGAGTTGTAGGTTAATTGCCGTACGTGAGTGATCGGGCAAGAGAATCAATAAGGAACAATAAACAGACACTCCAGCGATAACGTAACGTAAATCCACCTCTCATTGGATTGAATCGACCGCTTCTTGTATCAGCGTCCGTTCTAGATATCGGTGTTTCGTACTTTTTAACTTATATTCACTCGCAAACAGCTATCGTGCCATATTTTTACTCTGTGGACTGTGGTGTTGGAACTGTTGAAGTAACGATGACAAGTGGCAAGTGGCATAAAGTCTACCGCACGCGAGCCCCGCATTACGCCGCGCGCCGGAATTTCGGCAGGTGTGAGGGTTGAGGTGTGTTATTTGCTTGGTGAGAGATAATTAAACTAGCACGAGACTAACGGGAACTGCACAGTTTTGGGAAAACATTTTGTATTGCAACAGCTCCCGTATACACTGCAGTGAACAATCTAAAACTATTAGTGCGATCATGTTTCTAATGGTTTTCGACGGTTGTCAGTTTTCATGCATCGTCAGTCAATTCAGACGACGTCCTCTGTGGCTCAGTGGTTCAGCGCGTTGGTGCACAAGCCGCGGGTCGCGGGTTCGAATCCCGGCCGAAGGAACAAAATAGTTTTTCTGTGTTCCTGGGACATGGATGTGTATTAAATCTTAAAATAAAAAATCTTAAATATATGTATAATATAAAAGTGTTAAACATACATTCCGTTTTCTGGTACCTGTAACACAAGTTCTTCGGATACTTAGCACGGGGCCAGATTGGCATGGTGTGACGCGTCCATAGATATTATTATTATTCATTTGTATAGAAAATCGAAGATTGTGAAAACCATTAGCAAATTGGTTTGACTGTACTAGATTCGTTTAAGCGCGTATTTAACGTCACTAAATTCAGACGTCCTAAATGATTCAGTAACTAAATTCAGTCAAGTGAAATAGGGCTTAGGAAGGATCCTAACTTCCTTTCGATTTAGGTTGCTAATTAGGAAATTAGCATCTTAAATCGGAAGTAGTGTGGCTTCTGACTAAATTCTAATTAGCTTTCTTTTTAGGATCCTAATTAGTACGTATGAATTAAGTTAGGAGGAAATTGGGATACGTGCATTCGAAGGTTTGCTTATGATCATAGACGCACATAACATCGAAAACCTATTTCTGCCCCATAATACGTTCGATTTATTAATTCGTTTGTTTTTTTTATATTTATTTTTTAATAAAAAAAATCAGTATTTTTTACTATTTTTAAATTACTTTAAACTTTAAATTACTACTGTATACTCATTTTAAACTAATTGCATACTATGTTTTGTTTCATGCTTTTGATAATGATAAAAATAAACAAAATCCATCGTCAATTAGTAAGCGAGCTGATGATGATAAATTATAGCTAACAACACTCTCGATCACGTCAGTTTACAATCAAAAAAACTAGATCAAAATCCATTTATCAATTTGGGAGCTATGATGTACACAAACACACACACAGACAGACACGTCGAAATTATAACACCCCCTCTCTTTACGCGTCGGGTGCTAAAACAGTAATATTTACGAGAATTTTTCATTCGATCGCTCTCGGGGTCTAAAAAGGCCACTTTAGTTGTTTCATATTATATTTCATATATTTTTTTCCATACAAAAATCGTGAAATGGCACGCATAATATGAGTTGAAAAAAATATATGAAACATAATATGAAACACCTAAAGTGGCCGTTTTAGACCCCCTGCACTCACTGCATTTCTGAATGTTTCCAGCAAATTAATATGTCAAAACATCCGACACACCTGATCCAGACTGCCCGGTTGACGATTTTATTTACAGAAATATCTATATTCAACTTCAATAAGTAAGTTGGCTGGTAAGCTGGCCGCGACTTCGTGCGCGCAAAAGTTAATTTCGCGGAAACATTATATTTTTCCGCGATAAATTAGACAAATTACTTATAACAATTAGTAAGTGTACAATAACCTATCTCTATCATTTACAAACTTAGATGGAGGTAAAGCTTTCGTCAGAAAATCAGCTAACTGAGACGAGCTCTCCACGTATTCGATACTATTAATATTATTCTTAACATTTTCTCTGATGAAGTTATATTTAACATCGACATGCTTAGTTCGTTTGTGATACACGGGGTTGCAAATAAGTTAAAATGCACTCTGGTTATCTAAACACAACTTAACAGTCATTTACGGCGTTTAATATCAGCCAGTAATTGCCTTAGCCATAAAATTTCTTTAGCAGATTCACTGGCTGCCATATATTCCGATTCTGTAGTTGACAGTGCAACTGTATTTTGTTTTCTACTTGCTCATGTAATAGGGCCACCATTCAGCATGAAAATGTAACCCGTATTAGATTTTCTAAAATCCAAATCAGAGGCGAAGTCAGCATCAGATTAACCTATTGATTTGCTACTACAATTGTAAGAAATACAAACGTCCTTACTTTTTATAAATATCTTATGACTCTCTTAACAGCATTTACATGGTCAGGCTTAGGATTATTTAAAAATCTACTAAATACATTTAACGCAAATGCTATTGTCCGGTCTTGACACAGATGACAAAAACATTAAAGCTCCAATTGCTTCCCTATACGAAAACTTTGAAACGTTTCCATCGTGATCATCATTATTTTTAGTCAATATAACACCTTTATCAGCAGGAGTACTGCAAAGTATCGCTTGTAACATATTAAACTTTTTAATGATACTTTCTGTATAATTGTGCTTTTGACTTAGTATAATAGCACTTTTGGTTTTAATAATTTCCATACCAACAAATGAACAACTAATGCATCATCTACATACAAAACTAAAAAAACTTTATAACCCTTAAAGTAACCTACATATACAACTATCAGCCTGACACATTTGAAAACCACAACTAGTAAGAAAAGAGGAAAATTTCTTAATCCAGCATCGAGGGGATTGGGAGGGGATTCAATCCATATTAAGATTTATTTAGCTTACAAATATGCCCAGCTTCTGCACTTACGCCTTCAGGAAACGCTGTTTTCACATCAAACTGTTTTATATAGTAGTTTTCACGAGCTGCAACAGATAATAATACTCTAATTAAATCATACCTGGCCGTAGGCGAAAAAGTTTCCTTGTAATCGATATCTTTTACTTGTGTAAAGCCCCTTGCGCATAAGCGAGCTTTGTATCTTTCGATTCTACCAACCGGGTTTTCCTTGATAGTAAATGCCCATTTAGATGTAACAGTTTTCTAATTGCAGCTTTTTACAAATTTCCATGTATTGTTTGTTCTCTTCGTGTGATTTAATTCTTCATTTATTGCTTCTTTCCATTTTTCGCTACTTGTCATTCTTAGAGCCTTCTGATATGTATTTGGTACATTTAATTCAGTCTTATTAACTACATCTGATATATCATTTCGTGACCTTAATATCATATAGTGTCTTTATTCATCTATTAACGTATCAAAATAAGGTGCATATGTATGGTCATTCAGATCTACGTAACTTTGAAAACTTTCCTCTCTACTATTACTTTCATTATTTTCGGGGATAACCTGTGGTATATGTACATTTAAGATTGGTTCAGACATTTTTTGTGACCTTTTGAATTTTTTTTCAGAGATTTGTTTCTCTTCAAGAGGAATCTGGACGGTATGCTTTCTTATAACTGGAACGTTATTTTCGTTAAAGCACACATTTCGACTAATTGATATTTTGCCAGTTTCACCATCATACATCCTGTAGTTTTCATGATCATAGCCGACAAGCATCATTTTTACACTTTTTTATCAAGTTTCCTCCTCTTTTCATCTGGTATGTGAACAAACCCCTCCGATCAGAATACTTTAATATGTTCTAAAGACGGTTTTTTACCATTCCACAACTCATAAGGAGACATATTCACTGTCTGACTAAAAGAAGTACGATTTAGAAGATAATCAGAACAATTTACTGCTTCAGCCCATAAATTCAGTAGAATATTTCTTGAATACAACATAGACCTCACACTTTCCATAATAGTGCTCATCTCTCGCTCAGCTCTGCCATTTCGCACTGGCGTGTAAGGTGCTGTGCGTTCATAAACGATATCTTCATTTTCTGTGTAAGTTTTTAATTCGTTATTTACATATTCACCTCCATTATCAGTATGCAATATTCGTATTCTATGTCCAAATTTATTCTTAACAATGGCGTTGTATCTTCTAAAGCAATCTAAAACATCATTCTTATTTTTAATGAAGTACACATGTCTATAACTTGTGCCGCCATCTTTAAAAAGCACAAAATACCTTGCACCACCACCAGACGGTTCTAATGACCCGCAGACATCGCTATAGACAATATTACCAGGCTCGCTGTCATCTCTTCGCTACCTGCGAAAAGGCAAACGACTTTATTTAACATATTGACATGCTTCACATAGGAACTCTTGATTTTCAATCAATTTCCCAGGTATAGCGCCATATTTATGCATATTTTTAATTTCCTTAAAATTCAAATAATCAAGACATCTTCAGACTTGCCTGGGCCATATTACAATCGACGTTTGTAATTTTCCTGATATTCAACTCATACAAGTTATTGTCTTTTAAATTTCCAACCATTACAATTTTGGTATGTTTCTTTATAAGGGCAACTGTATCCTTTTTAACTTTTGAATATACTTTCCTTGTTCCCATTCCTTCTGAGAATAAATTTGTAGTAAGTTCCGGTACATATAATACATCTTCTAAAAGACTTTATTCCCATCGTCCATTAATATATTTTTTGATAAATATACTCCCATGACTGCTTACAACTCCATAGTTTTTTTTGGTTTCCTAGCTTTACATTTTTATTTTCATTACTGTCTTCATAGTTAACATATTCATTAAAAAATTCTCACCGGTACGTCATGTGTGCCGATGCATCACTGTCCAGTATCCACATGTCCTCTATATTATTATTATATTTCTGTATATATTGCACAATGTTGAATGGTAAGTTGTTAGACTCATCGGAATTTCTATTAAAGTTTTTCTTTGGAGCTATACAATCTCTTGTAAAATGTCCTCGTTTATTGCAGTTGTAGCACACAAATCTGTTGTGTTGTTTGGACATACTAAGATGTGGTTGAAAATTGTTTACTTGATTAACTGTTTTATTCGCTACAACAAGAGCATTTTCGGTTACCTCTTCGTTGGTTAAACTCGCTTCTTCATCCAATAACCTGGCTATCAAATTATTGATAGTTTGACATTTTGGATCTAGTGACATCCGTGGTTGTCTTAGTGACCGAAATTTGGGTGGTATTGTGTTAAGTATTTTCGTCATTACAGCCATATCACTAATTATTTCTCCGCTTTCTTTAACTCTTTGGCTAGGTTTTCTATTTTGGAGATATGCTGTGCAATTTTGTCCGTTGTCTGCATTTTGTACTGATAAAATCTCTCGTACGTAAGCAATTTACATCATTCGGATTTCTGTTCATAAATCGATTGTAATTTTGCCATTACTACCTGTGCCGTCTCACGATTCTCGACAAGTGTGATTTGATTGAGGTCGATCGATGGCGTGATGATAAACATGGCCATTCCGTCAGCCTGCGACCACACCTTAAATTTCTCATCCTAAATACATGGCCGAGTCGCAGATATATCTAGACCTTTTGCTTTAAGGGCACACTTAATTTGGAATTTCCACTGGCGAAAATTTTTTACCGTCAAATTTATCTACACGCATAGTCTCCATTAATAATCCAGTAATGTAAATTTCGTATTACCTAAAGCCAAAAAAATAATTCTGTAGTTTCACCTGTTTTACCTTACTGATTTGGCTGCTCTTTACTCTGCTTTTTTCCTAATTTCTGGCGCCCATAACCTGTTCGATTTATAGTATTTCTATGAAATAATTAGCAAGTAAGACTTCTTCAAATCACGATGTATTTTCTATTGACATAAAATTCTCAATTTGATAGATATATAAACTTTTCAATATTGTATTGTGCCAATGTATTAGTTAATTTAAATTAATATTTATACACACACATACTTCTCAACAGGTGGGATTCAAACCCGCGACCTCCGGCTCGAGCACCGACGCGCTCAACAACTAAGCTACAGAGGTCGTCATCTGTTTACTAAGTCGAATAATCTAAACTAAACTAACAAATAGAAAAGACAAAAGAGAGAAGAGATTTGGCTTCGGCAAAATGTACGGTTCGCGCGGTATTTCCTTTTTGCGCACACGAAGTCACGGGCAACATCCAGTAGGTCGATATTCAATATAGATAATAATAAAAAGATCATTATTGGAAACGAGCATCAAACGACTTCTAAAGCTCTCAAGATATTGAAGATTATTAATTGAATCTCCAACTTTATAATAATTAATCGAACACTCTCTTAATTTTTTCAATTAAAATAAATGATTGATCAAAATAAAAACTTAAATTAAATAAAAATCTTTAAGGTTTATTAAGAACAAATTCATAAAAAATCTATGTCTTGCGTCTACTTTTAAAAACAGACTTACTTCTTAGAACGTACCGAAAGTTTACGTGAGTATTTTGTATATTCTTCCTAACAAATATGGTAAACGGGACAGCTGGAGACAAGTGATCTTAGGTATAATTCTACCCAGGAAGCCCCCATTTCCTGATTACGTCTTAAATAGAATTACCCCTATTTCCTTAATGATAGAATGCACTCTTTCTTTGCGGAAGCAAAGTGAAAAGAACGAGTTTTTTAACAAAAATGAAAAAAAAAAACGATAAGAGAAAGATTTTAGTAAAAGGACAAGAAATAAAGGTCTAACATAGAACCAAATATTTTCATTATGTATCGGTATTGAGGATTTCAAACATTTGTCTAAGGACTGATTTTTCAATCGTCAGATAACATTTACCTGATGAATAACGGCCCGTTTCTATAACCATATATAACTATTTGTTAAAAACATCGCCATTCAATAATTTCACGGATTTTTGCGATACATGTTTGACGTTTCTAACAAAGAGTTATTGGTATATACAGATTAATAGCCCGTTTAAATAACCTATCTAGGTTATTGAAACGGGCTTTTAATCTATAACTTTGACAGATTTTTCATACAAAATCTGTTAAAGTCACATAACTATTCCTCAGATAAAAGTTATCTGACGATTGAAAACTCAGCCCCTAAAGTAATGAATATCTAAAATTCATTCAATCACATAATATTCCATTTGGTTTTCAAATAAAATAAAAATTTTGAAGATTTTTAATGCAATAAATAGAATTTTCCGAGCTATGATAAAAATGTGGAATGAAAAATTTTAATCCGATTAGGTCCTCCATTTTGCCACTGGGCCGATAGACGAATTACTATTCTATTATCTGCTATATACTATATATATCTACCGACTTCAAAATTATGAAGATTGTGTGGGAAATAGTTAAAATTTTATCCGAATTTAAAATGGGAAATATTTAGACAATAAGACTTATTTCATACTTTTTTGTGTATTTTTACTTTGGAAGTCGGTTTAACGTTTTGTTTAAATTTTTTTTCTCTTTATAGTCATATTTGTATGTATACATACACACATTTTACACATTTTGAGAACAGCTTCTAAAATAAACTATCGAATGTATATCCAAACGCGTATTTTTTTCTGCCTTTATAGACTGAGGAGTTCTGTTCAGTGCTTTTGGATCCAGGGTATACCTTGGTGCAAAATCTTACTTTTTGGTAGCATATGCTTGGGTTACTTCAGAAAAAGTCAAACCCTTTTCTTGACCGATTTTCAAAATTCTTTGTTTTTGATAAACAAAGAATTTTGAAAATCTGTCAACAGACGTCGGAGCTATCGTTGAATACACAAAAATAAATAATATATATATATATATATATATACATATAGATACAGCCGAACGGATAACCGCCTACTTTTTTTGGAAGTTGGTTAAAAAAGACATTCATGTGCTAACAATATCTAGTAACACATGGGTTATGTTTAGGTTAGGTTAGGTTAGGTAGCACGCTGTATACGAGTCACGTATGTCATAATAATTTTACACTTTCAGTAATACTAATAAAGGGTATAATGACGCTCCAGTCCTTGTGAAATTGGACCCTGGTGTGCCTTAGAAGGGTCAGCCCTAGTTATATCATACCAAGGACACGTAATAACGTATTTTCCTTTTGTCCATCGTATAGTGTGTTAATTATACGAGCACGTTTTGTATATACGGGTGAAACACTGCCTGAATACGTACTCAGTCCGTAGGCATCGACGCGTAAGATCTGCGAAATAGTAAGCCGCGTTAGATAATATGTATTGTATTACAACGATACTTCATTTTTATTGCAATTAGCACTGTTATGTAAATAATCTTTATATTTTATATATAAGGGATGCTCATATGACGTTGAGTTGTACACACGCCTCGCCCCTGGTACGTAGTTCTAGATTACAAGTTACAAAACCTGTTAATTCTTTATGCTCCGAACGTATGATAGCTCGTTGGGTTCGTTATGGCGTCTAGAATGCTCTATGCGCGGCACGGCACGCAAAAGTGAGTACGTCACATATTACAATCTTAATACTTTATAGGAGACAATCTTGTGTATATATTATCGTAATCTGGAAAACGGCTGCAAGTATTACCACGAAATTTAGTATGCAGGGAGTTTCGGGGCGAAAAGTTGATCTAGCCCTCCCTTGAATCCCTTGAAAACTCCGCATTTTTTAGCTACAATATAATATGTTTTTTCTTTCGTCGCGCAACAATATAATCAAAAATCGACTCTATTATTTCAGTACGATTTGCTGATTGGTTTGCTTATGTACCTATAATTTTTGCTTTGGTCGGAAATTCAGAATGTGGTTGGTTCGAATCCCGGTAAAATCCTTTGTGATTCTTGTTAATATTATTTTTTAAATCTACTAGAGCTCCGAGCAAAGCTCGATTACCCAGTTACTATTACCGATACTAGTTAATATGCATAATATGTATAATATGTTGCCTCCGTTTGGATCCCTGCGTTGTAACAACAAAAAATATTGTTTTCAAGTCTGGTTAGGACAATGCAGGCAGATCGCCAGATTGTCTGACAAGAAAGATGATTCATGCGTAGAATGGGCATGTAAAAAGTCGGTTCTGCGCCAGATCTCTCGCCAGTCGTGTCGGTCATCCATCCACTGGGTTATGAGAGTAATAGAAGAGAGCTCGTGCTCTTGTATATTGCTCACACACTACAAAGTAACTCCTGCGTAGCTGGTCTGGTTTCAATAAATCGGTGTGGGTATAGTTATATTAACTAGTATTTATACTAGTATTAGTAGTAGTATTAGTATTTATACTAGTTAATATAACAGTAATTATGCACAAGAGAACAGTTAATATGTCTTCTTATCGACCTTTGAACAAACTTCGGAAGATTGGTGTAAGAGCTTTTTCACATTACGCGACAACGAAATCCGATATCGCGCGCAATAAGGTAATTAACATGTCTTATATTGAAGCGCTAGCTTTTGCCCGCGGCTCCACCCGCATAAATACAGTATCCCACGGGAATACTGTACATCTTCTGGCTAAAAAATTGCCTATGTGTTAATCCAGACATTTAATTACCATGCCAAATTTCGTTAAAATCTGTTCAATAGTAGCAGCGATATCGGATATCGGACCTTTTCTAATGTGAAAACGCTCAATATGCTGACGATATAAGAGCGTTTTCCGTTCCGATATCGGCTATCGTATCGCGTAATGTGAAAAGGCTGTAAGGAGTTAGACCTAAAATGCAACTCTGTCCCTCAGGTCATATTAGTAACGCCGGTGCTAAAACGTTTCCTAACTAGTCCACAAACTCCATTTTCGGACTAGAATCGAATTAGAGTAATTCTTGGAGTATTATAAAAAATATTAGTGCAGCTCGCTCCTCGTCCATATTAACTTTAACCGTACCAAATTTCATACACCTCCATTCGCATAATTTCCGTGAGATAGAGCACAAAATTTCTGCTTCACGTAATAATACATCTATATGTAATATAATGTAATATATAATGTTACCACGCGATGAAAAGGAAATGTAATTACATGATACTACGCGGAAAAGTCTAATATATTCTGTGACCTCACCAAAATGAATCCTACTGAAGGTCGTCCTTGATGAACCAGCTTACTTCAACGTGTGGGGACTGGGGAAGCTTTAAAACTATACTCTGTTTAGATCCAATTTCCTGATCTTTCGCCAGTCATGTCGGTTCCGTCCCACTGGGTTGTGAGAGTAAAGGAAGAGAGAGAGAGAGTGCTATTGTGTACTGCGCACACACTTGGGCACTATTGAAATTACTCCTGCGTAACTGGCCTGGTTTCAATGAAACTCCCCATACCGATTTCGGTATGGGGAGTTTCATTGAAACTAGGCCAGGTTATGTTATATTATATATATTAAGATATCAAACTGACATTTCATTGACAATTCTATTGTGACTCCATGTTGTCATTATAGTACAAATAAAGTATACGGTCTGCTGCTGCAGCTGCTTATGAATTAGATTCGATGATAGTACATTATAATATATAATTTACATTAGGGTTGCCAACCCCAAGTTTAAAACCTAACCAAGAGCATGTCAGGTCATGTCTAAGGTTTCCGTAACAATCAACGTGCAATAGGTTTTCTTTGAATTGCTTCAAAAGTTATTGTCCGATTTCGCTCAAAATAATATTCCTAAAGAGTTTTTAGCATAATCTATCAGCAAGGAAACTTACAAGTTTCTATCTCCTATAGTTTAGAAATGCCAGGGGGGGGGGGGGGGGGGAAGGCAACTTCCAAACTACTTTGGAGGCCGATTACTCGAAAATGGTCGAATTTGTAAAAAAGTCATACCTATATAAAACCTTACCTTTATTATTAAAGATTTATTCAACAACATCCCGCACGATAGGGTAGAATGAAAAAATAAATTTAATCCCCACTTCACATATATGGAGAACCACCCCTTAAATATAAAATTATTATTATTTTATGATGTCAAAACCGAGATCTATACACATATTATAACTGTGCCAAATTTTATTTATTCAAAGTCAAACTTATAAAACCCCGTCTGTTTTCGTCGGGGGCTAAAAATCGGACCAAATTTGGTACCTTTTGTTCAAATTCGTTAGGTTTGTACGTGACTGAGTAATAAACATATAAAGTTATTTTATAATTGCGCGTTAACATAATTACGTGTAAAATAATTATTTTCAACGAAAGCAATGTTTTCGTGGAAATTTCGTGGAATCGTAGATATATCTATCGTGTTACCCCTTAAAATTAAGGTAAGTAAAGGTAAAGGTAAGTATTGTTTTACTTTTATGTTTCTTAAATAGTTTGCCGTTAAATATTACCTATTATATATTATTATATATTATATATAGGAGGTAATTATTATTCTTTCATAATTTGATGCTAAACTGTGTAAAACTACTTTATGGTCAAATATATTGAGTTACGATTTTTGTCCATTACATTTTAACTTTGTTATCTATGGCCAATTAATATCTAGAGTTTGTAGTTAAACGGTTTGTTTTCCTAATTTTAAAATGAACACTATCTACGCCTGTTTTATTTTTTATGTGCTTTAAAATTAAAATTATGATCCATCCTATACCACAAATACGAATCCATACACTAATTGTTAACGTTATTATGTTGGCAGAATGTATTACACAGTCAACGAAAGAGGTCTTTTATGAACAAGGGTTCGAGTGTCACAAAGGGCGCGAAGACTAAAAGGCTTTGGGCGGGGGCGGGCGGTGTAAGGCGGGGCGCGCCGCTCAGAGTGAGCCGCGCTGCGGTAGACGCACGGCGCGTGGAATAACATAAAGCGATCGGTGACAATTTCTGTGGAAAAAAATGTTTTGATCAGTTCTGTGCAATCTGTTGCGTTTCCCGCCATCTTGGAATAAACGTGATAAGGTGAGTTTTTTGTGATTAGTATTTGATAATAATAAAAAAATGTTTCGATGCTTAATTCATTACTTATTTTCATTAAGCGCGATGAAGTGGAAAGGAAATAAAATTAATTTGTAAGAATCAATTTTTAAGTTAATTTGAAATGGAATTACTTTGTTCATACGTGCGTTAGTTTATAAGTTTGTTTTCAATTATTATTAGAATATTAAGGCGGAATGTTTATAATTCATTATTTTCTCAACAAAATAAAAAGTATACATATTATGCATGAAAATTTCGAATCCATAGACAAAGAGATGTTTTTTAAATCTGTCAGTCCCATAATCCCGAATTTGGCCACGGGCGCCGGTCCACCATTTTGTTCCATTAACAATCTGTGACAGGAAAATGAAAAAGAATCTGTGACAGGTCCAAAAAAGCGGATGTACGCTTTTTTGGACCTGTCACAGATTCTTTCAAAGATTTTTCCAACAGGACATATCCTTACATAAAAAGCCATGTTAAAAAAGTATGATATGAATATAAATTTTTTATAATATTAAAAACAAATAACATTTGGAAACACTTATGCGTTTCGGTTTATTAAAACCAGTAAGATTGCTCTCTTGAGATTCACGTCTAAACCTATTATTGATAAACTCTAAACACACAAGACCATAAAGATCCTAATCCTATTCCAGGTCTTCACTAGTTAGGGTTGGCCTCAAGTGACCTGGATTAACTTAAGTTTATTACAAAATGCCTGATAGATCTAAAAGTCAGCTTGTAAATCGTTAACATTGTTATTTTTAGTTTAATTATGACATTTAGTTTTCTTTTTAATCGACTTCCAAAAACGGAGACGGTTATTTCGTTTTTTTTTTTCTTTTAGTTTTCAAATATTTATAGTAGCTAGTTATTGTGTTAATTGTTATATTATTTTCATAAATTCATAAATAAACATGAAAACACTTGTAAATTCATTAGAATATCTGTACTAGGAAAGGAACAAAAAACTGAAGAATTGTAAAATTTATTTCAATGAGGTTGGGGTAAGAGACGCTTAGTTTATTACCCGACTACGGCGAAAGCAATAGGAAGGGTAATTTGGCAGGCTATGTGCATACGTTTGTTCCACCGTAGCGCCTAAACTACTGATGCGATTTTAATACATTTTTATAATAGCCCGGGGTAACATAGGCTATATAATTTACGTAGCCGGTTTACGTAACAATTATTTACAATAAGGACGATTCAATACCACGTCAATCTGATCTTGTGATAAGTTCTCGAAGAACTTGTGTTACGAGTACCAGACAACGAAAATGTATTAAAACTTTTATACTACACAAATTTTTCTCTTTGGGTCAAAAGGAACATAATTTTCGTATAACACTGGACTTACCCCTAGACTATCTTGCTCCATCTGATGATTATAATAATTTTACCAATGGTTAATTAAATACCCACGTAACCTTTTATTTTGAACTAGCTTCTTCCCGGGCTCCACCCGAGCATATATTATAGGATCGGGTGTCTCACGGAAACACTGTGCTTTTACGGGATAAAAAGTAGCCTATATTTTAATCATACCGAATTTCATCGAAGTTTTGCGTGAAGGAGTAACAAATATCCATCCATCCTCAGAAACTTTCACATTTATAATAGTTGTAGGAACTTTTAGGGGCTATCTGCATGAGCCTATTAGCATAAATTAAACAAATCCGTATCTACTATCCAGGTATAAAGTTTAATCGTTAAATTTAATTCAGGGCTGTCCCCTGACGAGGGAACTCATTTAACTTGAGCAGCCACGGTAAAGTGTCTCGTTATATTAAGCGTGCTCGGTCAAAAATATATTTTCAACTCTATTTTCTGTCTAATACTTTACTATCTGTCAACAAGTTTTTCGATTTACATTAGACTAGATGTTACCTGCGACTTCGTGCGCGAAAAAACAGATTACGCGGGCACATTTTGTAGCCATAAAGTAGCCTATGTCCTTCTCCGTGGTCTACTTTATGAGTGCCAAATTTCATGATGATCGGCTAAGTATTTTTTTCGTGAAAGTGAATCAACCAAATAAATAATCTCACTTTTACATTTAAAAGAATAATAAAGATTTTATTTTAGGTTTCCATGTTCATTCAAAATTCATATTGATATCGGATACCTATCTTGTCAGTAAAGTTAATAAGTAATAACATTAATACTCTACCTGGAGGTTTTGAAATATCACGATAGATATGCAAAAGCTTAATTTAACTTCAATTGCCATCTCAATCAATGAAGGGTTTTCATATTTTTTCTGCCGTTAGGAGGCAGACCCAACTCACACAAAGCGTCACCTGGTGGCGTAAGTGGTATCAGAAACGGTCAATAAGAACTTTCGATTCTGTTTCTGTCACCAGGCGGCGCTTGGTAGCCCGACGGTCCTTGTCGTGTCAAAAAGCTGTTAGGTGTCACGAATTTAAAAACCCTCATTGCAATTAGACGACCTCTGTGACTCAGTAGTTAGTGCTTTGGCCCTCAAGCCGGAGGTTTAAGGGTTTAAGGGAGGAGAAGGAGGAAAGTTTTCTGATGTGTATTATTTAATCTTACATTTAGGTATAGTAAAAAAGTATTAAATATATTTAGTATTTACGTTTTCTGGTGTTCCTCGAAAACGATTGACGTGGTGTGAAAACGTGCCATAGATATTATTGTATATCTCTGTCTTGTAACATGCAACTCCCACGGAATCAAACGTCACCAGTGCACCCTTGTTATTCAAGGTATTGACGCCTGTATGTCCAAAGTAACATAATTTTACGATAAAAATGGTGAAATGTGATCGACAAATTACAATGACATGGATTGTATATAAAACTTTTATGTTATGGAACCCTGGATTG
Organism: Phengaris alcon alcon; assembly: GCA_037179445.1. Lineage (NCBI taxonomy): Eukaryota > Metazoa > Arthropoda > Insecta > Lepidoptera > Lycaenidae > Phengaris > Phengaris alcon. Next base: position 1,324,089 of record JAYRCH010000768.1, read on the forward strand.
GATAAGAAGATAGGTACTTGACCCTGGGATATAAATTTTAAGGGCTAAATGCACTTTAACAGAAATGGTTTAAACTGTGAGAGGGACTCGTTTCTTTGTGCCGTGAACGGTGAGGCAGCGTTACACGGGATAAGCATGACTACTTCTCTTTATACTTTTTTATAAAATGAATTTCTTTGAATGATAAAGGTATTATTACGATTTATTTTTGTCATACATTTCTTCTGTTTATATGGGAATTTAATTGTAAAATCATAGAGTCCAAACGCCATTATATTATGCTAGAACTAGCCTATACCCGCGGCTTCGCCCGCGGAAATACAGTATCCCACGGGAAAACTGTAGGTACTTTTTCTTGACAAAAAGTATCATATAAGTTAATCCAGAGCTTAAACTATTACCATACTAAACTTAATTAAAATCCGTTTAGTAGTATTTGCGTGAAAGAGTCACAGACATCCATCCATGCATCCATCCTCACAAAACTTTCACATTTATTAAAGTAGCAGGATTTACAGATCTACACTATGAGTTTAAGCTGAAAGCTCTGAAGCTTATTCGAAAGTTTTGGGCACTGCTTACTTTAGTTCGAGCGACGGAGACAAAAACATGAAAATAAACTATCCTGACACTTATCTGTAGATTGTGAAACAGGCCTTTAAAATTATAATACTCTGTTATACTTTTGGCTTGAAAAAGATCTCTACAAATACATCTTTAGATGACAATCTTTATTATCTGGAGCCGTAAAAAATCTCAGAAATCTTAATAAACGTTTCTTTCTGGGTGATAAATTAAAGTTGATTATAAGGAAGTGCCGCGGTAGAGCTCATGCGATTGTTGTCGTCAAACGTATTTCTTTATGTTAGCCTGGTAGTAAAATCTGTGTTGCTTAATTAATATTTTGTTCCAAGGAGAAAACATGGCGGCCGAGCGCCAGCGAGTCTAATCATTTATCTATGGGAGAAAAATGCACAAAATTATTTGTAAGCACTGAAACTTTAAACAAACTCAAAAGTAGTTTTAATACAGGGCGTCCTCTGTGGTTCAGTGGTCGAGCGCGTCGATGCTCTAGTCGGAGGTCGCGGATTCGAATCCCGCCGAGGGAACAAAAGGTTTTGAATGTTCCTAGGTAATAGATGGGTTTTAAAAATTTATGTATAATATAAAAAACCTTAATTATAATATGTTTCGTATAAAAGTTTTAAATATACTATGTATATTGCATAAATACCTAGTATATACATCCCATTGTCTGGTACCTGTAACACAAGTTCTTCGGATCCTTTACACGGAGCCAAATTTACGTGGAGTGAAGCGTCCATAGATAAATAATAATTATTACCTTTTTACCCGATTTTAATAAATTAGGTGTAGATTTCTAATAAAATAACCCAGGTAATATATATACCCAGGTATAGTTTTTATACAATATTATAGTTATTTCCTACCTTTTGCTAAGGTAGATAAGATAACTTATAGTACCTTACTTATTCGTAGGTCTGTAATATAATAGTTGTCTTATATTTGCCGTGGAAAATTACATTACACAACAATAGAAAAGGGATATTATTAATTCCCTGTGAATATAGGTCCATATTGTTCGTAAGGCCCTCGCTTTACAACTATTCAGACACGATTATTCGCGTGTAATTGTTCTGTTTGATTTATTGTAGTAAGGTTGTAGTGTAGTAAATATTTTATAGTGGTGAGGTTGTAGTGTAGTGTTATCGTTATCTTTATGAGAGCTAGGTAATAGCTGGGGCGAATGTAGGTCGCGACCTCAGGAGTTTTAAAGTTTAGCAGTCTATTAGAGTTTTGCTGATTTTCGTAGCACGATGCTACGACATTTATTATTATGCTATTCGAGTAAGTTCTGAACATTTTTAAGGTTCCGTAGTAATACAAGGAACACTTATAGTTTCACTCCATCCGTTGGTCTGTCTGTATGTTGATCTATCTGTCTGTCAGCCCTTCAAACTTCTGTAATTGTGGATATGAATTGATGGAATTTGGTATTGTTATAGATTTTTGACATTTGGCATCGTAAATTGATAATGATTTTATATTTTAGCGGTGGCTGTCAATATAATGTGTGAAGCGTGTATGATTTTTTCTTTCATTCTACCCTATTGTGTGGGGTGTCGTAATAGGTATTTCTGAATAAAGGCGATGTTTCAAACGTGATATTATTAAATGTGAACCACTATCGAGACATCGACCTTCAAAGTGTTTTACAATTGGGTATTTTCCTACATCTATAAATTTAGATTTTTAAAATAAATTAAGAAATAATTGGGTTAATTAAATTTCTTAATTGGTTGTAATCAACTTGATAAAAAGTAAAAATAATTAGGATTTTATGTGTAGTTGTGTTGTATGCATTTCGAAGTTACATTTTTTTACAACATCACTGTAAAAAAACCTACACAATTAATTTACTTGCATCAAATACAAAAATACTTTCTATTGTATGTATGAATTATAAACGCGCAAACTTCGGAGATATCCGAAATTTTGTGCATATGATTTCGTAGCAACATTAGAACGACTTTTAAATGGGATATTTTTACAAGACTCACAAAAGCCCTTCAAACAATCCGCAGTATCTTTGAAAATTTCATTTATTTTTAATATTATTTTATTAATATATTTAATAATAAAAATATTATTTATTAATTTCATTTATGTAAAAAAAAATACAGGAAAATACCGTATTTGTAATATAATATCCTAGTTTAGAAAACTATCAAATAAAATTAAAAAGCTTTCTAAACTCATAACGGAACATTTTCAATTTATATGCTAGTATTGTTATTATTTAATTTAATTTGCATTAGTAGGTACTGTTTTTGTTAAATACATACATATTTGTTCTTATTAGGGTTCCGTACCTACTCAAACGGTAAAAACGGGACTTTATTTCTGAGAATTCGCTGTCTTCAGTTTGTCTGTCCGTCTGTCACCAGGCTGTATTCCCTTAACTGTCATAGCTGGGCAGTTGATATTTTCATAGATGATGTATTTCTGTTGCCGCTATTAACAACAAATAAAAACAGAATAAAATAAACATTCAAGCAAAAATATTTTTTTGCCGTATTGTATGGAACCCTTAGCTGTGTGTTATATATAAAAACCGACTCGCACTTGGCCAGTTTTTATTATTAACATTATTTTAATCCATAAAATATTCTTTCGGCAAGAAGTCTCGTTCAAAGTGTTCCCGCTACATCTGCGATGTACTCTCTAAACTATAAGATGTAGAAATTCGTAATTTTCCATGCTGATATGTCATACTAAGTTAATGCTCTTTAGACAATTTATCATGTGCGAAATTTATTCATTTATTTTAATAAAATTGGACAGTAAAGTGAGTTATTTGAAGGAAAAAAAATCTTATGACGCGTTGATAGTTATGTGTTACGTACTTTTGGTTAATTAATACGTTAAATTATTATGTAAGATGATAATTTTAAATTAAACTTTTATTCTTGCTATTCTCTTTAAGTACACGCAGTTATAAAGTGATGGATTTACGGTGCCTTTAATAAGTAATCACATTGCTTAGCTAAAATGCACAGGAGAGGTTCGTACATGCAACCACCGACTGTACCTTGTTAAATATTGCCCTGGTTTTCGGAGTGGAGCATGCCGTGTGGGATTGTTAGGTGCTTTAAAAATGGAGGATGCTTCCTGCGAGGCATTGTTTAAAACGTCAAAGTGTAGTGGCAAATGTACAAAACTTGTACAATTTACGTCAATTACGCGAAAAGCAGGAATCGTGGTGCACAAAATGGAATAAGATATATTACGAAAGGTTGTTCAATGTTCGCTCATTGTAGGTAATTTGCCTATAGTGTCGTTAAAGGCGTAAATGTCAAAATGATAATATATAGTAATAGTGTGGCAAGTTATACTTACTTGAAATCTTTAAATACTTTAAACGAATAATACGGTATTTTCCTGTATATTTTTTATTACATAAATAAATAGTGCTCTGAAAAATAAGACAGTTTACAAAAGGAACAGTATACTGAAAATCAATATTTTCGAAGATATTGAGGATTGTTTGAATCACTTTTGTGAGTCTAGTGAAAACGCCCCATATTGAAGTAGTACAAGCAGGTGACGTCACACGCTACTAATGTTGCTACGAAATGTATGGCCATATGCACAAAGTTTCTGATATCTCCGAAGTTAAGAAAAATAATAAAATTCATTCAATCATTGATCAGATAATTTATATTAAATGATTATAAATAAAAGATATATATTAAATAAAGAATAATAAAAAAATAAAGAAAAAAAAAAATGAAAAATAAAAAATTACTAGAACTCCTAACAAAGTTCGGTTCCCCGGGTATTGTAAATGAAATTGCACAATTCTAATTTATTGAAACTACTGCATGTCGTACAGTTTAGACCTGAGGCTTTAGTCAAGTAAAGTGATACATGACATGACAGACATGTCCCTTGCGATGCCTTATGTCAAATCCCATACATTTTGTTTTCGAACTTCGCCGTCGAAATTATCGAATGCATCTTGACTAAAGGCTCATTACAGGTAATCCAAACAGTGGACAGGTTCATCGTAGAGTCTATGTCGTAGACCATAGCGTGTTAATTTGACAGTTTTCTGGAAACAGTTTCAATAAATATGGAATGAAGTATAGGTATCGCTTGTGTTTCCGATGCTGGGTGTAAAACAATTTTTATCGGATCCCACGCACCTCGACCTGTTATTTTAGGACACGCTTATACACTGGCTTTGAGTGTATAAAAGTCTCCTAAAATAACACGAATTATAAATGTTATTTTATTTATTAATGCCACATGAAATCATCCACTCGGTTTCAACTTCATTTTACTACATTCATTAGAATTGTTGCGGGTTGCCTATATATTTTAATACCGTATTTAAGCACAATTATTCGTTGCTTTACCTTATAAGTAAAAATACCTATATTTTTACTGAAAAATACAAGTTTTTCATAAATTATAAAATCCAGGCAGAAATCAGTGAGGTTTTAAATTCCCTCGCGTTACGTTTCTTGCGAGAAATTTATACCTTTATGGGCAAGGAAATTAGCCATTACGTGCCTAGCTTGATATAAAAGCTCCGCGCGAGAAAATGGCGGATGAAACAAGATGGCGGATATCTGTCCATTTTACTGGTAAAAAATATAATAACATTTTAGAAAATAAAGTGTTGCTCTATATACATATATCTACAGATTTCATGTTATGTGACTTTAATTATACACACTTTCATTTCTGAAGTTCGTACCTTTAAAGCTTTACTTTTAACCTTTGTATTAAGTAAATAATTAAATTATATTATACTGGTGCATTGTGTCTCAGGCCGAAAGTTGTTCTCGTCTGTATATATGTAATTATATACATAATAATATTTGTAATAATTTGTACTTATATAATATTGTTTTGTTTTTCCTAAGAAAAGGTTACAATTGAATAAAAAAACTGAAAAATATATATATATATATATATATATATATAAAAATATATATAAATAGTCTAACTATGCTATTTATTACCTCAAAGAAAAGCTATGCTATTTAATAAAGGAAAATAACAAAATTAATAAAATAGCATAAAAATGGTTATAATAAAAATAATCGTAGTAAAAAAGTACTAGTAGCAACATAGCTTAAATGGTATCACGTATACTCGCGTCGGTCACACAGACCGATAACAGTAAGTAAGTGACACAATATGTCCACTCCATACCAGCGCTTGCGCTGCACTAAATAATGGCAGAAAACAAATGAAGAAGCTACGAAAAATCTCAGTCGCTGTGTTTTTTGTTAAAGTTTTTGATATAACAACGATTTATTAGTTTGTCGGTCTGAGAGACCAAAGCGTGAGTATACGAAGGTTAAATGACTACATTGGTGTAAATTGTTACTTTGCCGTGCCGTGTAAAACCTTAGAACCTGAACCACAAAGTGTTGTTATAAACCACTATAAAATATGAATTTATGGCACAAAAGTTATATCTCCGGGATTTTACGGTCTATACAGTGTTGCCAGTCAATATTGTGATAGTAAAAGTTTTGACACTTTTGTGAGAGAGCAGCCACAATGTGCCGCTATCTACTTTGCGCGACCTTCTTTTCTCGCGGGATTTGCGTGGATAATGTAAGATGACTATTGTAACAGTTTCATAAGGTTATTTAGTAACTAGCTGATGCCCGCAACTTAGTTTGCGTGGAGCTATTAATGAAAACGGAACCCATTTTTTTTAACGGAACCCTAAAAAGTAGCCTAAGCTACTTCTTATAACATCATCTATCTGCCAGTGAAAGTCCGATCGATGTCGGACGGAATTCAGAGATTAGCCGAAACATACAGACAGACGGACAGGCAGACAAAAATTAAAAACAAATAATTTTTGGTGTAAGTACCACGTATTCTAACCCGATTGTGTATTTAGTGTAAGGCTGTTTTTTTTTTTTTTTTATTATTTTTAGTGGGAGTTTCTTCCGATTGGAAAATATCACCCCCATGGTACAATCAGACAGACAACACACAGAACATAACATAATTTATCAAAAACATAATACATTCAATGATCTAACGTCGACCAACACAACACTTAAATACTTTAAAAAGAGCTTTAGCAGCTGTAGAATAGGGGAACGATAAAATCGAGTTACAAAAACCAACTTCACTATTAAAATTTAACAGATAAAATAACTCCTGTGTCTCAGTCTCGGCCCGAACACACTCCATCAACACGTGATACACGTCCTCCACCACGTCACACGCCACACAGTTAGGACTGGGCGTCTTGTCCATAAGGAAACCGAAAGCGTTCAATGGAATGTGTCCAGATCTTAACCTAAAGGCAATATTGACCTCATCTCGACTTAATTTTATGTCCTCGAACCAAGGAGATCTGCACAACGTATGCTGGATAGTCCTGTACCAGATTCCCTTGGTTCGAGACCTTTCATCAAAATGTTCACTCCATAGATCATTGCACATTGACCTGACTACATGTATAAACTCATTATCATAGTATAAACAATCTAAGGAGATTCCATCGTGAATAGCCTGTTTAGCCAAAAGGTCGACTTGCTCGTTACCATCGAGACCAATATGGGCAGGGATCCACTGCAATACAACACGCCTTTCTGCTCTATACAGATCCAACATCAACTGTATAATTTGATAAGCAATCGGTGTTCCTCGAAAAGTCGAGGTACAACGTGCTATATGTTGAAGCGCACTTTTCGAGTCGGACTATATAACTATGTAATTAACGTTTAGAGAATTTACATATGACAGTGCTTCATATATTGCGATTAACTCAGCGCGCATAACTGAAATATTATTATTTATTCTAAATCGGCAGTTAATGTTGGCCTGGGGATCAAATAAAGCGGCGCCGACTAAATTCACATCTTTCGATCCATCAGTAAATATTTTATAATAACTAAGGTATAATTTATGTATAGCCTCCTCGCAATTCTCTTTAAGACATGAAGCTGTATAATATCTTTTGCTTTTATCAACATGCTGTACATGACATCTTATTTCAAGATCCACATTGATGATCCACGTATCTAAGGAAAAAAATCCTCCTAACATATTATTATTCTTATGCATGCTTAAGCTACTAAATTTTCTATGAATTTCGACTAACAGAGGAACCTTTTTACGACGCCAATATAGGTTATTATGACTAACCTCTGCTAGAAGACCAAAAAGCCTAAAACATTAATTATTGTTAAACTTACACTTTAACCAGAATTTAGATGCCAAATAGTTCCTTCTAACAAATAATGGGGCAATACATAATTCATTTTCCATTACGTGGATCGGAGTAGATTTTATAAAATCGCAAGCACTGATTTTGTAATTTATCAATTTTGTAAAGATTTGCATGACAAGTGTTACTATAAAACATCGACCCGTAATCAATTCTGCTTCTGATCAATGCAATATAAAGACGTCTCAAATGAGCGGGGTGTATCCCCCATGGTAGCGCCATCTAGGAGCATCAAACGCCACTATGAATGGCATCTCATAATATCGATAAAGCAGTCCCCCCCTTCCCCCCCTTCCCTGCTCCAACGCTAACCGAAGAAATGCGAAGATACGCGAGATAGAAGATACCTTGCAAGTCGTCGCGTCGAAAGTACGAGTGTGCAATGGCCGACAGCCGTGTGTTATTTAGACTTTTCCACTACTAATACCCGCCCACGAAAGTGAGATATTCCTATAGGAACGCGATAAGAGTTCTGGAAGGACTAGAGTATTGTGAGCAGAAGAGACGAAGACTCCAGCCGCAGATACCCGCACAGAAGCTGGTTCGGTAAGCGTATCCTCTCCTTCTACCTTTCCATTACATCTAATTATTACTGAATATTAGCCTGGCGACGCCTGATACCTCCTGAAATACAGTCCGCAGATGGTTTACTGTTACATGAGTAGGTAGAAAGCACCCCTTAAAACATAGTCCACTAGTCCACCATAGGAATCCACTCTCCCTCTATATTTCTTCTTTTAAGGCGTAATGCCGAAATTAAAACTGCTCGCTCGTCTGTGCAAATACGATTTATTATCCCCACTTCTTCCAGGTCCAAGTCAATATCTCTTATCACTCCATAGGAGTGACTTACATTAAAAGCTTCACTAAATTTCCATCCCATATCCCAAAAATTGATAAATTGTGATAAGCAAATCAACATTTGCTTATCACAATTTATCAATTTTTCCATGCTTAATACACTTTCGAATTCTAGTCGGATTTTGTAATGTGACAAATACTTAATTTTCCTGATTTATTTAACATCTGTCTCTTTAAAGAGCTTAGCTAAGGCAAACTGTTTTGGGAGTTTTTCTTCACAAGATATGTAGACTTCAAGTTTATCTTGTTTCTGCTTTTTCTTCTCTTGGATTTTCCATCCCTCTTCATTCTCGTTTTCATCAGACCATAACTGGTTAAAAACTCTTTTAAAAGCTTCTTTAGACATTTTTTCACTTTCGATTATATTCTCTTCCGTATTTTTGTTTGAAATCCTTTGTTCTTCTTCCTCCATACATATATATTCTTATTTTGAATGTTCTCGAACAATTCACTATTTTCAATTTCATTTGAACGACTCGACTCCTTCTCTTTAATAAGCTGATTTAAATAGGCACTTAGACTTTTATCGTTTGTAGAATCATCCTCTTCACCGCGATCTTTAATATTTTCCATTATGTAAACATTACACCATGAACAAAACAATAGCCAATACACAATGTTATCTACGTAACTACACCAGCAGCGGCAGGGCCGCGGGGCGCGAGGCGATCGGCCGTAACTACACCAGCAGCGGCAGGGCCGCGGGGCGCGAGGCGATCGGCCGTAACTACACCAGCAGCGGCAGGGCCGCGGGGCGCGAGGCGATCGGCCGTAACTACACCAGCAGCGGCAGGGCCGCGGGGCGCGAGGCGATCGGCCGTAACTACACCAGCAGCGGCAGGGCCGCGGGGCGCGAGGCGATCGGCCGTAACTACACCAGCAGCGGCAGGGCCGCGGGGCGCGAGGCGATCGGCCGTAACTACACCAGCAGCGGCAGGGCCGCGGGGCGCGAGGCGATCGACCGTAACTAGTTAACAACCTATCGATCTATTGCACTGATAAGGGATCAAAGCGCATACGTCCAACTCGCACGCTTACCGTCGCGAGACTCCCAAGGCTGTTAATTTGATAACACAAGTAGGTATTCATTTCATATGTAGGTATAGATAGCACAACAAACAGTAATTTAACAAGTATTTAAATGGATAACCGGCAAGTATGTTGATGGTACCTTCCAATTACGTAACACTATCAGTTCCACGTCTCAGATAGCGATTTTAATAGTCGTTACGAAATGGATTAAATAAATGGGACCGTTCGAACAGGTCGTCGAGCCGATCACGAAATTTATTTTTACTACGTTCCCTCTATTTGCATTTCGTTTTCTTCATTGGATGTTCGGTATTGCTTACTTAAAAACATTTTGATGAAATAGTATTAGTACTTATGAAAATTAAAGCGAAGTTTTTCTTGTATTTTGACAGTTTAGATATTATTGTAATGAAAGTAGGTACTAACTTCTACTGACGATTTCACAGCACATTCAGTTATTAAATATTGAGTTATTTGCAAGCATAAAAACATGCATTATACGAGGGGCGACTGAAAAGTTTTGAGCCTAAGGTATTAAAAATGCTGATAAAAATGTACAAAAAATTTATTTTTCAATATAGTCTCCCTGTATTTCAATGCACTTCTTACATTTATTGTAAAGAGCTTTTAACCCAATGAAAAAATATTCGCCGCTTTTGTCTTCAAAATGTTCATCTACGGCCATCTTCATTTCTTCGTCATTGGAAAATCTCCGTCCCCGTAGGTCTTTTTTCAAATTTGAAAAAAGATAATAGTCACTAGGAGCCAGGTCAGGACTGTAGGGTGGGTGGTTGATTTCCTCAAATCCTGTCTCGGCGAGGGCACGCCTTGCAACTCGCGCACTGTGGACGGGCGCGTTGCCGCCCGTCCATGTTGCAAAAACAGGACTCCTTTTGTCAGTTTGCCTCTCCGTTTCTCAACAACCACTTGACGTAACTTGGTCAGCAATGCGGCATAGTAGTCTCCGTTTATTGTAGTATTTTTCGGAAGGTAATCAATAAACAAAATACCTTCACAATCCCAAAAAACAGTGGCCATGAGCTTGGACGCCGATCTTTCCACTTTGAACTTCCGTGGCGGCTTTTCTCCCTTTTCTATCCACTGCATTGACTCCTGTTTTGACTCCGGATCGTACTGTCGAATCCAGGTTTCATCAACAGTAATAAGGCGAGAAAAAACGTCGTCTGGATTATCGCCACAGATGTCCAAAAACTCCTGTGAAGTTGTGACTCGACGTTGCTTGTCCAGCGGCGTCAGCATTTTCGGCACCCATCGCGCGCAGACCTTTTTCATGTGCAGGTGATCATGCAAAATATTTCCGATTCGTTCCTTGCTAATGCCCATGGCTTCAGCTATCTGCCACAACTTGATTCGCCGATCTTCCAGAACAAGTTTTTTTACTTTTTCAATGTTTTCTTCGGTAACAGCGGTGTTTGGGCGTCCTGACCTGGGGTCATCTTCGAGTGACTCCCTGCCAAGTTTAAACTGTCGGTTCCAACGTTTGACGGTAGCAAATGAAGGTGCAGACTCCCCATAAATAGCTGTTGTTAAGGACAGCGGCCTCGTAACGAAAAACATGAGTGAATTTTAATGTGAACAATAAACGTGTAATTAAAACGGTACGTAAAACTAGAATAGTGGACACTCAGTGACTATATGTATAGATTTATATGGCATCAGTGTGGAAAAATAGTGTTAAAATGGTGTTTTATCAAGTGCGGGTTATTTTGATTATATATTTTTAACTAAAGCTAATTTTAACGTAGCTTCTTTTGATTTATATAAATAAACGTAGTACATAACGTGTAGTATAGCGCTTAAGGTTATATAATAAATGGTTAAGAAATTATTACGAAAACAGTGGTAAAAATGTACAACATTTCATATAAGTTGAACCTTAAAATGTAAATAACTTTTCTATAGAATAAGATGTTTAGTATATAAGGGTTTATATGTCTGGTTATGATAATAAAGTATTTCACACAACGCGTTTTGCTTCACCTGGCTCATGGAAAATGGGGAAAATTATGGAAAATAGCCGTATAGAGAGGTAAAAATGAAATGGAAGATCGGCCCGAAAGAGGCGTACGGGCGGGGCTCTCTATACGGCATTGCCATGAGCCAGGTAAGCGAATCGAAAAAGTGAAAAAACGTTCTCCTCAAATAAGTGTTTTATTATCGCCCCGGCTCTGCCCAAATCGGTGTAACCTTGCTATCTTCGAGTCTAATCTGAGCCGGCGGTTGAACCCCTGTGAATTTATACAGTCCTGTACAGTAGTGCGTGGTCCTTTGGCGAGCCGAATTTCAAGATCGAAGAAAAATTTGAAGTCCATATCAAGTTGAAAATAACGAAGACGGCACTTAGAAAATTTTCGTCAGCTGTTCTGAACATAGAAAAATTTCCGAAGAATCAAGATAGAAATTTTTACTGAAGACTGGACTTAGAAAATTTTCGTCAGCTGTTCTGAACATAGAAAAATTACCGAAGAATCAAGATAGAAATTTTTACTGAAGACTGGACTTGAAAATTTTCGTCAGCTGTTCTGAACATAGAAATTTTTTGAAGATTTAAGTCAGAACATTGGAAACTTTATCAAGATTTATCAACGGGAATCAACGCCAGGGATTAGATTGGACTCAGAAGATCGGACTCGAGGATACAAGGATACACCGCTGCGAACGGAAGCAAGGATTCGCAGATTTTTTATCGGAAAAACCTCCCGAAGATTCGTGAAAAGGAAGATTATTATGGAAGATTAACATTGAAGATTAACATTGAAGATTAACATTGAAGATTAACATTGAAGATTAACATTTGAGATTAACATTTGAAGATTAACATTTGAAGATGGTTATAACAAGAAGTCAGAGTGGGGCCGAGGAGAACCAGCAGCAACCACATCGATTTCCGGATCCGCCACGATCGCCGTCCGCTGCCGCTACAAGCCAGCCGCCGCCGACCGAGGGAAGAGCGGATCTGCTTCAAACTATTTTGAAACCGAGACCAGGTACCAGCAAGGCGCCTGCATCCTCGGAAGTACGAACCCTAGCCAGAAAGAAGGCTATTTCAATTAGATCGCGTCGATCGACAGCAAGTGTCGTCGCGCGTATGCATTACGAGGCGGAGGAGAAACTCGCCGCTCTTCGTAAGAAGGAACTGCAGATCGAAGCAGAACTTATAAAGAAGAAGCTCGCCGCTGACGTCGCCGCTGCAGAAGATGGTAGCAGCCCCGACGACGACGAGCCATCAGAACAGGTGGAGCAACGTGTCCGAGCCTGGCTAAGCGAACAGGGTCCCGAACCCGAAGAGGCTAGACAAGAGCCGACATCAATGGAAGAAAGAGAGACGCCGAAGCCAGAAGACATGCCACCGAAGGGAGCCCAGAAGACGAGGTTCGAGTGGCCGCAGCAACGCCGCCCACGCTCACCCACACCGCCCACGTCTAGGGCTAATGGAGTGGAACAACTTGCCGAAACATTGGATAAACTGCTGAACCAACGCCAGCCGCGCCACACTACGGAGTTGCCCATATTCTCGGGCGCTCCCACTGAATGGTTGCCATTCAAAGCAGCCATGGAAGACACCACTGCGTTCTACAAGCTCAAGCCGATCGAGAACTTAGCTCGTCTGAGAAGCTGCCTACGGGGAGAAGCAAGAGAAGCCGTGGCACCACTGCTGAGCGTCGCGACGCCGCCTGAACAAATTATGAAGACCTTGGAACAATGCTTCGGTCGACCCGAGGTTATGGTCGATCGCATGATGGAAGATCTGAAGAAGATACCGAGGCTCGGAGGTTCGGCGGCAGAACTCAACCAATTTGCAGTGAAGATTCAGAACATGGTAACCATCCTGAGGAAGCTGAGGCACGGGTATCTCTTTAACCCATTGCTCACGAGAGACATCCTCGAGAAGCTCAGCCCATACGAGAAGAGCAAGTGGTACGACTACGCAGAAGAGACGTCGCGCTTCAGGAACGAGCCCGATGTCGTCCTTCTCTCTGAATTCTTAATGAGAGAAGCGGACAGGGCGCTGCGCTACGGGTTCAGCACGGCACTGAAGAAGGAAACACCGCGTCCACCTCCTAACAAGAACGAAGCCCGAACGAGGAAGCCAGTCTTCGCGATAGCAGACGAGGGCAGGGATTCGCCGAGTCGCAGCCAGCCAAAGAAAACACGCGAAGAGTCAACGAAGTGCCCGATATGTGCCGAAGATCACGCTCTATTTCGCTGCGCTGCTTTCAAGAAACTGAGCATGCAAAAGAGATGGGACACGGTCAAAAAGGAAGGGCTGTGTTTCCGGTGCATACGAAGCGGGCACAGAAGATACAACTGCAGGGCGAAGCCGTGCGGCGTGAAGGGCTGCAACTTGCCTCATCATGCGCTGCTGCACGAAGACAGGTCCGGCGGCGCCCCACAGACAGAGGACGCCGTGATTACCGCATCGGTCACCTCCGACCGTGCGGTGAAACTTAAGATGAGAAGAATTCAAGTTGTCGGTCCACGGGGCGAAGCGGATATCTTCGCGCTGTTCGACGAGGGCTCGACAGTGACACTACTGGATGAAGACGTCGCGAAGGCTATCGGCGCAGACGGCCCACCGAAGGTGCTGAGAATGCATGGGATCAATGCCGAGAGAAGGGAAGAAAAAAGCCGACTCGTACAACTTGGCGTACGAGGTCACGACGGTACCAGATATGACGTCACTGCGAGAACCGTGGCCGGATTGAACCTACTTACTCAGTCCGTCCCGGAATCACTGTTTCGACTTGCTCACCTGCACGATCTCAAGAACGAAGAGATATGCTATGAAGACAAGAAACCCCAACTTCTCATCGGCACGGACAACTGGCAGCTCATTGTATCCAGGGAGCTGAGGATCGGCAAGAGAAACCAGCCTGCAGCCTCGAAGACGAAGCTTGGCTGGGTAATCCATGGAAGCATCCCCAGACGCCTCATAAAGCAGGAAGAACACGAGAACATCCTGCACGTGTCTACGATCGAGACCCGAGGCGAACGACTGGAGGAAATGGTGAAGAAACACTTCGAAACAGACGCACGGGGAATAGCGTCCAAGGCAAAGCTGACCAGAAGATCAGCGAGTCATCGACCTCTTTGGCAGAACGGCCAAACGGATGGAAGAAGGTCGATTCGAAGTGGGGCTCCAGTGGCGCAAAGAGGGCGTCACATTACCCCGGGGTTACAACGGGGGGAGCCGGACAATCTGCAGGGCGGGACCGGGATTCCAGTGGCACGCGGGAGGTGTCACAACCCCAGAGAACGGCGGGGGGAGTCGTGCGGACTGCAGATTGCAAGGAAATGGGGAAGTACGAGTCGTGTTGGCCGCCGCCAAGGCCAAGGTGGCGCCGCTGAAGGCACAGACAATACCAAGGATGGAGCTACAGGCTGCCCTGGTCGGAGCAAGGCTGGGAAACGCAGTCGCAGCAGAACACAGATGGAAAACGGACACGGTTTTCTACTGGATGGCTGAGCACGAAGAGCAACGTCGCCGACTTAGCCACCAGAACGGGCTACGTTCCGAAGAGCGACGAGGACCCTTGGTTCCGGGGGCCGGACTTCCTGCGCAGGCCGATGAACGAGTGGCCCGCGGAGAGTCCCGCTAGAATCGAAAATCAAGAAGAATACGTCGCCTTTCACACCACGGAGGCGAGCGAGCTGAGCTGTCTACCAGATGTGACGCGCTTTTCAAACTACGAGCGCCTCGTAAGATGCACGGCGATGGTCTTGCTGTTCGTCGAGAAGTGCCGAGATCGTCGGGCCCACCTCGACGTACGACACCTGGAGAGGGCCGAGAGGTTGTGGTATCAAAAATCACAACGAGACAGCTTCGCACAAGAAATCGAGAAGATGGCAAGTGGCAAGACGGTGCCTAGATGGAGCTCCTTGTACCGGCTCAACCCGGTGTACAAGGACGGGCTGCTCGTACTAGACGGAAGGATCAAAGCGGCGCAGGTGCCGGCCGAAATGAAAAACCCTATCATCCTGGATGGAAGACATCGCTTCACAAGGTTACTGGTGGCAAGGGAGCACGCCAGAGCGGGACACGGGAGCCGCGAGAGAGTCGTGAACGACCTCAGGCAGAAATTCTGGATATTGAAGGTGCGGCCGACGGTGCGTACTATCATGAGCCGATGTGCGTTCTGTCGGCTACGACGGGCACACCCGAGGACCCCGCCAACTGGAGACCTGCCAGCCGAGCGCCTGGGGGCGTTCCAGAGACCATTTTCGTACTGTGGTCTCGACTGTTTCGGCCCGATGACGGTCACCATCGGCCGACGTCACGAGAAGAGGTGGGGAGCTCTCTTCACATGTCTGACGACGCGGGCAGTCCACCTGGAGCTGGTGGCTTCGCTGTCGACGGACTCTGCACTGATGGCAATGAGAAGAATGGCTGCGCGGCGAGGATGGCCGGCAGTCATGTACAGCGACAATGGGACAAATTTTAGAGGCGCGGACGTCGAGCTGCGGCAGGCGTACGCCGAGTGGGCGCCGGCTATGGCTCAGCTGGGCCTCACTCATCGGATGCAGTGGAAGTTTACACCGCCCGGGGCGCCGAGTCAAGGAGGTGCCTGGGAAAGACTGGTGAGGTCGGTGAAAACCGCCCTGCTAGCCACGCTGAACGAGAAGTCGCCCAGGGAAGAGGTACTCCAGACACTGATGGCCGAGGCGGAGTACTCAGTGAACGCTCGACCGCTTGTGCACGTATCGGTGGACCCCAACGACCCGGAGGCGATTACACCGAATCATTTCCTCCTCGGGTCGTCCACCGGACTGCCGTACGTCGGACCGTGTGTGCCGGCGGACAAAAAAACATGGAGGGTCGCGCAAGCCCTTGCCGACGAGTTCTGGAGGCGCTGGGTGAAGGAATACCTTCCCACGCTCACACCACGCTACGGGGCCCCGCTGAGCAACCGAGTCCTTGTACCAGGGGACCTGGTTGTCGTGGTCGACCCGACGCTGCCGCGTAATACGTGGCCGCGGGGGGTCGTGCACCGAGTCTACCCCGGCCAGGACGGACAAGTGCGCTGTGCGGACGTTCGCACGCGCAGTGGCGTGTTCCGGAGGCCGACGTCGAAGCTGGCGGTGCTGGAGGAGGCGCCGCAGTCGCAGTTGCGACCGCTGGCGGAGCAGACGGAGCCGGGAGCGGAGCGGACGACGCCGGGGACGGCGCCGGGCGCGGAACGAGCGTCGGAGCAGCCTACAGCGAGCACGGACAGCTCGCAGTCGCCGGAGCGGCCCGCAGCGAGTCCACACAGCTCGCATTCGCCGGAGCAGTCTGCGGCGGGCGCGGACGGCCCGCAGTCGCCGCCGGAGCAGCCTATAGCGAGTCCACACAGCTCGCAGTCACCGGAGCAGTCCACGGCGGGATCGGCGAGCCCGCAGTCACCTGAGGAGGCTGCGTAGACCCTGGCTACTGCGCCGGGGGGAGGATGTTAAGGACAGCGGCCTCGTAACGAAAAACATGAGTGAATTTTAATGTGAACAATAAACGTGTAATTAAAACGGTACGTAAAACTAGAATAGTGGACACTCAGTGACTATATGTATAGATTTATATGGCATCAGTGTGGAAAAATAGTGTTAAAATGGTGTTTTATCAAGTGCGGGTTATTTTGATTATATATTTTTAACTAAAGCTAATTTTAACGTAGCTTCTTTTGATTTATATAAATAAACGTAGTACATAACGTGTAGTATAGCGCTTAAGGTTATATAATAAATGGTTAAGAAATTATTACGAAAACAGTGGTAAAAATGTACAACATTTCATATAAGTTGAACCTTAAAATGTAAATAACTTTTCTATAGAATAAGATGTTTAGTATATAAGGGTTTATATGTCTGGTTATGATAATAAAGTATTTCACACAACGCGTTTTGCTTCACCTGGCTCATGGAAAATGGGGAAAATTATGGAAAATAGCCGTATAGAGAGGTAAAAATGAAATGGAAGATCGGCCCGAAAGAGGCGTACGGGCGGGGCTCTCTATACGGCATTGCCATGAGCCAGGTAAGCGAATCGAAAAAGTGAAAAAACGTTCTCCTCAAATAAGTGTTTTATTATCGCCCCGGCTCTGCCCAAATCGGTGTAACCTTGCTATCTTCGAGTCTAATCTGAGCCGGCGGTTGAACCCCTGTGAATTTATACAGTCCTGTACAGCTGTCATCTCTTCAAATATTTCCGTCGGTGTTTTATTCTTCTTTGTTAAGAATTTTATCACAGCTCTGTACTCCAATTACGTGCAAAGTGCGGAAGACTCAGACATTGTGACGTTTACGATTCAATTACTAAAAGCGTAATGATGGAAATGACATGAAATTTGACATTTATGTTTCTAAGGATACCCGAAATTAGTGGTATGATGCGCGAGTAATTAGTTGTACTTTAAGGTACTTAGGCTCAAAACTTTTCAGCCACCCCTCGTATTGCCATATTACAATCCACTAGATTTTGCCCGCAACTTCGTACGCGCAAAAGGAAATCTCGCCGGAACAACGCATTTTGCTGCGATAAAAAATAGCCCATGTAGCACTTACGTAGTAACTATTAATTAATCTATGGTAGCACTATGTACTTCCCCGTGATCTAATCTATTTTTGTGCCAAATTTCATCCAAATCGGTTAAGTAGTTTCGGAGTCTATTAGATGCAAACAAGCAAACAAATCTTTCCTCCTTATAATATTAGTATGAATACGATCGCACTTATGACGTCTGTAGTAATGCTTACTGCTATCTGTCTGCTCGCTTTTTTAATAAATAGGTAATCAAGTAACAAATGAGTGTCAGCTGTTGCTTGCTAGGAGATTATCGAACTTTTATAACTTCCCCCGGGAAAACCCTGAAATATCTCCGCCTCCAATTTTCCAAGACAAATGGGGGGAATAAATTCCGCTGTGTCACTTCGTTTTGCTTTGAAGATTAAAAATACGCCTATATCATTCTGAAAAAACGTTCGTTTAACGGTTTGTTTAGAAGTGTTTAATTTTTTTTAATAATGAGCAGTAAAAAAATATGTTATTTTTCTTTTAAATCTTCTTAATTTCCTGTCAATGAACTTCTCGGAATGTTATGTTTATAAGTGCATATTATGAGCTATTATAAGCAACTAGGCTTAGCACGCGGCTTCATCCGCGTGGATCCCCATTGCAAAGGACGAATTTCTAAAAATTATAAAATACGTACTCAATAACTTCTCTTTATTTCCTCGGATATTAAATTTCATGGAAATCGTGACAGATTTAAATTTTTTTGCATACAAACTTCTAACCCTTATTTTACACCCTCAGAGTGTGATTTCTCACAAATCCTGAAACACGTGTTTAATTAAATGCACTTAAGAGTATGAATGTAAATTTTTAACGAAATCAGTTCAGATTTAATGATTTTTCATACAAAATTTCAACCCCTTTAAGGGTGTAATTTTTCAAAATTCCTTTTTAGTGCGCCTCTACATTGTAAATTAAAACTACTGTCCAAATTTCACATTCTACTATTAGCAGTTACGGCTGTGCGAGCGTCTATACGTCAGTCAGTCAGTGGGGACATCTCCTTTTATTAGGGTTCTGTATTACATAAGGAACCCTTATAGTTTCGCTCTGTCCGTTCGTCTGTCTGTCTGTCTATCCGCGCTTCTAGCTTCTGTAATTATGAATATAAATGGATGAAATTTGGTATAGTTATAGATCGTGTACATTATTATTATTATTCGATGGCAAATCCGACACGGATTTGCCATCGAATAATAATAATAATTTTATATTTTAGGGGTGGCTGTGTGGTCCATATATGTGAAGTGGGGATGAAAAATATTTTTTTCATTCTACCCCATCATGTGGGGTATCGTTGATTAGGTCTTTTAATTTTAAAAGACCTAATCAACGATAATAATAATGGCTGTGTGGTCCATATATGTGAAGTGGGGATGAAAAATATTTTTTTCATTCTACCCCATCATGTGGGGTATCGTTGATTAGGTCTTTTAATTTTAAAAGACCTAATCAACGATAATAATAATGAGCAGTAAAAAAATATGTTATTTTTCTTTTAAATCTTCTTAATTTCCTGTCAGTGAACTTCTCGGAATGTTATGTTTATAAGTGCATATTATGAGCTATTATAAGCAACTAGGCTTAGCACGCGGCTTCATCCGCGTGGATCCCCATTGCAAAGGATTTTTCGAATCCTTTTTTAACGGATTTCTAAATCATAAAAACTATCTGCGCAGGCAAATTCAACGTATTCCGACCAGGTGTTGATATTTCACTTAACAAAATTTGGACCCCATTTCACCCCTTTAAGAGACGAATTTCAAAAAATTATAAAATATTTACAAAAAATTATAAAAAATTAAAAAATATACCTTTATTTAAAGGTAAGGTTTCATACACGACTTTTTTACAAAGTCGAACATTTTCGACTAATCGGCATCCAAAGTGGTTTGTAAGTTAGTCCCCCCCCCCCTAGCATTTCTAAACTATAAGAGATAAAACTTGTAAGTTTTCATGATAGATCATGCTATAAACACTTAAGGAAACTTATTTTGAACGAAATCGGACAGTAACTTTTGAAATAATTTGAAAAAAACCTATCACGCGTTGATATTTACGGAACCCTCCTTAGAAATGTCTTGACATGCTCTTGGTTAGGTTATTTCTTCTATAGATTCTCAAGTAGGTACTCAAATATAGGCTTGATCTTCTATTATAACTAAATTGACTATTTTCTAATTATAAAACTCATATTTTTCCCAAATTTTTGCAAAAACAATGCAAACAACAAAATAATTAATGTCTGGCACAGTTAGATGAAGTGCTGGCATAAAAAGTATGTTGAGGGAGAAGCTTGAGCTAATTAAATATCGTGCAACATTTCATACCGTATAAACAGCTTTTACGATACAGCGCATTTCACGAAATAGCGTGTTAATTTTCTAAATAATCAAAAGTTAAAAACTATAACCCGACTACGCTATACGACTACTACCCGACTATTAATATATAGCCTATGTTACCCGGAGCATTATTACGAATCTATTGATACCTAATTCATTGAAATCGAATCAGTAGTTTAGGCGCTACGATGGAACAAACAAACATACATACATAGTCTGTCAAAGTCACTACCCTTCCTTTTGGCTTCGCCGTAGTCGGGTAAAAAGCTATTTTAATATTACTTCTTTTTGGCGACTAAATGACACATCGAGCACGTGTATAGCATGATTACCGAAAGTACGTTTCGTCTACACAAGAATAGACGTACTGACAGATATGGTGGACGAAATGACAGCTTTCCTTTATCAATCTGTCTTTTTGTCTATTCTTGCGTGGAAAGAAACCATTTCTACGGTGATTATGATTCGCGTGCAGAGTGCTCAGTGTGAGTTTTCTTTTAGCATTCGATCGTGAGCGCGTTGGCCGTTTACTAGTAATTTGTGGTGGCGCTGTACAAATCACATACAAATTCCTAGTAAACGCTCACGATCGAATGCGAAAATAAAAACTCATATTTAGCACTCTGATTTAGCACAGCTGTGGAATTAGTAGCCGGAGAGCTACTAGCACGTTTAGAGCAGGTGTTTGAGGCAAATTGAAACCTTGTCGTATACTTCTCCTATTGTACTAACACGAGACTGCAGGAATGGCTGGTCAGAAGCGGGCCTAAGTCAAAAAAAAATTTAATTTTTTTTTTTCTAAAAAATATGTTTGAGACCCCGAGATTGAGAAATATTTGAATGTTCGATGAGTTGGAAAAATACGTGCCATTTACGCCCGAAATTAATAATCAATCTTAGTCTCATTTTAGCTATCTGAAATCAAGATTTCAATATATTTAAACGATCCTAGGATTAACTTCACGTCAATTTACGTAAATTTTTGTTTGAAAATCTAAGATTGAAGTCAATCTAGGATTTTACATACGTATAATTTCGGGCGTTAGTCTAGGCTTTAACCTTTCCATTCCAGTGCAAAAGTAAGTTATCTGTCGGTGATATAACTGTTGTGCGCGACGTAGTTTTGACGATGGCGTGCGACATGCTTCTCGCGCCGCATAGCGGTTTGTTCAAGTGTACAAGGGTGGCAGTTGTACTCAGACAGCGGTTGCAGGTTCAAATTAATTCAGTCGTATACGATTTCATTGTTCACTTCCCTTTCACTACTATCCGAGG
Source organism: Phengaris alcon alcon (assembly GCA_037179445.1). Taxonomy (NCBI): domain Eukaryota; kingdom Metazoa; phylum Arthropoda; class Insecta; order Lepidoptera; family Lycaenidae; genus Phengaris; species Phengaris alcon. Next base: position 1,345,963 of record JAYRCH010000768.1, read on the forward strand.
CACATTTTAGTCACCACGTAAATATGGTAATGACATGTATAATTATATTAATAATCAATATATTATGTAATATAATAATACAATTTTACTGTATTTTAATAATTATTCAAAACTAAATTATTATTTTTTTAAGTTTTAAGACGGAAGTAAAATCGATCTACGAACAAATATTAAACAAAGGCTAGCGCCGTTTTAGTAAGGACGTGCGCCGATAGATGGCGCTAAAGCCTGTGAATGACTAAAATAATTAAGCATACAAATCATAGATGACGCGAGTAACGCCGAAATAATTGATTGTACGGAGAGGAAATGTAACTACGTTACATTATTAAATATCCTCTGCATATTACTTCCTGGAAGATTTACTCGAGTTTAAGCTATTTCCTGGGCCACAATAATTATTCATTACCTTTAATAGCTTCTAGTATTCCCGGTAGAGTTTGAACATAGTTTAAATGCATTTTAGCGTTGTAATAATATGCCCTCATTAATATTAAACATTGTTCATACTTTAGGTAAATTTTGTTGCTGGAATCTTCGTGTATCTTTGCGAAGTTCGTTGGACTCCAACCCACTCTGAAATTATGAAAATTCATCATTGAGCTACATACCTAAACGTCTGCAAATTGGAAGCAGTAAAAATTTAATTAATATAGTTCACACGCGATGGTATTGGCCACTTAATAAAAATGTGTGTTGTCTCGTTTATATTGTTAAGGAAGACTAGTTTGATGTCCTGTGAAGAGGCTAGGCTATTTTTGTTGCATGAGGCTAGGTGCCAAAAGGTAGGGTAAAGATTTTGGCAGTCTATGTTTCTATCTATGTACCTAACGCCAAACCTACTGATCCGATTTTATTAATTAGGTGTCAATAGAATCGTAATAATAGCCCTGGTAACATAGGTAATATAATAATTACGTGTAGTTTTATATAAAAACATAAGGTACCTGAAACAAATAAGGCCTATGCTCAATTAAGGCCTGTAGTGCGAAATAGTCGGTTAAAATATATTTACATCAAAAATACATACTTCACACACGCATAGACAACATCCCCACGACACAGCAAACAGGGGCCGGTAGTGGCCGGTTTTTTGTGACGGACGGGCATTTTAATTGCGCGTTATTAATTTGTCGTGATTTCTATCGAATTTTAATACGTTACTCTTTGAAGTTTTGTTTCACGTAATGCACACTGGCGGACGCATAAACTGCATCATAGTGCAAGAACACATTAAATGACATTTTATTACGAAAATTGCAACCTATTTACATTTATTGGTATTGGAAAATAAAGACTGGTTTATAAACAGAAAAACAAAATCAAGTTTAAATATGGTACTGTCACAAAAGAAAGAAAATATTCTATAGAAGAAATCTTGTCAACTTACTAAAGATTAACTCGTTGTTACGTAAATGTTGTGATTAATGGTTATTTTTTTTTGTTTTGTTACATGTTGAAATAACGTTATTAATTGTTTGATTACTAGTCTGTTTTCATTTTAAACACGTTTTTCTCTCACGAATATGGACGTATCGTCCTAAAAGCCGTACAAATTGTTGCTCTAGTGCAGCAAGGCAAGGCATAAGATTTAAATGTAAACCAGTCTACGGTTTCCCGAGTTTACAAAAGGTTTATGGAGACATGTTCATTCAAAAGAAGACGTGGAATCGGCAGAACTCGGGTGACAACGTCTCCTGACTCGTGACGACAATTGTCTGCAGCTCAGGAAAGCTCGACTAAGATTTGCTCGTGAACACTTAAATTGGACTGAAGAGCAATGGGCTTCCGTATTATTCACTGATGAGTATAGGACTTGTTTGTACACGGTGCTGATGGTTGCAGACTAGTCTACCGTAGACGAGTAGAGCGATATGTTCAAAATTTCATTGAGGGGAGGGTTTCATTTGGAGGCGGGTCTTGCATGGTTTGGGGCGGCATATCGATGGATGCTCGAACTGAACTTGTGTTTATTGACGCAGACACACATAGCCGTGGTAACCGTGGTTTAACATCACATCGCTATATAACGGGGATATTGGACCCTCGTGTGGTAATTTTTAGTGGATTTATAGGCGAAAACTTCATTTGGAGGCAGGATAATGGTCGTCCGCACGCAGCGAGACAAGTTGTGCAATACTTTACTCAGGTTGAGATTCGTTCCACGGATTGGCCAGCACATAGCCCGGACCTCAATCCGATAGAACACGTGTGGGACAACCTAAAAAGAGCTGTATTTACAAGAAATCCGGTCCCAACAACGGTTGCGGAGCTCAGAGTTGCATTGTCACAAGAATGGGACAATACTCCGCAAGATCTTTTAAAAACACTGATCAGGTCGATGCGAAATCGAATTGAATCAGTTATTAGGGCAAGAGGAGGTAATACACCTTATTAAAAACAAAAAAAAAAACTTTTTATTTTCTTAGTATTGTAAAATTTTCATAATAAAGCCGTTTTTGTTCTATTCACTGTTGCGTTCCAAAAAGCTGCAAAAGGAGTAATTTGATTCTTTTAGTGAGAAAAGTATACACACATGAATTGATTTTTTATCAGATTAAGAACCAGTCTTAGCATTATCATTAGTTTGCACTTTCACTAATTATATTTCATTGAAAGTTATTTTGCACTATGATGTTTATGAGTTATGAGTATATGAGTTATGTGTCCGCCAGTGTATATGGATCACAATATAACTCATCAAATAAAGTAACTATGACTTTAAATTGTAATTTTTAGAATATTCTAATACTGCTTATAACATTTATGAAATATAATGTACTAAATGAAGCCTACTTTTAAAATAGGCCTATTAGGAATCCTGTTGGAATTTTAAATTTATTATGTTTATTTACAGATTGATTATCTCAGTATGTCTCCTCCAAGACGAAAACGGGCTACGTAGTCCGAAAAAAGCTTGAGAGCGGCAGTTAATTAACATGTGTGTGTTATTCGAAGGCCTTATTTAGTTACCTTATTAAGGTCTGTCAAAATTATTTTATTTTTTAATATTTAATCATATTTTTGAGAAGATATTATGTATTTTTTTTTTTAATTTTTGTTGGTTTGGATACGTTGTTTATTTAATTCTTTATTTATTGTTAATATGCGACTTCAAGTCTGACGAGCAATTTAAGCATTTAATAAAATAACTTAGAAGGCTGTTCAAGGATCTCATGGAAATACTTGACAAAAGGCTCAGATATATATTTTATATAATTGATACTCTAATAAAAATATTCCTATAATTTAAGGATATAGGCTTTGTTTAATCACTATGTTTTAAAAGGCATTAAAGGCCCTAAGGCTAAGGTTCCAGAATTACCTCTTTTTTAAGTAATTTTTGACAAAAGATGAGAATGTTTTCTTTAATTACTTAAAATATATAAACCAAAGAATAATGCCTTGCTTTTATTTATCACCTTTTTCGAATAATTTATCAAGATATGAGTGCTTCAAATTAGGTAGGCCTTATTTGTATCACTTACCTTATATAGACTCATATTTCATTGTTATTACGTGAGCAACAAAATGGGTAAAGGCGCGTCTCCTGCTCATGTTTTTTCGAAACATTACACAGAAAACATGAAACACAAACATTTGTTTTCATGCACAAGCTGTCTATCAAGCTATAGAAAATGTTTTTGATTAAAACAAAACATTTTGTGTAGACAAGATAATGAGTTCCGATGAGGAAGACGTAAGCGCTCGCAGTTTTAGCGATTGCATATGCAGAATCTAGGAGAAAACACAGGGGGTCAAAAAGGGCACTTTAGGTATCATATATTTTTTTCAACTCATATTATGTGCGCCATTTTACGCATTACTATTGAAAACTGTCAAAATTGATGTTTTCTAATATGATGAAATCAGATAAATCATGTAGCCATTTTACCATTTCACGATTTGTTTATGGAAAAAAATATATGAAACAATAATATGAAACATCTAAAGTGGCCTTTTTAAGCCCCCAGATTTCGAGTTAGGCCATATTTACTGATCCGTAATTTTAGTATTTATCAGGAGTTACGAATAGAAGACTGTATTTATTCGTTCTTTTTATTTTCTTATCTTCCGTATTTATATGTTTAATGGTCATGTGAGTGGTGAACAGTTGATAAGAAATGAAACATTCCTTTCCGTCTCTACCCGCGCGGGGAATGATTTTCGGTCGTCTCGGAAGGCAAACACATTGTGTATTCCTACACAAATGTGTATAGAAAACGCGCAGGAGACGCGCCTTAAGATCGCTTCTATAATATTATGTTAATACGTAATGTATAAACATTCAGTACAGATAACGAGAATTGTGCGAACGGAGGAGTATGTATTTGACACAGTTCAAAACGACGATTGAAATTTCCCATACTAACTGTTCACTGTGTTTAATATGTCACTTGACTGTCAAATATTTATAGGTGTTCCAAAGATTTCAAAACTCAAGATAGGCTATGACCTACATTTGACAGGACAAATCTTCATACAATAAAAAGTTACGCCATCTTGGTTTTCATCATACTTCAAATGTCAAAATGGCCCCAAAAATCTAAAAAATTTGGGGCCATTTAACTGGAAACACTTTTTGCCTGAACATGCCTCGTCTGTAATATATACGTCTATGGTGCTTTCAGTTTATAAACATGTCTATATTATACAGGTATATATGTTTATTTATTTACTCCAGTTCATAGTTAAGATAAAACAACTTATATCGGGACAGCCAGTAAAAAAACTACTGACAATTCATGAGTTCTGCCACTGCCGATCCTGGCTACACAGGAGTTGCAGTGGTAGGAATATGGAGAATATGTAGTGGGCTGGTACCCGTTTAAAATAACCTAACCTAACCAAGAGCATGTCAGGACATGTTTAAGGAGGGTTCCGTAACTATCAACGCGTAATAGGTTTTTTTCAAATTACTTCAAAAGTTACTGTCCGATTTCGTTAAAATAATTTTCCTAAAGAGCTTTTAGCGTGATCTATCAACATGGAAACTTACAAGATTCTATCTCCTTTAGTTTAGAAATGCTAGGGGGGGGGGGGGGAGCAACTTACAAACCACTTTGGAGGCCGATTACTCAAAAATGGTTGACTTTGTAAAAAAGTCATGCAGTAAACCTGGTCTTTATTTTAAAAGACCTATTCAACGATACCTCACACAATGGGGTAGAATGAAAGAAAAGTTCATTTCACATGTGTACAGAGCCACCCATAAAATAAAAAAATATTATTATTTTATGATCCCAAAACCGAGATCTATACAGAGTACATAACTATACCAAATTTCGTCATTTTATATTCATAATTACAGAAGCTAGAAGCGCGGACAGACAGACAGACAGACGGACGGACAGAGCGAATCTATAAGGGTTCCTTGTATACTACGGAACCCTAAAAATAACGCAGTTAGCTGATAATAGTTTTCGCATGTTGCCACGAACGAGTTTTCGCCAGTAATGTCAACAACACGCTCGTAATCCACTTTCTCAGTAATTACTTAATTGGCCGCCGACATGATAACGTTATTGTTTTATTCTAATTAGTACCGGCTGAAATTACTTTTGAATATTATTTCCCATTGTTTATATCAGTTCAAAACAAATATTTTATTTGCAAGACCTTTTTATATTAGCTGTGTATGTCATTAGTCTAATTTTCAGTTTTTGTTCCACTATAAGCTTCACTATTGAAATTTTGTGGGATAATACTACCTACAGACACTTCACTATAGATTTTTTTGTTGAATCGAAGGCAGGTCAAAATCGAGCCCTGACGTCACTGCGACCCAAATGGATCTATTGTGACCCCTCCGCGTTATAGTACCGGCCCCAGGCCTATGCTGCTCATAAACTGGACGATATTAATACGGTTGGGTTGGTGCTACGAATTTCCTCTGTGGTGGAGTATTTTTTTTGTATGTTCAACGATAACTTCGCTGTCTGTTGACCGATCTTCAAAATTATTTTTTTAATATAAAGCGTATAATCTGAAACTGGCCTCGTTGTCACTAAAGCGGTGACCTGATGATGGTGTCCATGAGGAATCGAGGGAACTCCTCGAAATTTATATGGACATATATAGTGATTTCTACTTTTTCAGAAGTAATCCAAGCATATGCTACCTAAAAGTAAGATTCTGCACCAAGGTATACCCTGGACACAAAAGCACTGAACACAACTCCTCAGTCTTTAAAGATACACGTTTGGAAATTTTGACATTGTTTAAAGAACTACAAGCATATTATGTATGTAACTTACAGTAATCATTATCATTATCTTATAATATACAATACCTAATGGAAGCTTGGCGCGTATTAAATTATACATTCGATCGTTTATTTTAAACGTTCTTAAAATGTGTTAATAATAATTTAACAAATATCCCTAAAAAAGGAAATATTATTATTATTATTAAACAAAAAATTTATTGATGGTGAACATTTCATATTTGTGATGGATATAAAAGTTTACCATCTTTCATTCAACTTACTAGTTAAGGTTATATCTGTAAGACTAGCTGTCCCGACCAAACTAGTAAACGAAACGCATTTAAAATATTTGACGGTCAAGTGACAAATTGAACTGAGTGAACTGTTCGAATGGGAAAATCCAATCGTCGCTTTTAGTATTTTCCCCCAATTGGTTCAACATCTCTCACCGTTTAAACCTTCCCTGAACTACCATAATAATTTCAAGACCAAAATTAGCGAAACTGGTCCAGCCGTTCTCGAGTTTTAGCTGGACATTGGAATTGCAATACATTTTAAATATATCCGTTTAGGGTTCGGTAGTTCACGTCTCGGAACACTTATAGTTTCATCATGTCCGTCCGCCCGTCTATCTTCGTCGTACTGTCTAAACGGTTAGTGCTAGAAGAATGAAACTTTGCATGTACATGTGTATTGACCACGTCAACAAGGTGTTAAAATAAAATAACGAAAAATATATTTTTCGCTTATCTAACTTTGTTAGTTCAGGAGTAATAGATATTATTTAACTTGTAAAATACACATACTTGGAAAACTTCGTACAAAAATAACGAAATAATAAGTAAATTGATATATTGAAACAAATTTTTCGAAATCGGTGCATATTTGAAGATTTTCCACACAAACTTTTCAACCATATTTAACTCCCCCCTTAGAGTGGAATTTTTCAAAATCCCTTCTTAGTATGCGTCTAGTTGTAAACTAAAACGACTGTCCAAATTTCACATTTCTAACATTAGCGGTTACGGTTATTCGTGCGCCTATATGTCTGTCAGTCAGTGAGGACATATCCTTTTATATATGTAGATATGTTACATAAATGCAAAACATGGAATGGAGGAAAAAATTCCTGAAAACACTTACATTAATCTAGAAACTGTTAGCTACTTCGGTGTATTTCATTGCTCTACGGAGGTTTGAAAAGGATTTCTATTACCATATTAATATTAAGAAGATAAATTACGTACAATGTTTTGTTTGTAGAAGAGTTTTGTATATAGAAGCTAGCAGTGGCGAAGCGTGAGATCTTCGGAATGGTAATACAGAATAATGATATTTTATTTTAAGGAATACAGAATAACGATATTTTATTTCAATTGCACTTAGCGACATTTATTTAGTTGATATTTAGTACCTGGGTAACCGGAGCTTTGCTCGGAGTTCTGATAAATAAAAAAGAAGAACCACAAAAATATTTATCTGACCGGGATTCGAATCCGGATGGAATGTGGTATTCCAAATTTTCGAACAAAGCAAAAATACGCATATCAAACTGCCAATTGAACTGACACAGTAGAGTCGAAATTACTGATATATTGTTGCACAACTTGCAGCCCTTTTCGAGATACCGATTATATATATATACAAGATTGTCTCGTTTAGAGTATACTAGCTTTTGCCTGCGGCTTCGCCCGCGTAAATACAGTATCCCACGCGAACATTGCACTTTTTTGTACTTACGATTTTAACTGCTAATCATAAAGACGTGCTATAGGACGAAACGCGACTGACGATCGACGCAACTGCCTATGTCCCTGCATTTGAAATCTGTAATATCTTCGAAAATATTCATTTAACTTACATTCTGTAAAGAAAAGGCCATCATGAATCTATATTAAATGCACAATGTATTTAAGGTACTTAATTGGATTGGAGGATTAATGCTGTATTGCTTAAAATCGCTTTGTAAATAAGCCATTATTTCTCGTAAAAAGTAAAGGATAAAAATGGTTATTGTGGGTTATCCCTAAGAGATAGACATATACCATCGCGGACTTTTTTGTAGAACTTTGTAAGGTGTACAATACTGTAGTACATTATTTTGATCTATCTCGTAGGGTTCAGACAGCGTTTGCAATGTAAGCGCAAAAAAAATGTGTTTATTTACATCACATTACAAACCTCTAAAATTATCAGTGTTTCTCACTATATTATGCATGTTATATACATACAAGCCTTCCTCTTGAATCACTCTATCTATTAAAAACACCGCATCAAAATCCGTTGCGTAGTTTTAAAGATCTAAGCATGCATAAAAAGCGCTAAAGCAAAAAACAGACAGAGAAAGCGACTTTGTTTTATACTTACGTAGTAAAGATAAGGGAAGCCGATATGATATATAATGTATACACGCCTCGCTACAGCTAATGGCTACTATAACGATTATGCTCTTCATAGGAAACATCTATACTATATAAAATAAAGAGTAATGGCTTGTTTGTTTGTATCGAATAGGCTCCGAAAGTACTAGACCGACTTTGATGAAATTTGGCACAGACATAGAGTAGACCATGGGGAAGGACATAGGCTACTTTTTATGGCGGCAAAATGCATGGGTCCCGTGGGATTTTCTTTTGCGCGTACGAAGTCTCGAGCAACATCTAGTAATAACATATTATAGGTGGGAGAGCCATGTTTGGGCACGAATATGCCGGCTAATTCGTAGAAATACCATGGCCTCACAGAAAACCAACACGAAATAGCTCTTGTGTAGTGCTTTACCGAGTAGATGGGGGAACCGGAGGTCCAAGTAGCCATTTGGGGTTTTAAAGATCGGGAACGCACCTGTAATTCTTCTGGTATTGCAAAATCGCTTACCATCAGGAAATCCGTCTGCCTGTTTCCTACTCTATTCTATAAAAAATCCAAGATGAAGTTTGTGTATTATGTAGAGAGCTTATAATCTTCTACATAATATCTGCTTTGTTTTGTCTTGATAATACGTTCTTTATATTATAATTTGTCTGCAAATGACGCAACAACACCTAATACTAAGTAACGTAATATAATATCTAGACGTTTAAATGTCGTACTATATTTAGACGCAGCACTTAGCAGGAGCTTCGTAAGAAAATAAATTAAAAGTAGGGCCTGGCAACACTAAACTGAATCGCTCTAGGGTGCTTGATACAAGTGTCTTTTGACATTTTGTTCACTTGTTTCAAACTTATTATGTTTATTGTGAATTGCAGTATGGAAATAAGAGTAAGGGCCTGTCTACACGTCACGAAATGTTCTACGTGAATAGGCGCGGTGTCCAGGCGCGAACAGCTCGGTGCGTTTCCGTGTCGTGTACGGCAACGTCATTGAAGCGCGTAAAACGTAGGGCGTTGCGACGCATCAATGCACTGTTGTCGCCGCGCCCACACGGGTTTTTTTAAGACGTAATGTTACGTATGTTGACGTAACGTTTGTTTTACAAATTGAAGAAATTTGTAAAATATTATTATTTTTAAAATCTGTGATCCGCGCGGTGGCGCTTCCATAGTGTGAAAATATCTTTATGTGAATATATTAGGTCTTTACCTATGAAATTGCCGTTTTGTATGAAAAAATTTAAACGAATTTTTTTCATGTATTTTTTATTTGTATTAATCGAAGTAATCACCCATGCAATCAAGACATCTTTGCCAACGCAGTGGCAGTTTATTGATGCCCTTATCAGCTGGACGGGAGGCAACAAATTCTTCAAAGGCATTTTGTACGGCCTCTCGGGTATTGAATTTTTTCCCGCCAAGAAGTTAGCCAAATTCTGGAAAAAGTAGTAGTCTGTAGGCGTAAGGTCTGGTGAGTATGGCGGATAACGGAGAGCTTCCAACCCCATTTCTTGCAACTTGGAGACCGTCTGCTGTGCAGTATGAGGTCGCGCGTTGTCGTGCAGGAGCAGCGGAGACGAGCGATTGACCAATGCTGGTTGGAGATGTGCCAGCTTCTCCATCATTGTGTTTAGTTCTTCACAGTACATATCTGCAGTAATGCTCACCCCGCTTGGTAAGAAGCTGTGATGAATCACACCGGCGCTAGACCACCAAACAGTGATCATTACTTTTCTAGGGGTAAGTTTTCGTTTAGGGCATTGTTTAGGTGCTGAACCAGGATCCAACCAACTTGCTGAGCGCTTGCGGTTATCAAACGGAATACATTTTTCATCGCAGGTTGTTACCTGCGGTTGCGGTTCAAAATTCCTTCATTTGTGTGTCTGTTGAGCAGTGCAAGGCACGTCTCGACGCGTAGTTTGCGCTGGCGATCATTGAGTTTGTGGGGCACTCATTTGTCAAGCTTTTTTACCTTGCCAATTTGACGCAAATGGACCAATATTGTTTTGACGCGAACGTCGAAAGCTGCTGCTAATTCAGCCGTAGATTGTGTATCATCAGCTTCCACAATCGCCTTTAATTCGTCATTGTCGACCAAAGTCTGCGGACGACCGCGAGGTTAATTTTTCAGGTTGAAATTTCCAGAACGGAAACGAGCAAACCAATAACAGGTGGTGCGTTGGTTTGTAGTGTTAGCTCCGTAAACGTCGTTGATGTTGCGTGCCGCTTGTGCCGCGTTGCTGCCACAACGATACTCATATTCCATAATTACTCGAATTTTTAACGTATCCATGATGACGAAAAAGATTGAAATGCGATGAAAATGTAACACTAATCAATAAACAAATGACTACGTTTGGAAAAAGAATTCCATGTTTTTAAAATAAAATGAATTTGAAATTAGAATTCTTAGCCAAACAAAAATTATTTTGATTTGAAATGGCCAGTACTGCAGAACGGCAATTTCATAGGTAAAGACCTATTACTTTCAAATAGATCATTTAAATAATAATAATAATAATAATATTATTATTTCAGAATGAATGTGATATCGGATAGTAATAATTTAACTTTGATATTATAGTAATGAATTTATTCGGAATTGAACATGAGTATTACATATTGTAGTCGTGTGCTTTATTGCCCTCGAGGGATCATAATATTATGTATTATTATTGAATGTCTGATACTATTTATCGCTTCCAATCTGCCAATGTGACATGAGGTGTAACTTACAAAGAATAATGTCTAATATGTATTGTTAGAGTTTGGATTTAGTTAAGTTATTTGGAATCGGAATAATGTAATAAGTACTAAGAATACTATACACGAATAAGTTTATTATTCTATATATTACTTTATTATATATGAATTAAAAATCTGTGCACCCGTACAGGGAGTCTAATAAGTATGAAAAGCGACGCGGACGGCACAAATATTTTTGTGAAATGATATTTCATTTCACTTTGCATAGCCAGGGATATAAAAATACAAATAAAATTATTTTATTTCACTTTCAACAATCATAACACGTTGTAAGCAAAACAAACTTCTGCAAAACAGTCTGCAAAACGGTGCTGGCAGCGGAATGAGGACTATACTGGTGGTTAGCTTTTCCGGAACATTTCAATTTAATTTGGAAACAGGAATAACAATGTCTGAAACGGGATACGGCTTGAGCTCGAATTGTAAGAGTTAGTTGACGAATTGATTGTATATATTATTTTGTTTGAATCACTTAGGCTAATAATAGATTCTCGCGTTTAGGAAACAGCGTTTCACAACAAATGTACTTTCGACCAATTATAATTGAACTTTCCAAATTATTTAAACCAGATGTGTACATTTATATATGAACTTAATTTAATATATTATATGTGATAATTAAATAAAATAATTTATCTTTTATTAATTGAACAACGCTAGAGGTTTTTTTGTTCCGTAATTTTAGGGAGAAACCCCTAACGGCCGGTCTCAATAACTATTTGTTAAAAACATCAAATTTGTATCGCAAAAAACAGGCAAATTATTGAATGACGATGTTTTAACAAATAGTTATTGGTAGATAGGTTATTGAGACCGGCCGTAAAACATATTGTCGCATTTGAGTTTCAAAGTAACACAGAATACATGCTACATACGCCACATATGCGCTACGGTACGAAGCTACGAAGCTAAGAATATGCAGTTAAAAACACGTTTTTAAGATTCGGAAGTGCTATAAAGAACCTTTATAGTTTCGCTCTGTCCGTCCGTCTGCCTGTCCGCCTTTCTAACCTATAATTATAAGAATATATTGATGAAATTTGGTATATTTATAGATAAGGTATGTAAAGGTCTCGGTTTTGGCATCATAATAGTTAAGTGGGTATTAGATTTTTCACTCTACCCCATCGTGAATTGTATCGTTAAATTGGTATTTTTAAATAAAGGTTTCATACATGTCTTCTTTATAAAGTCAACCATTTTCTACTAATCGATCTCCAAAGTGGTTTTGGTGCACCCTGGCATTTTTAAACTATACGAGTTAGAAATTTGTAAGTTTCATTGATGAGGTCATGCTAAAAACTCTCAAGGAAACATATTTCTAACGAAATTGGACAAAAACTGTTGAAGTAATCAAAAAACCTTTTGCGTGTTGATAGCTACAGAACCCTCCTTAGACATTTCTTAACATGCTCTTGGTTAGGTTAACATTTATGTTAATTGATAAATAAATATATAAAAGTACGAAATCGACTAAATATATAAAATCATTCTGTGATATGTAGCTTCTTGGAACCTAATTGCAAATACTACATGTTATAGACAATCCTACTACTATTAGAAATGTGAAAGTTTGTGAGGATGGATGGATGGATGGATGTTACTCTTTCACGCAAAAACTACTGAACGGATTTCGATGAAATTTGGTATGGTAGTAGTTTAGGCTCTGGTTTAAAACATACGCTACTTTTTATCTCGAAAAACAATCGGTATACTCTATTTTCGCGGGCGAAGCTAGGGCAAATAGCTAGTATGTTATATATCAGGGTAGTAATTATAATATAACACGTATTGTATTCGTCTCAGGGCCACCCGGCTTATTTATGATAGCTGTTATCTCCTCGACTGAATATAACATTATGTGTAATGTGATAATGACTTGTTATTACATTTCATTAGAATACATTGTTTATTCCATTTCTATCTACTATCTATCTGCTATTACTAGCTGTTTCCCACAGCTCCGCCCGCGTTTCCGGGATAAAAAGTAGCCTATGTTTGAATCCAGAGCCTAAACTACTACCATACCAAATTTTCATCGAAATCCGTTCTGTAGTTTTTGCGTGAAAGAGTAACAAACATCCGTCCATCCATCCTCACAATTATAATATTATTAGTAAGATTATGGTTTTGGTGGGTTTTTAGTGGGTATATGATTGTATGTGTTACTTTGTGTATGTCATATAAAAGCTACGTACGCGCTTAAGAGCGCGTGAGTTCTTCCCACGTAAAACTACAACGTACGTACGTACGTAAAACAACAACGTAAAACAGGTACACTGTACCAATGATTAAAGAAATGCGAAAAGATAAACAGCTACATAGTTAGCTTTCGATTGCACTACTATAAGCATATGGTATGTCTACGATTGTGCGGAAAAACTGTGCCGTTGAAGAGGTTGAAAGTTGGAGGAAGTTGACATTTTAAAATTTGGATCGATTTGTATCATTCTATGAAAGCTGTTTCTCTGTACGTAAGTATAATTTATTATTTTTTATTCTGTGACTGTAGCTCAAGCAGAAACATTGAAACCACGTATTCGTAACTCAAACATAATTACGTACATACGTAAACATAATTAACGTTACGAATACGTAGTTTTGTTACCAGTTTTTCAACATACACGCTCCGTTTCACCAGCACAGGTATGTCTGTGCCGGAGGTAGGTATATCGTTACATGTATGGCTAGTATAAGCCATTGTAAGAGTCAGATGACAGATACAAAGTTTCACTATGTTTTAATTTAAACATACAACACATACCTTTATCAGTTAAAACGCAAATTGCAGTTTTGTGGCTTTCAACAACCTACAAAGGAGATATTTTGCCTGAAAAATTGACTCATAAGCGCCCCTACTAATAACAGTATCTACACAACTGATTAGCTATTCATATGTTGCTGTGTTTGTCTGTCAAGTGATATCCAAAGTATAAGACAATGACAGCAACATTGAATAGCTAATCAGTTGTGAAAATACTTTTATTAGTAGGGTGAAAAATATCTTCTCTTATATTTTAAATAAAATGGATTGCAATTCAAATGTCTCGCTAAAACTCGAGAGAGGCTTTACCGATTCGCCTAATTTTGGTCCTGAAATAATTGTGCAAGTTCAGGGAAGGTTTAAATGGTGAGTAATATTGGAGGTTTATATGTAAGACAAAACATCGTGTGTCGGGACAACTAGTGTAAAATATAAATTAGTGTCGACAAAATTGTACATTCATAAAATATACAATATTGTCACTGCTTTCACTATATAAGGGCAGGTGATATATTCTACAATTAGTTAGGGCGGGAAACACTTTGTCTCTGTCGTGTTTCATTTGCATATCACGCCGGAAAAGTTTTGTTCACTTTGTGATGTGATTTTGTGTGTCCACATATAAACGGGATGTTGACCTCGGAGCCACTTGTAGCTTCGTTAAATATCAAGTTAAAGTAAAAAAATGTTTGCACAAAACTTATTAATATTCAAGGTAGGTTAGTTACATACTTTAAGTACATGCTTACCTCATACCTACTATAAATATTGAAATAGGTTAAAGCTTCAAATAGGTTACATAATATCGGGGGTTCAATCTTAACAAATATTGCTTTTGGAACACGAAATAAATGGGAAATGTACGCTTGTATTTTATATTTCGTGTGAATCAAGGTAAGTGCAAGACGCGGATTTGGCGGGAAATTGAATGCTGACTTCCGACCTCACCGCATAATCGATGGATGGAAAAACGATGGATTTTATGAAAAATCTTTACATTTTTAAAGGAGGTTGTGATTTTATTATTTAATATATTATATATCTGTACCAAATTTCACCCAAACCCAGGGCTTTTAGTCAAGTGGCATTCGATAATTTCGCCTGCGAAGTTCGAAATCAAAAATGTATAGGATTTGACATAAGTCATCGCTAAGTGACATGTCGCTTGCGATGTCTTATGTCAAATCCCATACACTATTTTTTCGAACTTCGCCGTCAAAATTATCGAATACATCTTGACTAAGGGCCCAGTACTTTTAGAAAACTACTGTTGTTTGTTTGAATAGGCTCCGGTCTATTCAATGCAAACAGACTAACAAATCTTTCCTCTTTATATATATATTGGTTTGGTTCACCTTGACTTCAATATTTTACAGCCTTGTATTGTAACATTTTATGAAAGAAAAAAACTTACACTAACAGATTTGTAAAATTTTAACAAATCTATTATAAAAGTTCTTTCTCAAGAAGGAGCCGAAGTTACAAGGGAATTATGGATACTTCGGATTCGGCTACTTGTAACTTCGGCTCATATTTCTGTATTGCAATACAAAGTAAAGCCCTATCGTGCCTTGGCGCTTAGCGCACAATTCGTCCTTGATTCATAACTTTAACATAACTTAACCGTAACTTAACTTAACCGTAACTTAAAAAGAGCCCTTTTTAAGGTTCCGTAGTACTCCAAAACCCTTTTGGTTTAGCTCTGTCTGTCCGTCCGTTTGCCAGATAACTTTGTATAGAACTTATTATTGGTTATTATATAGACCTTATTTAATATATAATAATTTTATATTTCAGGTGTGTCGCTCTGTACATGTGAAGATGGAATGGAATGGATGGGATGGAAATATTGTTCCATTCTACCCCACACGATGGGGTAGAATGGAAATGGAATGGTATAGTCTTTTTAAATAAAGCCGAGGCCGAGGAACCGAGGAATTTTTAAATAAAATGGACCATTTTCGAGTAATCAGCCTCCAAAGTTATCTATATGTTGGGCCCTGGTTTTTCTAAACTATATTAAAACTTATAACTTTCCTTGTTTATTATAGGACATGCTAAATACTCTTTAGGATAATTATTTTGAACGAAGACGAACAATAGTTTTGAAGAATTTGAAAAAAACTTATTGATTGCGCGTTGTTAGTTACGGAACCTTCCTTTAGCATGCCTTGACATGCTCTTGGTTAGATTTAAAAAAGAATAAAACTTGACTTCCTCTTGACTTGACTCCAAAAATGGATAACACGAAAGCAGTAATAAAAATACAGATAACTTGTGACTATGATAAAGTGCCCAATTATTTCTAGACCCATCGATAGCAAAATAATTCCTTACCAAGACCTCTAACTCTACTAAGTCTGAGAGGCCACATCGTAAAAATATGTACGTACGGACTTGACATCTATCGTTGTAACCACAGAATAAAGAGGAACAATAAACAGCTACATAGCATGCTCGCGGTTTGGTTACACTACAACAAGCATACGGTGAATGTGCATGTGTGCACAAATCTCCTATCGCGTACTCAGCAAAACCGGAAAAATCCGGGAACGATTGCGTCAAAGGAACGTCAAAATTTTCAAATTTCTTGTTTGAGTTTTAATGTCATGTGAAATGTAAAATAGGCTATATTACTATTTTTTATTGCATAAATGAATAGTACTCTTAAATATGAGTAACTTCTCAGAAGAAACAGTATATCAAAAGTCAATATTTTCAAAGGTACAGCGATTTATATACAAAATTTCGCAAGTATCGTAAAAACGGTCCTTACGAAAGTCGTACCTGGCTACGTGACGTCACGCCTAGGTGTATAGACGTATACGGCCGCAGGAACATATTTGTAAATATCTCCGATATTTGTGCGTTTAAGTTCATACTTACCATAATTAATGTTTTTGTATATGATGTAAGTAAACTAATGTATTTTTATTAAATAAATTAGGTTACTTATAATATATATTTAATGTAATGTAGGTTTTGTTTACTAATTTAGCAAAAAAAAATAAACTTTTTGTACTTTTTAGATGTATCTAATTACTAAACTACACATATTTTTGTATTTTTTTTTACATTTACCAAGTAGTAATGCCTCAATATATCTGAGTATTTAATGAAACTAAATAGTTAAGATGTAGTCGTCATCCCAATTGTGTGTGTGCTTAGTAGTGTTGGTTGTCATAACGGCAAATAACAAATTTTTGTTATCTAATGAATGTTTTAAAACTTTATAACATTAAATAAAAAAATATACTAACAAAAAAGTGGTTCTGTATTGTACTGTGTGTATGAATTACTTCCAATGAATTATAAATGAATCGTATCGTAATCTTGATACAATAAACTGATTTGTGGAGTTCGCACCAATCAAAACGCGTAAACGTTGTTTTCACGTTTATGAGAATACCATTTAACTGTTTTAACATATCGATACTGCATCGAAACTGTATTATTGTAATATTTAATTAGTAGATTCGAACTACTGATCAAATTTTGGTCACATTATGGTGAAACCTTTATTCTATGCAGTAGCGGCATTAGTGATCCACGTTTTCCTGATGTGTACGTGCCCTACAAGCTTTTTTTTTTGTTAGGATTAATTTGCAAGGAACTTCACAATCTCGCTTTGGCGAAGTTTTTTTGCTCGATATTAAATGGAGCGAAAACGTTATTTACAAAGATGTAAATATTTCATGAGCACGGTGCTGTGTTTTTATATTATCTGCGAGTTGCAATCAAAAGAATTTTTAATGAGAGCAGCCGAGAGAATTTCTTAATAAATATCAGTCATGCTCCTTCAAATACAATTTGAATACATCCTTACTAATATTATAAATGTGAAAGCGTGGATGTTTGTTACGCTTTCACGCAAAAACTACTGAACGGATTTCGATGAAATTCGGTATGGTAGTAGTTTAGACTCTGTATTAAAACATAGGCTACTTTTTATCCCGAAAAAGTAGTGTTCCTGAGGGATACTATACTTACGCGGGCGGAGCCGCGAGCACTAGCTAGTATTATATAATAATATACTGTTCATAACAATGAATAATAAATTATCAATGCACGAATATGTCACTGTACGAAACTCTACGTGTTCCGCGACCGCACTTTAGACGCTTCGATGAGCATTTTATAAAATTGAGTACTCAATATTTCCTACAGTTGTGTTATAAATGATTAATTTATTAATTTACTTGTCATCAAAAGTTATAACATATAACAATTACAGGTTATCTTATACTTTAAACGAGACAATCTTGTGTATATATAATACACACACCGGCATATTTAGCGGAACATAAAATAAAGGTTTGATATCAGTATCATATAAGGTTGCTGGCTGGTTTATACGTCATTTAATTTAAAAAAAATATTTTCAAATTAAGAAAACAAGTGAACATCACATTTTATGCAATTGTTTTAATTTTATTCAAATACACCTTATCTGGAGCGAACTTCGAGTATTTCTTCCTTCTGAGTTTGATTTAAAATTTCATTGAAATACTGTTTTTTGTTAGTTTTTTTAATCGCGTATCTTTTTGGAGTTGAGGACTAAATTATGCCTGACTTAGCCCCAACGGAGATTGCCAGGGCACTCGAAATGCGAAGAAATGGTCAAACCTACAGAGTGATATCCAGAGATCTTCGTCGACCAGTTTCAACGATCCATCGCAGTATCCAACGGTTCAGGGAGACCGGTACTTATGTGAGAAGAGCAGGACAAGGCAGAAAAAGACGCACTTCGAGTAGGGATGGTCGTTTCATTCGGCTTCGTGTACGTAGGAACCCCCGTTTGACGGCCGTTCAAGCCCGACATGAGTTAGAAGCAGTGCGGGGTGTAACCGTAAGTGAGCGTACGGTAATAAGAAGGTTCGAAGAAGCTGGTTTGGGTTCATTTGTGCCCGCCAAGGCTCCAAGGCTCGAGGTAAATCATCGTAGAAACAGGTTAACTTTTGCTCAGGAACATCGACTTTGGAACGCGGACCAATGGAGTAAGGTATTGTTTAGTGATGAGTGCAGAATTCTCTTAAATCAAATTGATGGCAGGCAAATAATATAGAGACCCAAAGGAGAACGATACATTCAGACAAATTTTGAAACTACAGTTGCATACGGTGGATGGTGGTGGTTTGGGCGGGCATTTGTTTGGGAGATCGCACAGACTTGGTAGTGATTGACAGAGGGAGTCTGACTGCAGACCGCTATATCCGAGAAGTTTTAGAAGAAAATGTCGTACCGTTTGCCCCATATATCGGTGACGATTTTGTTTTTATGCAGGATAATGCTGGGCCGCATACCGCTCGGGTAACTCAAGCTTATCTTAATGATATGAATATCACTGTTATGGAGTGGCCGGCGAGATCACCGGATACGAACCCAATAGAGCACGTTTGGGACTTGCTGAAAAGAAAAGTTATGTCCAGAATTCCAGCTCCTGCCAACGTGGGTGAACTGCGAATCGCCGTAGTTGAGGAATGGCGGAGACTATCCCAGGAGACCATCGATAACATCATTCTCAGTATGCCTAGACGGGTAGAATCTTTATTAAGAGCACGTGGAGGAAATACGCGATATTAATCACTCATATAATATCGCGATATCAATCATTTTTCTAGTTTAATTAATTGTTATTTTAATATTAATTTTCACTTTTCCCGGTTACATGAAAAGTTCAAAAATGTACCATTTTTCACAAATAGCCTTTACTCGTAAAATCTGTTCTTAATGTGATCTCATTTTAAGTAAAACAAGTGAAACTTCAAATAACAAAAGAAGTGTAATAGGTAGATTTTAAAATAAAACCATATTTTTTTAATTATGGACCTTTTTTTGTGTTCCGCTAAATATGCCGGTGTGTTTATATATAATTGTAATCTCGGCAACGGCAAGTTTTCGGTCCAGCTAGGTTTTATCTCTAGGAAACTGCGCATTTTTCAGTTAAATATGGTTTTTCTTTCATCGAACATTATATCAATAATTTCAACTCTATAATGTCAATTCGATTGACAGTTTTGATAATTTTTGCGGGGTTCGAACCCCGGTAAAATATTTTGTGTTATATTTATATCTACAAGAGCTCCGAGCAGACCAAATCCAGGTACTATTTTATTAATTGAAAATGTTTGAAATTGAAATTTTAGATGAAATAATGAACGTACGTCTTTACGTTCTCGACAAAATTCTTCTCGAGAGGTCTTCGATCGAAAAAGGTCTTCGATCAAATTGCGTCATCTATGTAAGCTAAACTGAAAATACCAAGAGTACTGTGGGCATGAGATAATACGTCGGGATCAGCCGTGGTCAGGCAGCAGGAAGCTTATTACCGGGATAGAGTGCTTAGCGCGGCTTGCGGCCGAGCCCCGACCAGGATAGGCGAGGCTGTGTTGAGTGTGGATATATTTGTGTATATTTTGTAGTTTAACTTAAGGGTATCACAGACGACGAAGATACTATAGTATTTTATGTTGAGACTAGCTTTTGCCCGCGGCCCCGCGTAAATACAATATCCCACGGGAACGCTGTACTTTTTCGGGACAAAAAGTAGCTTATTTTTTAATCCAGAGCTTAAATTACTATCATGTCAAAATTCATGAAAATCCGCTTAGTACTTTGTGCGTGAAAGTCGAGTAACAAACATCCATACATACATCCATCCATTCTCACAAAATTTCAAATTTGTAATATTATAAAATATCACTTGCTATAACAATTTGTTTGAACTATCACAGACGGATAAGATAATATAATAACCTGGATATATTTCATATTACGTAAATTAATATGAAATATATCCAGGCATCATAAAATATAATATTATAGTATCTTCGCCGTTTACATTTACAGTAGGCTTAGCACAGAGAATTGACAACAATATATTATATTATAAGTATTCGTAACGAATGAAAATTGAAAAGGCGCTGCCATGATTTTCATACAATTCTCAATCGATAACGTTACGAATACGTAGTTGTTAATTGTTTGTGCTAATCACATCTGCTTCGTACATTTATATTATAGGGTTCTTTTGGCTCTTAGATAGAAATATTGTGACAGATTGACAAACGTCAACGTGTAACAAAATTGTATATCTATCAAACGCACAGTGGTGTGTGTTAATTAATAAATTAATTAAACGGTGAGTAATATTGGAGGTTTATATGTAAGACTAAAAATCGTGTGTCGGGACAACTAGTGTAAAATATAAATTAGGGTCGACAAAACTGTACACTCATAAAATATACAATATTGTCACTGCTTTCACTATATAAGGGCAGGTGATATATTCTACAATTAGTTAGGGCGGGAAACACTTTGTCTCTGTCGTGTTTCATTTGCATATCACGCCGGAAAAGTTTTGTTCACTTTGTGATGTGATTTTGTGTGTTCACATATAAAGGGGATGTTGACCTCGGAGCCACTTGTAGCTTCGTTAAATATCAAGTTTAAAAAAAATATTTGCACAAAACTTGTTAATATTCAAGGTAGGTTAGTTACATACTTTAAGTACATACTTACCTCATACCTACTATAAATATTGAAATAGGTTAAAGCTTCAAATAGGTTACATAATATCAGGGGTGAAATCTTAACAAATATTGCTTTTGGAACACGAAATAAATGGGAAATGTACGCTTGTATTTTATATTTCGTGTGAATCAAGGTAAGTGCAAGACGCGGATTTGGCGGGAAATTGAATGCTGACTTCCGACCTCACCGCATAATCGCACCTCATACGATGGATTTTATGAAAAATCTTTACATTCTTAAAGGAGGTTATGATTTTATTATTTAATATATTATATCTGTGCCAAATTTCATCCAAATCGGTCCAGGGCCTTTAGTCAAGTGGCATTCGATAATTTCGCCCGCGAAGTTCGAAATCAAAAATGAATAGGATTTAACATAAGTCATCGCTAAATGATATGTCGCCTTGACTATTTTGTTTCACCTTGACTTCAATATTTTACAGCCTTATATTGTAACATTGTATGGAAGAAAAAAAACTTATACCTACTTACAGATTTGTAAAATTTTAACAAATCTATTATAAAAGTTCTTTCTCAGGAAGGAGCCGAAGTTACAAGGGAATTATGGATACTTCGGCTTCGGCTACTTGTAACTTCTGCTCATATTACTGTATTGCAATACAAAGTAAAGACCTATCGTGTCTTGGCGCTTAGCACACAATTCGTCCTTGATTCATAACCTTAACATACGAGGGGAGGTCCAAAAGTTCGCGGAATGAAAGGGTTGTTAATAAAATATAACAATAAATTTATTTTTCCTTTTCAATATAATCACCCTTAAGTGTAATACATTTATTTGATCTATGGATTAATTTTTCTAAACCATCGAAAAAATATTTTTTGTCTTTGGCCTCAAAATGCGCCGAAATTGCCTCCTTCACTTCGTTATCGTCGGAAAATTTCCTTCCCCTTAGCTCTTTTTTTAAATAAATAAAAAAAAATATTAAACAAATAAAAATCGCTAGGGGCCAGGTCTGGACTGTAGGGTGGGTGAACAAGTGGTTCGAATCCATGCGTGTGAAGAGCAGCCATGGCAACTCGGCTCTTGTGAACCGGCGCGTTGTCTTGCAAAAGCAACACACCCTTGGCCAATTTTCCACGACGTTTTTCTTTAATTGCCTCCTTTAACTTTTCCAATATTGTGGCGTAGTATTCTCCGGTTATAGTGGTACCTTTTTCTTTATAATCAATCAGTAATATTCCCTCACAATCCCAAAAAACAGTGGCCATCAACTTTCCAGCCGATTCTGACACTTTGAATTTCTTGGGAGGTGGTGTACCCTTTTTGTGCCATTGCATGGACTCCTGTTTTGATTCAGGTTCAAAGTGATGAACCCATGTTTCATCTCCAGTAACATCTCCAGTAAAAATCCAAAATCTGCACAGGGTTGTCTCCACACACCTCCAAAAAGTGCTTAGACGCGTCGATGCGCTGCTGTTTTTGAAGCGGCGTGAGCATTCTCGGCACCCATCTTGCACTGACTTTTGTCATGCCCAAGTGGTCGTGCAGGATCCGCAAAATGGTTGTATCTGATACTCCAACAAATGCAGATAATTGTTTTTTCTTTAAACGTGTGTCTTCCAGTACAAGTTTTTCGACTTTTTCGACGATGTCTGATGTGGTGGCCTCAACTGGCCGCCCAGAGCGAGGGTCGTCTTCAATTGAATCTCGACCATGTTTGAAAAGTCCATGCCACTTATAAACCATTGTTTTACCAGGGCACTGATCTCCATAAACGGCTTCCATTTCATTTAAAATGGTTTGAACGTTTTTTCCTTGCTTGGTAAGGAATTTTATCACAGCGCGATGTTCAATTTTCTCCATAGTTGCAGTTTGCTTCCGGATTGACTTGTTTAGCAGGCGAGTACTCGTAAACGAATGGCGCTATAGGGTTGAGATTTTATATATATACTAATTATGAGTGCTCAATTAGTATGACACTAAGCGAGCTACCCTATCCCCCCCACTCCATCCCCTCCATTCCGCGAACTTTTGGACCTCCCCTCGTAACTTAACTTAACCATATTTTAACTTAACCGTAACTTAAAAAGAGCCCTTTTTAAGGTTCCGTAGTACTCCAAAACCCTTTAAGTTTTGCTCTGTCTGTCCGTCCGTTTGCTAGTATGTCTGCCCGCCCTTCTAACTTCTATAATTATGAATATATACAGATAACTTTGTATAGAACTTATCATAGGTTATTATATAGATCTTATTTAATATATAATAATTTTATATTTTAGGTGTGGCGCTCTGTACATGTGAAGTGGGGATGGAAATATTGTTCCATTCTACCCTATAGTGAGGGGTATAGTCTTTTTAAATAAAGCCGAGGCCGATGAACCGAGGATTTTTTTAATGAAATGGACCATTTTCGAGTAATCAGCTTCCAAAGTGATCTATAAGTTGGACCCTGGCTTTTCTAAACTATATTAAAACTTATAACTTTCCTTGCTTATTTTTAGGACATGCTAAATACTCTTTAGAACAATTATTTTGAACGAAAACGAACAATAGTTTTGAAGAATTTGAAAAAAACCTATTGATTGCGCGTTGTTAGTAACGGAACCTTCCTTTAGCATGTCTTGACATGCTCTTAGTTAGATTTAAAAAAAAAAAACAAAACTTGACTTAATCCAAAAATGGATAACACGGAAGCAGTAATAAAAATACAGAGAACTTGTGACATGAATTACTTATATGAATTACTTCCAATGAATTATAAATGAATCGTAATTTTGATACAATAAACTGATTTGTGGAGTTCGCACCAATCAAAACGCGTAAACGTTGTTTTCACGTTTATGAGAATACCATTTTGCTGTTTTAACATATCGATACTGCATCGAAACTGTATTATTGTAAGATTTAATTAGTAGATTCGAACTACTGATCAAATTTTGGTCACATTATGGTGAAACCTTTATTCTATGCAGTAGCGGCATTAGTGATCCACATTTTCCTGGTGTGTACGTGCCCAAGGAGCTGTTTGTTTTTTTGTTGGGATTAATTTGCAAGGAACTTCACAATCTCGCTTTGCCGAAGTTTTTTTGCTCGATATTAAATCGAGCGAAAACGTTATTTACAAAAATGTAAATATTTCATGAGCACGGTGCTGTATTTTTATATTATCTGCGAGTTGCAATCAAAAGAATTTTTAATGAGAGCAACCGAGAGAATTTCGTAATAAATATCAGTCATGCTCCTTCAAAATCAATTTGAAAACATATTATATAATAATATACTGTTTTTAACAATGAATAATAAATTATCGCTACTACGTCTCTTTCACTCGCGCGCGAATATATTGCTATATGCCAATGTACTAAATTCTACGTGTTCCGCGACCGCACTTTAGACGCTTCGATGAGCATTTTATAAAATTGAGTACTCAATATTTCCTACAGTTGTGTTATAAATGATTAATTTATTAATTTATTTGTCATCAAAAGTTATAACATATAACAATTACAGGTTATCTTATACTTTAAACGAGACAATCTTGTATATATGTATAATTGTAATCTCGGCAACGGCTGCAATTATTTATATGAAATTTAGTATGCAGGCAGTTTTCGGTCCAGCTAGGTGTTATCCCTACGAAACTGAGCATTTTAAAGTTATATATGTTTTTTCTTTCGTCGTGCAACAATTAATATTATAAATGTGAAAGCGTGGATGTTTGTTACGCTTTCACGCAAAAACTACTGAACGGATTTCGATGAAATGTAGATGGATTAAAACATAGGCTACTTTATATCCCGAAAAAGTACAGTGTTCCTGAGGGATACTGTATGTACGCGGGCGGAGCCGCGGACAACAGCTAGTATATCAATAATTTCAACTCTATAATGTCAGTTCGATTGACAGTTTGGATAATTTTTGCGGGGTTCGAACCCCGGTAAAATATATATATATATTTTTTTAATCTTCGAGGGCTCCGAGCAAACCAAACCCCTATTTTATTAATTGAAAATGTTGTTCGTAACTAACTTAAATAATGAACGTACGTCTTTACGTTTTACAAAATTTGAACCGGATCAAATTGCGTCAACTATGTAAGCTAAACCGAAAATACCAAGAGTACGGTGGGCATGAGATAATACGTCGGGATCAGCCGTGGTCAGGCAGCAGGAAGCTTATTACCGGGATAGAGTGCTTAGCGCGGCTTGCGGCCGAGCCCCGACCGGGATAGGCGAGGCTGTGTTGAGTGTGGATATATTTGTGTATATTTTGTAGTTTAACTTAAGGGCATCACAGACGACGAAGATACTATAGTATTTTATGTTGAGACTAGCTTTTGCCCGCGGCCCCGCGTAAATACAGTATCCCACGGGAACACTGTACTTTTTCGGGACAAAAAGTAACTTATTTTTTAATCCAGAGCTTAAATTACTACCATGTCAAAATTCATGAAAATCCGCTTAGTACTTTGTGCGTGAAAGTCGAGTAACAAACATCCATACATACATCCATCCATTCTCACAAAATTTCAAATTTGTAATATTATAAAATATCATTTGCTATAACAATTTGTTTGAACTATCTCAATTTATGATAGTAATAATTTGAATATGAAATCCGTACTATAACCCTGGATATTGTTAATTTTTCACTTGTCGAATTAATACAGCCGACATATTATGTTTTAACAAGCGACAACGAAATCGGACCTCCGATAACTTCTGTAAATAAAACGTAAGGCAACTAAACCCCGGGACTTTTCCATATGTAAGATAGTTCCATTTACAATTGTACCTTAGGACTTGTTTTTACTCAATCTAACTTTCTAAACAAGTTTTCTCGGACGGTCTCAGAAAATAGACCGTTAGGAAAAATGTTTAAAGGAATTCTCACGTTGAAGGCTGAACGTAAAATTTTATGGTTACAGACGAAGGGAAGCGTTAGGGAATAATGTATTACGAAGTCTATGTAGCCAAGCAAATTAATTATGAAATTTGTTTATTTTATTATTTATTAAATTCGTAGCCGAAATAAATGGTGCTTCTATAAATAAGGTAAGTATGATAAAAATTACGTGTGGGCACGGGGGTACATCTTAGTACTTTTATAAATGTGAAAGTTTTTGAGGATCGATGAATGCTTGGATGGATGTTTGTTACGTCTTTCAAGAAAAACTACGAAACGGATTTCTGTTAAATTTGGTATGGTAGTATAGTCGAGTCAACAAGTTCAAAAACGTGTTAAATAGAAATAAAGCTCCCAAAAATATGTGCGATAGCTCATTCGATTCGGAATGACGTCTAGAAAAATGTTTTTTAAGTAGCATCACAGCAAGCACTGAAACAAAAACGTAGTATCTATACAATGTACATAGATTACAAGAAGGCCTATGATTCTGTCCCGCATTCCTGGTTTATCTACATACTTCAGCATTATAAAATCAGTCCCATTATCACTAAATATCTTGAAAATATTATACCACAGTGGAATACCAGATTAAAAATTATCGAAAATTTAACAAAACTATTGAAATTGATTTTATCCAAATACGTAGAGGAATATTCCAAGGAGATTCTTTAAGCCCCTTATGATTCTGCTTAGCAGTTAACCCACTATCATACATTCTTAATAAAAATAACATAGAAATCAACATTAAATATAACCGACAGCATACATCACTTTCACATCTCATGTACATGGATGACAAACTCTTTGCAAACACACAAAAGGACATACACACACTGGCTGATCTGACACAAATATTTTCAAACAACATGCGTATGGAGTTTGGGATAGATAAATGCAAAATTCAAGCGATAAAAAAGGGAATAGTAGAGCACACATCGTACAAACTAAATAATGACGATATAATTGAGCCTGTGGATCCAGTGGATGGATATAAATATTTAGGTTACTCTCAGTCACAGCAAATACATTATAAATATACAAAGAAATCACTACAACAAAAATTTAGAGAAAGATTACACAAAATTCTGCACACACATCTTAAAGCAAAAAATTCAACTAAAGCCATAAATACATACGCCATAGCCATACTCACCTACTGATTTGGTATCATACGCTGGAATCAAACTGAACTACAAAGAATTGTTAACACAACCATGACTAAATACAGGAAACACCACCCAAGGGCCTGCATTCAAAGACTAATTTTATCAAAAATTGAAGGTGGGCGAGGGCTCATAGACATAGTAAACTTACACAACAAACAAATAACACTACTCAGAAAATTCTTTCAAAGTCACGCTCATACATCAACACTCCACAACGCTGTATGCCAGGCAGACACTTACACACCACTACAGCTCGCAACAAACAAACAAATACACATTTATATAAACCAGGAAAAGATTGATGCATGGATAAAAAAATCGTTACATGGTCGGCATCGACTTGATTTAACCAATAACGTCGTTGATAAGATAGCATCAAACGCATGGCTAAAACAAGGCGAGCTGTTTCCTGAAACGGAAGGTTTCATGCAAGCTATACAGGACCGAGTTATTGACACAAAAAATTACAGGAAACACATAATTAGAGACAGGACTGATGGCAGCGACCATTGTCGCCACTGCCACAAACAACCAGAAACTATGCAACACATAACCGGCGCTTGTTCATCCATCACGCAAATAGATTACAAACACAGACATGACCAAGTAGCAGCAATCATACATCAGACACTCGCACTCAAGCACAACCTCATCACAGACAAAACTCCATACTACAAATACACACCACAAATCATACTAGACTCACCTGACTACAAACTATACTGGGACAGGATAATATTGACAGACAAGACCGTTCATCACAACAGACCTGACATAACACTTCATGACAAACTAAATAGAATCGTTTATCTCATAGACATCGCCATACCTAATTCACATAACCTCACTACCACACACACAAATAAAGTCACAAAATACTCAGACTTGTCGATAGAGCTGAAATCACATTGGCAAGTTAACACAATTAAAACCATATCAATAATAATATCAAGTACAGGCATCATTCCAAAAACATTACATACTAGTCTTCACATACTCAACATTCACCCACTTACTTATATTACATTACAAAATACTGTAATTCTAAATACGTGTCGAATTGTCCGAAAATTCTTGTCTATTAATTAGCAACATATTTTACCTGAAGTTGTTTGGCCACACAAGCCCGCAACTTCAGTAACAATCCACAAAGGAGAATAGAATATAAAAAAATAAAAAATTATAATAATAATTGCTTGGCCACAAGCCCGCAACTTTAGTAGAATACCCGAAAAGGAGAATGTATGATATTTAAAAACTAAAATAATAATAATGATAACAATCATTTATTCCAGATATAAAACTACATCCATAAGTGTTAGTATTCCAATTAGTAACAATTTTTCCTTATTCTAAACTAGTAATGTTTTTAATAATATTCTCCCAGTAGGTATTCTGGATACAGAATAAATATTTTAAACGCTTTATTGGCCTCGTATCGGAAATTACTCCGGACGCAGGTTGCCCTCGCTGCACTGGGAGAATTTTCCTGTAATTATATTCATACAATAGTGCTTTTATATGTTCTAAAATATTTTGTAATCTCGACGAAGTAAAGAATAAGATTGCCGTATTTCACTGTCTAGTTATTGCGGTCTCTTGGGGATATAAAAACATTTCTGATTCATGCTTTTGTTCTAGAAAAATACCATTAAACGTTTCGAGGCAACACTTTTCAATTTCAATAGAAGAAAAATAATAGAATCTTTTATTTAAGTCTATTTCTTAAATTTATAAAATATGAATAAATAACTAGGTTATAATCGATATTTATTTTGACCCCTATTTATATAGCAACAAAACAACTTATACTTAAATAGTTTTTATTGCTAGTTAGTTTTATGTCAAAATGACGTAAAGACAAGCGATAATCTGTTTTCACTCCCTATAAATTTTCATACCCAGGGCTATATATATGAAAATTGATTCTTAAGGGGTAAACTCTTTAACCTTTTGAATTTTTTTACCTAATTTTGGTGTGAAAATCCCTAAGTTGGTAGCACTGAGATCGTTGTCCGGCCAAATCGCCCGATTACTCTACACACGTTCGAATTTGGTACGGAGCAAAACAAATCTGACACGGACCGCGGCGCACTCAAATATTAATAATTATGATCGTCAGACAGCTCTACACATGGCCGGCTTTGATCTGGAGAAAACCAAATCGGTGGTTCGCTTCGGACCGAATACGTACGTGTGTTAGCATTATTCAGGATTCTGTTTTAGGATTATATAGGTTTAGCTTTGAAAGTTATTGGAACCTGTCATTTGTAAATAATTTACAAAGGCTACAAAGCCAATCTCTGCTCATTGGCTTTTAAAATCGTTCAAGCGATTTCATGTCCACCAAAAAAATAATTAATGATTTTTGGTGGACATGAATGTACCTATCTTTTTTACATACCTATCTTGTGGTCAGTCCCTAATTTAAATAAGTAGGTGTAGACTGTGGGTAGATTTTCTCGTTCGTCGATCGTTATATGAAAATACGTCCGAAGCTTTCACATAATAGTTCCGACGAATTCAAGACACGTACGTCTGTTCGGCGTAGATAATTTCGATATTTTTCACGGCAACATTTACCTATTCCTTAAAATATAGCTAAATAATGTTGTGTTTTACATTTTCTATTGTTCCAAGTATTTCTTTTAACACCGTTTAGTTTCTAACGGAAGACACTTGAAGATTTCTTAAGACTTTTCAAGAATTAACTTGGAGACAAAAGCGTAGTATTGGAATATGTTTTTGCTATTCGATATTATTTGTGTATTAGGTACTTGTTAATTTGAAGACTATACAAAGAACATGTTCTTTCTATATATTTCTTCATCAGCATTTATTTTAAAAATCTATTGGTTACTTTATTTAATTTGATAAAATTAAAAAAGTTAGTGTAATATTATGTGGCATTGACACAAAAAATAGGCTAGACGACTGATTTTTTATTGCATACATAACTTATACCTTTCACGTTGCTGTCTTTGTCTGTCAAGTGACTTTATCAAAGTATCAGACAAAGACAGCAGCGTTGTATTAGTTATCCGTTGTGTAAATATTTTTATGAGTATAAGGTGGCAATTATGTAAAAAGTATTCAACTTTTTTTGTATGTTTGAAATGCACATAATTACACAACTGTACATACAATTTATCATTTCCTACATTTGTCAAGTAATAATACCTCAATATTTCACAGTAGTGAACAACGCTATTGTAAAGTTTTAGATATTTCTATTCTCAGTGAATTAGTTTTTTTTACTGCTGTGATAACAAGCAATAAGCCCTTGCATAATAAAGCGAACATACAATCAAAGCCCTGCCCCGAGCGCAGATTATATACCGACCTAATCTTTTCTAATTCCAACCGAGCTGTAGTAAATAGCGAAAGTAAAGTCTGTTCTTAGTTGATTGAACTTTCCTTGTATCTGAAATAGATACTAGAAGAATTTCTTTATATTATCTATACTTCTGTACTAATATTATAAAGAGTTAAGATTTGTCTGTTTGTTTAAATAGGCTCCGAAACTACTGGGCCGATATTCAATGAAATTTGGAACAGATGAATAAGACCACGGCAAATAATATGCTTTTTTATCCCGAAAAAGTACAGTATTTCCGTGTTATACTGTATTCGCGAGGAGCCGCGGGAAAAAGCTAGTAAAGTATTACATACATACATCTTTATAACATTTTCTATTTTAGGGCTCCGTAACAAGGAACCGTCTGTCCCTTGCGAATATGTAATTATGAACATAAATGGATGAAATCTGCTACAAAAATAATATCACACAACTTTCTTATACACTTTTCCACACTTGAATAAAGTGGAAAGTGTATAAAAAAGTAGTGTGATAATATTATTATGAAAATGAATTTTCACCAAGAACCAAAAGTCACTCAATCAGTTATCAATCAGTGTGCTGTGTGCGAGTTTTCGTCACTACTCACCGTGAAGAAGTTAACTACAATTTGTATGGCATCGAAACAGCGCCCCTAGTGGCAAACAATGGTAACTAATTCAATGCCATACTAATTGTAGTTAACTTCTTCACGGTGAGTAGTGACAAAAACTCGAACTCCGCACACTGGTACAGTTATAAATTGCCTATATATAGATTTATTTATAAATGTATAATAACAATGCATTTTTAAATCCTTTGTTAAAAATAACTAAGCCGATAGAACTCTGTCATTTTTAGATTCGTACTGTCTCTACAGCCAACTAAATAGAACTCGATATTTCGGCGTCTAAATTGGGTATTGATTGAAATGGTCTATTTAGTTCGCTGTAAAAGCCTCGACGACTTCTGTGGCTATGTGGTTGAGTGCGTTGGTGGTCAAGCCGGGGGTCGCGGGTTCGAATCCCGTCGAAAGAACAAAAAGTTTTTCAGCGTTCCTGGGTCATGGATGTGTATTAAATATGTGTATAATATAATCAAAATCTAACAATTCTGTATTGCTGTAATACGGTATTTTCCTGTAGGTATTTTTTTATTACATAAATGAATAGTGCTCTGAAAAATAAGACAGTTTACAAAAGGAATAGATAGTATACTAAAAATCTAAATTTTCAAAGATATTTCGGATTGTTTGAAGCGCTTTTGTGAGTCTCGTGAAAACGCCCCATATATTAGTCGTACTAGTAAGTGACGTCACACTACGTAAGTTGCTACGAAATGTATGCCATATGCACAAAATTTCTGATATCTCGTAACTTTGCGCGTTTTTGTTGATACACACCATAGTAAATCTTTTTGTATTTGATGTAAGTAAACTAATTATGTAAGTTTTATACACTAATGTTTAAAAAAAATATTTCAACTTTTTTGTGACTTCGAAATATAATTACAAAACTACACATAAAATCCTAATTCATTTTTACGTTTATCAAGTTGTAATACATAAATTATTTCTTAATTTATTTAAAACAAAAACAAAAATACATGTTGTCAAATACCCAATTGTCTGGTCCCCGTTCACCACACAACACAAGTTCTTCGAGTACTTTTTAGCCAGATTGACGTGGTGTGAAGCGTCCTTATATATTATTATTATTAAAAGCTGTCTTAAATCGTAAGTGTACAGTACAGGTTAACGTTAAATATCTTACCTCAATAAATATCCATAGTGTTTTAATTTTAATATATTATCCACTTGAATGTAATATCACAATCGAATCTTATTACTGGAAGCTATCTATATAGAACCACGTTAAAAATAGTAGTAAAATTGTACTCCAAGAATTTTTATCGGACAGTAGATTAACTCAGATAATATAATAGACCCAGCCAATAATAGAGTTAAGGAATGCGTGGGATGGCGTTCCTGCACGGCGCTTCGTGACGTTATTCACAGACTTTAATATGTGCTGCTTTGTCGGGTAGTCGAGATTTTGTTCACACGCCGCATAATGCTCAGTCGATCACGCGCTGCCGCACTAAACGGATGTCTTACAGGTACGCTGGCTTAATTTTATTCAATAGCTTAATAGTTGATAATATTATTATGACTTTTTTTTGTAGTTGAATACTAATGAAAATATTTTAATATGAAAAGGTTCTCGTGTAAATTCTTGAGATGATTATTGCATATTATGATTCCAAAAACACGGGCTTTCGTATGTAACTAATAACGCTAAACCTATAGTAGGTATAAATTAAAAACTTAAGGTGTAAAAGAAGTGATAATCTAGATTTTCTAGAAACGTGCAATCGTCGTTCAAGCCCCCAATAATTGTCTCTAAGCCGGTTAACGTTTCTATCACAACATTATAGGCCACAAACGACTCGCGGCGAATAAACTTCAGCCTATTGCGAACACTTGCTCTATGAACAAACGAACAACGGTAAGTGGGCCATCGGATCTATTAAATCTCTGGTTTGAGCCCTGGAGCGTTTTGTTGAATGCTGATAGAGAACTTTGTGGCGATGTTTTTTCAATTAAAACTACTGTTGACGTGAATGTTTATCTTGGACATTTTGCGTCTCTTGTTTGTATTTAATGTTTTGTTCTTATTACTATTATCTTATACGTTAATCGAGAAAATCTTGTATATATTATATTAGGTAAGGTATATAATCATCGGAATCTTGGAAACGGCTGCAAGTATTTACATGAAATTTAGTATACACGGAGTTTTGGGGGAGAACAATCTATGCGCATTTTTAAATTAGAAATGTTCTTTCTATCGTCGCGTAATAAGATAAGGAATCGAAATCACTCTTAATGTAAAATCCGGTTAACAACTTGGTTAGTATCGGGCTTTTTGCGTTGTTGGTAAATCGGACTTTTTGCGTTTCGGGTTCGAATCCCGATCAGACGAATATTTTGTGATTCTTTTTTTTTTACAATTTTTTTAAATTATTTTATCTTTCTAGTAAAACTTCGAGCATAGCTCGGTTTTCCAGGTACTAATTCTTAATACTCGTAATATTATTTATGTCCCTTGTTTGTACGGATTTTACAAAGTGTATTTTTAACCTTAACGCAAAAATCGCTAACTGGATTTGAATGAAAGACAACACGTTCGTATAGTTTGCAGTCACGAACTCGTAGGCTACTTTTTGCGGGTACATTTTGTACTATAATTATTGGCAGGGCGAGATATAAACAAAAATACGTGTATATCGAACAGTGTATTTGAGTGAAGATAAAAATATCGACAGCTAGCTTTTTTCCGCGGCTCCACCAGCATAAATATAGTATTGGGTATCCCGCTGGAGTACTGTACTTTTTCGAGTATAAAAGTAGCCTATGTTTTAATCCAGAGCCTAAACTACTACCGTACCAAATTTCATCAAAATCCGTTCCTACTGAACGGATACTGATACTTTTACGTGAAAGAGTAACAAACATTCATCCATCTTTCCATACATCCATCCATCCATTCTCACAAACTTTCAGATTATAATAGTATTACGAAGTAGGATAATAAAAGTCAGAGAACTGAATCACTGTATAAACTGAATTAGCAACAACACAACCAACAATAATTAGTACTTAGGAGTATTTTAGACATACTCACTATGTGGAAACTTTTAATCGCCCATATAAAAATTCATAGCCGATAAAAAACCCACGCATTTCAGATCATTTCATATGATACGATACCAAACTTTGCGCAGTTATATAGCGTAACTTTGTAATTGGATTATTCTAGTCACCCTTAGACTTAGTCACATTATCTTCAAAGTTTAAAGCCGTTACTCTACTCGCGGAATATTTTCTAACTTTTATATCCTTAGGAGCTTGCGAAGTTGAAAATAAATGATCAATTTGACACCTTATAGTGCCCTCGGGAGACGAGATCGCGTATTGATTTTATATTGGTTGTCTGTAATGTCGTCGCTAACATAATGGAGATGGTATTCGATATCTACCAGACGGGAATGTTTTTAATATTATGTTTTTAACCAATTATTTTTAAACATCATCCAAAGTCCACGTCCAGACCACATACTAAAGAAAGAGGAACAGATAAACAGCTACATAGTTAGCTTTCGATTTGATTGCAGCACTACAAGCATACGGTGTGTTCACGATTATGTGGAAAAATGGTAGGATGTTGAAGGGGAAAATTTTCAAATTTGGATCGTTTTGGATCGTTCTATGAATGCTGTTTCCCTGTACCTAAGTTTAAAATATATTTGTTTTAGTTAGTTCGCAATATCATTATTATTAACTATATCATTTCATTTCAATGTTATAGCTAGGGGCCCAAGGAGTTGGTGTCAATGTTTACAATTTCATCGTCGTTGATACTAAGAGTCAGCACTCAGTTCAAATAGAAACAAGACGATACACGACTCGGTGCTGCATTTTTAAAATATTAATTCAAAATTGAACTTTTATTCAGTACACAAGAAGATACACGTTTCATTGCAAAAGCGAGGCCGCGCTATGTAGAGCGGTCTAGTTAGACATTCGGACTCTTGCAATTAAACGTGTACAGCATCAACGTTTTCTTGGGTGACTGCAGTTTTTGGACGACCTTGACGGGGATCATCACTGAGCTTGACACGTCCACGTTGAAATTCAGCAAACCGGCGATAAATTGTGGTTTTGGATGGGGATTCATCACCAAATGCAGAAATCATCCGGTCAACACACTGTTTTTGTGTTAAACCACTTCAGAAATCATAATAAATCATCGCTCTAGAATTTTCTCGAGTCAATTCCATTTTCTCAACGACTAAACAAGTTTGACAAGACCGAGAATCTTTTTTTAAATAAATAAACGGTATTCGATTTTTAAAACCAAGGAGTTTTAAATTAAAAAGATTTTAATATGACAGGAACAGTGGAAATATTCCATTCCCGATACTTTTAGTGCAGCCCTTGTATTACGAGTAGTAAGTATTATGAAAATATTAGGTCCTCACATATGAAATTGGCGTTTTTTCGTACTGCACACTTTGATCTCGAATATATCTTCTTTGGTTAGGAATTCCAATTTCAAATTCATACCGCTATTTACTCATGCATTTGTGTTTCGAAAACCGTAATTCATTTGTTTTTTTCGCTTTTGGTTTTTTCTTTGCGTCACTCTGTTTACAAAATGGAAAACTTGAAATATCGTGTATCTTGAAATATGGCGCGGTGTCGCAAAAGAAAACACAGTGCGTTTTTGGTTCCAACGTTTTCGTTCTGGAAATTTTGACCTGCAGAACAAGCTCCGTGGACGGCCGGAGACCAAAGTTGATAATGAAGAATTGAAGGGCTATTGTGGAAGCAGATCCATCGCAAACCACGTCCGAGTTAGCTGCAGGCTGCGGTGTTAGTGATAAAACTGTTTGAATCCACTTAAAGCAAATTCGGAAGGTGCAAAAGCTTGAAAGGTGAAAGGCGCGTCGATTGCTGCGTTATATTACTCAACCGGCACAATAATGAAGGGATTTTAAATCGAATCATTACTTGTGATGAAATGTGGATCCTGTACGATAAACGGAAACGCTCATCGCAATGGTGAACCAGCCAAAGCGTGCCCCGAGCGAAAATTGACTCAAAAAAACTACTTGTGAGAGTTTGGTGGACTAGTGCTGGTGTCGTTCACTACAGCTTTCTTTAATCTGGATAGACGATTACGGCAGATGGCTATTGCCAGCAACTGCAAATCATGCTGGAAAAGCTAGCTGCTAACGACCGAGGTTGGTCATTCGCTCTAGGCATTGCTGCTTTAGGACAACGCTAGACCACACACTGCACAACGGACGGCTACCAAATTAGAGGAGATTCAATTTGAATGTCTTAGACATCCACCGTACTCCCCGGACCTTGCTCTAATAGATTACGATATTTTTCGAAATTATAATAACTTCTTGCAAGGGAAAATATTCAACTCCGATGGAGCAGTCCAAAGTGCCTTCAAAGATTTTATTGATTCCTGTCCGAATGGTTTTTAAGTAAAGGAATCAATGAACTACATATGAGACGGCAAAAGTGCGTAGATAGCAATGGTATATACTTTAATTAAATAAATATATTATGTTTAAAAAAAATCGACTTTATGTTCTTCCTTTACAAAAACGCCTATTTCATATATAATGACCTAATATTTTGAACATAATGTAATATAATGTTAGCAGTTTCAGTAATAAGCCCATTTAATTTATACAAATAATATGTGTTAATATTTACAATGTAATAAATTACTGAACTTTATTACTTCACAAATGTGGATGTTTGTTTGTGCATTCATTATTAATTTGTACATTTGCGTTTTGAATTAATATTGGATTCTGTCTCGGATGTTTGCATTTTGTGTTATTGACATAAACTATTATAATAATACGCAAAGCAAAAACTTTCATTAAAGTTTTACGAGTATTGTACAACCGGAGGTGTATGAAATTTAACCAATAAATTATAGTTTATGTGGAGGGATGTATACATAAAGAAAATATTTTTAAAATAATGCTTAGACACACATAAAAATAACAAAAATAACAACAACCCACACTACCTCAGATTAATATTAACACACTACCGTGTGTTAGATTAATACAAAATAATTGTGTTACACGTTGAGGTTTGTTCGTTGAGAGTTCTCTTGTGTACTACGCACATACTAGGGCACTATAAAATAACTAGTGTGTAGATGGACTGCCTTCAATGAAACCGGTCACGGTCACCGATATCAGTGTGGGGAGCAGTGACGAAGGGTGGTTTTACTTCAGAGGGAAGCCCTAGTCGTTAGATGAGAGTTGTGCAAGTTTTATTGAAAATAAATTTAGCACCATATTATGTACGATGGTTAAGGTCGTTACAAGCGTGTAGAGTTGTGGCGTTTCCGAGAGAAATTGTAAATACTTAGGTAACTATTCTTATAATTGCACCTACGGTTCCCATTCCTATATTTATATATATATGGTATTCTTATACGTACAAATAGGTGTATTTCAAAATACAAAATAGGTACGAGTATGTACTTAATAATCTAAACTATTGTAAGATAATCATAATATTTAAATACTTCCACGGTACTACCGGCTATTAAATAATAAAATATAATAATATGTATTATGATCGACTATTATTATGATATTTACAAATTAAAATTGTTAGTAGGTACGTATACAGTTTTCCGTTTACCGTAAAAGTAGATTTATTCGAACTATTTATCACCAACAATAAACACAACACAAGTAGTCTCACATTCAATATTCATATATAAGTACATAAACACGTATTAGTTTAAACTTTAAGACTAATTATATTTATATTTAACACTGCTCAATATAATTATTATTAACGTAATAACATGATTTTACATCCAAGGACGCGCGACTGAGGTACCGCCGAGCTACTTTTCAAAATTCATTCATCTCATGATGCACGCGATATTATCTAATAACGGCTCCTCATTGGTGAAATAGCGGGTTAATGTCACAGAAAAATAGCCCTTAATTACTTCGAACTGTCATCGGACCAATCATATTAATGATATTGTTCTTTAGTTGGCCAGACGGCTATTAAAAACAAGTTTGAATTTCAACTTTATTTCTAACGAGATCAGGTTCATATGTACTCCCACCATAACTCCGAATATATCGGGTTTTATAGGATCTGTGATGCCAATATTCGTGTCAAAGTTGCAATGTGCAGTGCATAGATGTAGCTTGAGTCGGTCTACATCGCGCTATCGCTAATCCGACCTGACTTGTTAAGATATTATTGTTTTGTATATACTTGTTTTGGCTGGAGGTCAGATTCAGGTTAGATTTTTTTTGAGTAGAATGTTGATCCAATAGTAAAAGTTGCTTATATTCAAGAGTATATTCACTCCTGAAAGTTTGGATACTGACTGGAAAAACACCCGATATAATGAAGTCAGTTCCGAGTCTGTTCGCTTAGATCTTTTAAACTACTCAATGGATGTTAATGCAATTTTCAGCAATAGAAAGAGGGATTCAAAAGGAAGGTTTACGTGTATAATACATCGCACCCATGCGAAGCCGGGGCGGGTCGCTAGTTTATATAAAAAGAAGTAAGTTAGTGTTTCTGTTTAATGTTTATTCAAATACACCAAATATGGAATAGCTTTACAATATTGTGGTTTTATTCTCATTTGCAAAAGCAGCCTTAGGGTTCCTGTGGGACGCCCTTACCTATTCCTTTCCATCTGGGTTCGATATTCACTTACACGCCCCCGATTGTATGTTCATTTTATCCCAGTAGGATAACCAGAATGCGCATATATAAGTTTATTCTGAGTTAAAATTTTATTTTTAATCCAGTTTCCAGATCTTCCGAAAGAAATCCGCTTACTGCGGAATTGAACTTTTTATAACATCAAATAATATGATCTAAAGTTAACATAATATAGGCAACCAATTCGTTGGTGTCGACTCCAGGTCAATTTTGGACTGACTTTCTTTGTGTTACAAAAGTGTAAAAACTTTGGGTCAGCCTACACCGAAACGAGACGACACGCGATATGGCTCTGCATTTTTAGGATAGCTTTTCAAATTTGAACTTTATTCATTACACAAGAATATACACGTTTCATTGTAGGAGTTCGATTATCTTGTTGCTCAGGCGCACAGCGCATGGGCAGTGTATGACTGATGTCACATGAAACGGGTATTTTTTGTGCAGTGAATAAAGTTCCATTTTCAATAGCAACAGCTATCTTATGCAGCGCCGCGTATCGTCGCGGTGTGAACTGACCATTAGAAGTATATAATTAAGCAGTAGAAATTAGATTAAGTACTTCTGGTATGTACACTAGGGTATGTCGGCATGAACTAAAAGCCTTTATATTGTTTCAGGACTCCCGCTCATTAGGCGTGCGCAGAATTAGCGGTACGTAATTTAGTTTATCAGCTGTAGTTTATGCATTTTTATATTATATCAAAACTATTTGACATAAAAAGCTATCTTCTTGTTTTTGAGTTATTTCCATAGCACCGAATTAACTGTGATTAACGGACAATTGTTAGAATATTTTATACTAGCTATCCGCGACTTCGTGCGCGCATAAGTAAAATTTCGCACAAAAACCCTACATTTTTATGCAACAAAAAGTAGCCTATGTCCTTACCCCTGGTATACTCTATGTCTGTGCCAAATGTTATCGAAATCGGTCCATTAGTTACGGAGCCTAGTCAATGCAAACAATCAAATCTTTCCTCTTTACTATTAGTAGGTATAGGTTATTACAGTGAAGAATGAATTACCACCAGGACCAATTTCCTTACAGTCCAATCAGTAAATAACTGCTTAGAAACCGAGGAACAAGAATATATACGAAAGTTTGTATATAAATCGAATCGGGAGCTTGTATCGCGCAAATTTTCATACCCATTGTAAAAATATCTCGAATCCTGATGCTCCCCTGATTTAAATTCTATGCAGTTTGAATCTGGAAATAGCGCTATAAATTATATTCAAAGTATTTGGGAAATATATATGCGACAGCGACGACAATATTTTCATATATCTCCGTTAACATGAATAAGTAATCCCGCGTTCAAAAGGGAGTGTTGGTTTAGGACCGAAGAGCTAAATGTTTTCTGTCATAACTCCAATAAATCCCCCTTTTCAAAATATTCGAAATTTTCTGGGAGCAAAAAATTAAAATCATGTTTAAATTATTGTAGTTCAAGCTTTTCACCAATCAAGTGCAATAAAAATTCAAATATTAACTTCAACAAACAATTAGAAAAAAAAGCCGTGTGGTGTCGTGGAACACCGGATAGGAACGAAGTTCCTTATTATAAAAAACCGCCCCTGTTGTCCGCTCCCCTCCCGCGAAGGAGCCGGTGCCAAATTACGCAAGTGTCGCAGCTTGCGTCCCCCCGCCACCTCCCCCGCGTCCGAAAAACAAAGGGAAGAAGGAGGCCCCTTCAAAAGAGCGTCCTCTTTCTACAAAGGACCGAACGTGCGATGATGACGGGTTCATCAAAGTCGAGAGGAAGAAGAAGAAACCCGTCGTCCGCAACCATCGCGGCACCGCACCCGGAGGATCCGAGCAGCTGTTGCGGTGTGCGACTCCTGCGACACCGCTGTACGTGTCCAGGTTGCATTGGTCTACGACGGTCGAGCAGGTAGTGACTACATAAGAAGAAGAACCAACTTCGCCTTGAGGGTCGAGCGTTTGGAATCTCGTCATAAAGTGAACTTTAGTTCTTTTGTGGTGAGAGTTCCAACCCATAAATTACCGACCTTCGAGAAGGAGGAGTTCTGGCCGATTGGAGTCGTCTACAGAAGATTTAGAGCACGACTCCCGAACACTTCGCACCCCACGTCGCAGACAATACGTGTTTAATGTTAGTGTTAGTTTATTATATATGTATGTTATTCTATAAGGTATTTGTAATATGGGCCTATGCAGCCTGATATAAACGGTATTTTATTTAAAATATTAATTTTAAGCTCTATTCGAGGTATAAAGAAAATAATAAAGACTATACATAAAAATCTTACGTTACGGACGTTTTTTCCCGGCTAGTAAGCTAGAAGAAGTTCTTTACTAACGTTAAAATAATGGCCGTTTTTAGGAAAATCGAAGAATCGTTGGTCTGTCCAGCCAGAATCGCGGGGAAGGGTCATTCTGCATTTTTATGATAGCGATTCGACTTAGGGTCAGTTCACATCGAAACGAAACGTGACGCGACGCGGGGA
The DNA here is from genome assembly GCA_037179445.1 of Phengaris alcon alcon. NCBI lineage: Eukaryota > Metazoa > Arthropoda > Insecta > Lepidoptera > Lycaenidae > Phengaris > Phengaris alcon. Next base: position 1,387,767 of record JAYRCH010000768.1, read on the forward strand.
TGCATTTTAAATATGGTGATTCAAAATTTAACTTTATTCACTTATAGAACAATACACGTTTCATTGCAAGAGCGGTACCACGCTTCGCAGGCCGGTGCAGCTCGAAATTAGAACTCTTGCAATGAAACGTGTATCTCCTTGAGTAGTGAATACAGTTCAATTTTGATTCGCTATCTTGAAAATGCAGCGCCGCACCGCGTCCCGTAATGTTTTGGTGTGAACTGACCCTAAGTCGAATCCAAATATCCTATTTTGGAATTATTCGACTGCGTTAAATACGTTAAGCGAATTCCAATGGCAACTCATGCATAATATGAATTTATGCACATGCTAAAACAACCGAGATTGCATTCCATATTCAAACACGTCATGCTATTTTCCACGGGTCAACAGGCATGTTATTTACCCAACCCGGGTCAGTTCCCACAGAGAAGCGACAGAGCGTGACAATGCTGTAATAATGATATAATGCATAATATGCAGCGCGACACCTCGCGAAGTGAGGCGCAATTTAGATGTTGTATTTACCATTGAGCCGTGTGGTCCCCGACAGAGTACAAAGGACCTTCCTCATTCCCACCGAGGTATCGTACGAGACGACTAAGGTACATATATGCGTGCAAGATCACCAGCACACAGAGAAGGTAAACTCTGTTACTAATGAAACCCTCGCCAATACACCCTTGCCCAGCGTGGCGATTAAGGGCAATTCTTCTCAATGAGATGCACCAGAATACAACGGCCCTCAGTTCCCGGTGGCCCCGCTAGTTCCGGCCATCGTGGTGGCGGTCGCGGTCACGGCGGGGTGGAGGGTGCGAAGAATCCCCGGGAGGGTTACGGCCACCACCAACAACAATTACATTTGGCTACATATAATGCTCGTTCGCTGAGGGAAGACGTCCATATTGCTGAGCTCGAGTCAGAGTTAGGTCACATTAACTGGCATATCCTAGGGTTGTCTGAAGTCCGAAGACAGGGGGAGGACATGATAACCCTGGAATCTGGTCACCTACTCTACTATCGGGAGGATGGTAGGACGTCCCAAGGCGGGGTTGGCATATTGATCAACAAAGTTCTCTGTAACAATGTGATGGAAACCAGCAGTGTATATACGCGGGTAGCATACTTCGTTCTCAGATTTACCAAGAGATATTCTATAAAGGTAGTCCAGGTTTATGCTCCCACGTCCGCATACTCTGACTATGAAGTCGAGGCTGTCTATAAAGATATAGCCAAGACCATTCATAACACCACCAAGACTCATTTCACTGTTGTTATGGGGGACTTCAACGCCAAAGTGGGAGTAAAAAAACGTGGTGAATCGGTGAACGGTTCGCACGGTATTGGTATCCAGAATCAAAATCCAGAATCCGGCAGAATCCAAAGGGGACAGATGCTGGTCCATTTCCTCGAAGCCCAGAGGCTTTTTCTGATGAACTCATTCTTTCAGAAGATGACTCAAAGGAAATGGACTTGGCGGAGCCCCGATAGTATGACCAAAATTGAGATAGACTTCATCATGACGAATAGGAGGTATATATTCAAAGATGTCACAGTGATCAACAGGTTTAATGCTGGTAGTGATCACCAACTTGTACGTGGCACTCTGAATATAAACTTCCGTTAGGGACAATAAACGTGCCCAACTAACCCGCCACTTCACGACGAGCTACCGGATTTCGAGAGCACAGAGATCGAGATGGCTCTTGAGCAGCTCAAGAACAACAAGGTAGCTGGAGATGCTATCACAACGGAGCTTTTAAGAGCTGGAGGGCGTCCAGTCCTAGACCAGCTACGGAAGCTATTTAATACCGTCCTTCAGAAAGGCAGAACACCAGAGGCGTGGTCCAGAAGTGTGATCGTCTTGTTCTTCAAGAAAAGTGATAAAACGCGCCTAAAGAACTACCGACCGATATCACTTCGGAGATATGTCTATAAGCTGTTCTCAAGAGTCATCTTGAACCGTCTTTCCCGAAAATTCGACGACTTCCAACCCCCGGAACAGCCTGGGGTTCGAAAAGGCGACAGTACAGTGGACCACATTCACACACTGCGGCAGATCGTACAAAAGACCGAGGAGTACTATCGGCCTATTTGTCTTACGTTTGTGGACTACGGAAAAGCCTTCGATTCCATCGAAACTTAGGCTGTTCTAGAGTCTCTCCAGCGTTGCCAAGTCGATTGGCGATATAATGAGATGTTTAGATGTCTATATAAAGCCGCTACGATAACCGTCCAAATCCAAGATTTCCAGACAAGACCAATCCCATTACACCGTGGAGTGAGACAGGGAGACGTTATTTCTCCGAAATTGTTCACCAACGCACTGGAGGACGTCTTTAAAACACTGGCGAATACATCTCACACCTTCGATTCGCAGACGACATAGTCATTATGGCTGAATCGCTGGAGGACTTGACGGGGATGCTGCAAAGCCTAAGTGTTTTCCAGACAGGTGGGTCTGGGAATGAACTTGGATAAGACAAGTCATGTTCAATTAATTTGTAGACCCAATGCCAGTCACCGTAGAAAATGTTAGCATCGAAGTTGTTCAGGAATACCTGGGACAGATTGTCCAACTGGGTAGGAACAACTTCTACAAGGAATCTGACAGAAGAATATAGTTGGGCTGGGCAGCATTCGGAAAGCTTTGCCAGATCTTTAAGTCGCACCTGCCCCAGTGCCTCAAATCGAAAGTCATCGACCAGTGCGTCCTTCCGGTCCCTACCTACGGAGCCGAGACGTGGACACTCACAAAAGGCCTCGTCCACAAGTTCCAGGTCGCTCAGCGAGCTATGGAGAGGGCTATGCTTGGAGTCTCTCTGAAGGATAGAATCCGGAATCAGGAGATCCGACGAAGAACAAAGGTCAGCGACATAGCCCTCAGGATAAGCAAACTGAAGTGGCAATGGGCGGATAATATTTGTCGAGCAGCCGATGGCCGATTGGGCAGAAAGGTTATGGAGTTGAGACCACGGACAACCCGCCCCGTAGGACGACCTCCCGCGTGGTGGACCGACGACCTAAAGAGAGTGGCAGGAAGCGGTTGGATGCGGAAGGCAGAGTGGCGCGAAATGGGAAGGCTTATGTCCAGCAGTGGACGACTACCATGATGATGATGATACGATGATGATTTGCCATTGAAAAGTGGGCGCTGCGTCGCGTCGCGATTGTGAACTGACCCTTAGAGCGAGTTGGACTTGTAGAGTTCCGTACCTACTAGTGCTTAAAGTCCCGGTCCTATGTACCTTGGGAGTAGGTACCACGAGTACCATATTCTCCTCTATACGCGCAAGATAAGCGAAGGGACCACCAGAGGTGTATACTTTTTATAGAGCAAAAATGACCCCTTGCAGACCCCTTCATATTCTCTGGTCCCCCAATCCCTTGGAACTTAAACCTGAGACTTCATTTGCATCTCTCTCTGCAAGAAAAGATGGGATGTTTCATGTTTTAGAGTTTCGTAGTACCTACTCAAAAAACAATTACTCAATAAATTTAAGTAATTTTTTGCTGTTTTAACATATCGGGACTGAATTGTAACTGTATTATTGCAGGATTTAATTAGCAGAATCGACCTTCTAAGCTCTACTCGCATGATGATAACAATATGATGTTACGTTACAAGTATCATTTCATCTATATTTTCCAGTTTTTCGCAAAGATGTGATAAAGCAAATAAGGTACAATTTTTTGTACGTTTTGGCTTGTACATATTATGTACTTCGTATTTTATATGTATGTATGGCGTGTTCAACGATTTCTCTAAAATATTGCGCAGGTATATTTTAATTTAGGTTAAGTATCAGCGTGTAAAAACTGTAGAGTAAATAAATCCTGTCAGCTAACCAATAAATTTAAGTAATTTTTTAGCCAGTTATACAGTTATTTCGCTTGTGATTTATATTATAAGCTTTTTTCATGCGGTGTGCTCGTTAAGCCGTTGACCTTGCCCATACAAATTATTGCTACGATAGCATTTGAGGGTTGAAAAATTGCAAAATATATTTACAATTGTAAAAAAAAGTATTTTTACGGATAAGCTGGATATTAAGGCTTTCTGACGGTTCGGTACTAACGAATGGACTAATATTATAAACTAGCTTTTGCCCGCGACTTCGTCCGCGTGGAATGTGACTTCCGGCAGAAAAGTATAGATAGCTGAGAATAAGTTAATGTATTGGTAACATTGTTTAGATTAAGTTAATGTATTCACATTCACATGAGGCTAAAGTACCTATAGAACGAAAATACTTTAGCGCAAAGCTTCCGGGTAAACTATATTAAAAGTTGACCCGTCCGGCACGTGAACATAAAGATTTCTAGAACTGCTAACACGGGAAAGAGCAACGTATAACTGACCGTGCGAGAAACAACTGACACCGAGAGCTACTCCGGCAACACGAAAAGTCTGCCCTTGAGCCTTATTCATTGTCATTGCATAAGACACCGATACTGGGAATTGCGTCCTTTTAAATTGGAATGGAAAATTATTTGGTATTAAGGGTATTCTGGGAATAAAAACGGTTTCTCCTGCACCGCAACCTGTTAAAATTTGAGCCTCGATTATATTTTGTTGCAACTGGGTTACTTTGAGTCGAGTTCCATTGCAAAGTTGTGGTCTTAAATTTCGGAGCAGAATAATCGGAATGCCAATTTTTAAACAAATTTCATGAGAAGGAAGTCCGGGCATATTTAAAGAATTTAAAAATTCTATCGGGTAATTAGTGGCTTCTTGTTCATCGACCATTCTATTTATCGATCTATAAACTTTGCTTTCCCCCTGTATATTCGACAGTATTTTGTTATTAATCTCAGATGCCAGGTCATTGCGAGGAGTTAAAATAGATCTTTCGCATAGCCAAGAATTGTCCCTATTTAATATATTTGTTACGTCACCGTAAACCGACGATATAAGATGTGGTTGAGATTGCACTATACAACATAATTCAGGCGTCAGAATAAGTTTTCCTTGGTGTAGTTGTGGATAGGTACCTTCACCAATCTTTAATAATGTATCAGAAAATTGACTATCGTCCGGGTTATCTCCAGTTCTCACTCGCATGTTAATAGTCAAATGCACCAATTGTATATCACGCCACAAATAAGAGCTTTTCAGGCAAGCCCTAACCTCATCAGCTCGGGTTCCCTGTGGTATTACCGGTAAGGTTTATCGGAAATCACCACAAAATAAAACCGTGATACCGCCCATTGGTCGATCATTTTGCCTTATATCCCTTAATGTTCTGTCTACCGCTTCTACTCCTTTTCGATGGGCCATCGTACATTCATCCCATATGATTAAATTACACTCGCGTAATACCTTAGCTTTGTCGCTTTTTCTTGAAATACTACAGGTTGGACTTTCCGTGCGATCTAAATAAATTGGTATTTTAAACGTAGTATGAGCAGTTTTACCTCCTGGTAGTAATGTTGCAGCTATCCCTGATGAAGCTACGGCAAGAGCTATTTTACGCTGATTTCGAACAAAAGCCAATATTAATTTAGTCAAAAAGGTTTTCCCTGTTCCTCCAGGTGCATCTAAAAACCATATTGATCCCAAATTATTTTGAACACTTTCGCACACGCGATCATAAACTGAACGTTGTTATGCAGTCATCATTGGGACACCGTTTTCTAATGTTATCTGCAGTTCCATTAAGTTGTAACCAATTTCTGCGGAATATTCCCTATTAGTTACCTCTCCGACTGAGGTTGGTGTTGGCAAACCATATTCACAGAGTGATTTACCGCCTACTGCTGTTAAATCATCCTGAAGAGCTAATAAGCACTGATTTATGGCAAGATCACGGAAATGGTCAGTATTAGTGCCTTCATCATTGTTAGAAATATTTCTAAGAAAGTCTTCTGCAAATTTTTCTTTATATTTTTCCCATAACTGTACAGCATCTGATAAATTACAAAATGTGAGTAATGTTACAAATAAATGGTGTAACCCTCGTGGATTATCACTAACACAGGATTCGCTAAAGCGTCATCCCAATGCTGATCATTTTCAAGCAAATGACGCGCTTGGCAAGCTGCATGATAAGAGGGATAAACAACATCGTCCACTTTTCTTAAACCTCTAAATGAGGTTGGTCCTCGCACGGTATGTAATAATAATCGCAAATAGAAACAGCGTTGTTAGGATGAACTGTGTACACTCTACCAAGGACATGTTTTTTGAAAATACCTGACTCGCCATCTACAGGCCTGCCACGGCGTCTTCGATTAAAGACACCTCGTTGCTTATCGAAGGTATAAAACAATGGAACTTCCTCACACAAAAGAGATTTTGCAAAATCATCAGTTTGGCAAAGTCGAAAGAATGCTAATAAAGTTGTTTGTCTAGGGTTCTCTAACCGTTCTGTAACATTTTCGGCGTTGAAATATATCCGTTGACCGCCTTCAAGATGAACATCCAGATGAGTCACAGGTGGATATCTTTCGTGAATGTTGAAACTTAAGATCCGCCATACAGCTTCTGAAGAACTTATATATCTGCCTGACTGAAAACGTGTAACTTCATCATGTTCATTTCTCAAAGCAAATGTAGCTTGGTCACTGCCCTTATTGATATATTATATAAAATATGTAAAAAATATACAAATATATTAATATTACAAATATATAATAAAAAATATATTACAAATATATTTTATTGACTCTACACTATTACACATTTGAACATTTATGTGAGCTTGAAATGCTCTGGACAACACAGGAGAATGCGGAACGACCCACCTATTATCTAAAGTAACCTGTTGTTCAGACACTCGCTTTTCAACAGTAAAACCACCATTGTCTCTCGAACGGCGACGATATAATGGGTATCCATCGAGTCCTGTTACAGTTTCATCCACTAAGGCTTTTGAATATCTTTTAGTGCAACGACCGTATTGCATGCAAGGAGAATTCCCGTTAAATACACCACATGGACCATGTATCATATGAGTTTTAACAATGTCGTATAACACGGGATCTGCAATCGGACTTGGAATTTCAGCACTGATTAAACTGTCTACATCATTAGGTCGAACCTTATCTTTTAACCAAAGCAGGAAATGTGCGTGAGGTAAGCCGCGTTTTTGCCATTCAACACTATACATATAACACAATACTTCTCCAAAAATGTTATATTTGGTAAGTAGATCTATCATTGATTTTAATTTTAAATGAAAAACTCTTGCGATGATATCATGGCGGTCATGCGGTGCTTGACCCTCAAGAAGCTCCCGAGTGATTTCATCCCACTTAGGATTGGTAGTCACAGTAATAAATAAGTCGGGACGTCCATATTTTCTTACGTAACAAAAAGCATCTTGAGTACGTTCGTGCATGTAGCGCGGACCACCAGTAAAAGAAGAGGGCAAAATAACTAAACGGCCCATATTCACCGTATCATTATCTTGCTGCATGGCGTCGCGAAGGTGCACGTATTCTTCAGCGCGCAGCTGCCTTTGATTAGATCGTATATAAACTAATCTTTTGGTTTCAATTTTTGCGTACATATCTACAATAAACTGATTGAATAAGCCACGAAAACGTTGAAAGTATACAAACCTATTCCGTCTTACTTGCAAGTGGTAACAGTAAAATTGAAGGCATGAAATCTTTTTATTATAAGTAGGTGCGCCTGTACGCGGATCAGTTTGGTATAAAGCAAAATTGTAACCATCTTCTCCTCGACAGTATATCAAAGGATATTGCAAACTGTCGTAAGCCCTGTGGGTTTCGTAAATACGTTGCAAACGATTGTCTCTGGAACGGATAACGATATCATGCCTATCACATTCCTGGTCGACCAATACCACAGCAACTTCATTCGTGGATGGAGCATTATATAGCCCAGGGAGTTCCTGAGTTGGACGCCTATCGGCATTTATAACAATTTTATAATTGTTATCATCTTCTCGAGGAAGAGCTTCTAAAGCCGATTTAAAACTGCATACATACGAATTAACCTGATGCAACATATTCTGAAGTTGTGAAATGAGTTCAGTATTTAAATTCGGGAAATATTGATTTCTTATATTCGACGGTTCGTTGTAGTCGGATACAAAATATATTTGAAGAAATTTAGGTTGGTCTTCAGGCAAAAGGGAGCCTATCAAATGGTAAACCTTGTATCTTAAAAGTAGGCATGAAAGGACCTTCTGAGATTTGTTGAGCACCAAAGGATGTCATTTGAAACGCACTATTATAAGTGCGAATATTGTCTAAAAACTGTTTCGATTGCACATGTTCACCTAAAAGTAGTGATTTTAAAGGTTCCGGTGGGTCTTCGAATAAAAGAAAATTTATTTTACCTCCAGAACAACAGAAACCAGCCGACTCCTTACTCCACTTTGAAGCATTACAAAAAGAACATACCACGTTCATATCGCCTATTACAGAAGATGATCTGTAATCAATTGTGAGGTTATAAGCAAACCCACTTTTATATTTGTCGGACCACGCCACCGAATTTCTAAATTGATCTTCTATGTATACATCTAAGTTATTAAGACTATGTCGAAATCTATCTGCAGTAAGACGGGCCTCTCGCTGTTCGTCCGTTTCCAGAGACCGAATATTTTCGATTCTTAATCTCTCATTAGACAGACTTATTGATCGTTCGTGTCTCAAAGAATTGTAATGTTCGCGTACCGAATCTAGTCGTTGTTCATGCTCATGTTCATCTTCGAGAGATCGAATAATATTATGGTGCACCCTATCATTTGTTAAACGGTCTTCATATTGAGTAAAAGTTTCAGATTCTCGAGATAAAATATGCCGTTCGCGGTCAGCTGTGAGGCGCAATTCCCTCTCAGTAAAAGTTTCTGACTCGCGAGACAATGTATGCCGTTCGCGGTCAGCTGTGAGACGCAATTCCCTCTCAGTAAAAGTTTCTGACTCGCGAGATAAAATATGCCGTTCGCGGTCAGCTGTTAGACGTAATGTCCTCTCAGTAAAAGTTTCTGACTCGCGAGAAAATGTATGACGTTCGCGGTCAGCTGTGAGACGCAATTCCCTCTCAGTGAAGGTTTCGGACTCGCGAGACAATGTATGACGTTCGCGGTCAGCTGTGAGACGTAATTCCCTCTCAGTAAAGGTTTCTGACTCGCGAGAAAATGTATGTCGTTCGCGATCAGCTGTGAGACGCAATTCTCGTTGTGCAGCAGTTTCAGTTTCTCGGGATAACACATGTTGTTCTCGGTCATTGGTAAGACTCAGCTCTCGCTGAGAGAAGCTTTGAGACGCCCGTGATGTAGCATGTCTCGCTCTGTCAGCTGCTAATCGCACCTCTCTCTCAGGAGAGCTTTCATTGGCTCGAGAAGCTGAGGCACTAACTCTCATAGAGTTTAACCGATGCGCTCTTTCCTCTGCCGATTCTTGAGAACGCGTATTTCTCATCCTCTTAGCATCTCTCGAATTTCGAGATAAAGATGGTCGTTTTTTAGGAGGCATTGTGAATTTTTAATCGACGGTAACAGAAGCTACCTTACACTTATGAAATCTAAATGCTTACTTAAATACCTAAGTATCTACCTAAACTACGTTTAATATACGTATGTTATAACCTATTTGACACCTAAGTACCTATTTAAAACTACTGCTAAATAAATGTTAACTTATAATTAATCTAAAAGTAATTTAAATAAGGAGACTATTATCTATATAAACCTATAAAATGTGAAAAATATAGGTACCTACTAAAACTAAATAATTCTACTTTCGAAATATTTAACACTACCAAAATAACTAATAAACTAAAATAACCAAACTGCTAATACTAACAAAACCTCTATACCTATTTCATAAAATAAAGACAACAAAACAAATCTAATAATAACCTATTCAAAAACTAAAAATCGCGCTGATAAGCACTAATAACTATAATTGTCTGTCAATAAGGTCGAACAATCTGAACGTCCTATCGCTTCAACAGCCAAATATTGTATGAAGTTCGCACTTGTTAGAGAAGGAGACTCTTCTCTCTCGCGCCGGGCCCCTGAAAAGGGCCTTGGGCGGGGAACCAATACCAGGGGCATAGCCCCTCTACTTGGGGTGGGAATGACGCGCCCAGTACGAGTACTGGGCGCATGAGTCTTCAGTTTTAAGGGAAGACCCCCCGCGGCAGAACGCGGGGGAAACCCATGGGGGGGGCAACCACAAAGTCAAGGGAGTAACGATTGCCAGTCCAGGCACAACCGGGACCTGCGGTCGGCTCCAAACGGCGCGTGAGGGTCCCGACCCGGGGGCCGAGAAACGTGTTTGGGTCCACTCCCTCACGCACCGCGTTTACCGGACCGCGGAAACGAGCGACCTGGGGAAAAAGGGGAAAAGGTAGGCTTCCGGTACCCGACTTTTGGTGTCCCACGATGGATGGGGCGCTGTTGCGCCGGGGCGCATCATTGCGCGTGGGTGTGGCGCATCAATGCGTCAGGGGCTCCTCCTCTTCGAGGGCGGGCTGCGTGGCTCCGCTGGGTCCTCCGGGGGGGACGGCATCTCTCGGCAGGCGGTGGCGGTCGGGCGGGCGGGCATGCCACGGCGCCAGGTCGGTCAACTCGACCAGGCGCGAGGCATCCGCTCGCGCGAACAGCTTCGCGGAGAGCTGGGCCACAAAGGCCTCCACGCTCTCCACCCTGAGGTCCCTCGCTATTGTGGAATTGCGGACGTACCACGGTGCGTCCGCAATGCGGCGCAGCACCCGGTTTTGGGCCCTCTGCAGCCAACCCTTTTTGGGGTGCAGAGAGCAGGCGGTGCCACGCGGGTGCCGCGTACGTAAGGCGGGACCGTACGTACGTCTTGTAGAGGGCGATGCGCATCCTCAGGGGGATCAGCGGGGACGCGTCGGCCGGACGCAGCTGGGCTACCGCTGAGTTCGCCTTCGCCACCGCCGAAGAGCACTGGGCAGCCATGGACAGGCGGCGGTCGATGATGACCCCGAGATACTTAGCCGTAGTAATGGAAGTTCGCACGCGGACCCCCCGCCTTTTTATACCTCCCGCCGCGAAGCGCGTCGAGCGCGGCAACTGATACACAAAAATAATCCTTATTGCATGATTCTGTATTCACGCGCGATGACTTATTAGTGTATTTCATTTATAACTTTGGTGTTTCTACACCGATTTACATGATTCTTTTTTTATTGAATAAGTAATAATGTTAACTTTTTTTAATTAGGGATGAGTGAGAGTGTTGTAAACGTAAGATTAGACCAATATAATCAGAAAGCTCCGAATTGCTAAGCTACCGGAAGTTTCACGTGCTATTGTGAGTCAACCATAAAAGATAGACATTATGCTGTCAAGAAATATTTTTATATAATATTAAGGAAAATATTTCCGTCATACGTGATTTCTATGCAGCTCTAACCATTAAGGCTGCACACGCGGTGGAAGCTTAAAAAATGGAGTAACTTCTCCCGTTTTCCCAATATATCCCTTCACTGCTCTGCGCCTATTGATCGTTGCGTAATGAAAAGTATACTATAACCTGCCCAGGAGTATGAAGAATAATTGTGCCAAATTTCATTAAAATCCGTCGAGTAGTTTTTGTTTCTATAACGAACATACAGACAGACAGACAGACAGACAGACAAAAATTTTACTGATTGCATTTTTGACATCAGTAGCGATCCCTAATCACCCCCTGATAGTTATTTTTTTAAAATATTTCATGTACAGAATTGACCTCTCTACAGATTTATTATAATATAGATAATTGACATTCTAGATCCAGTTGATGTTGAGGCTTTACAACAATCGTAGTCACGGGATGTCAGGACTGAGACTATCGGTGTCCTGTTACAAAATCATCAAAATATCAAGCTACCCGAAAATTATCCAAATATTGAAATTTTTGGCTAATGTATTTTAACGTTGGAATATACAATAATAATCAGGACGTCTAATAAGGGTTTCGTAATAATCAATGCGCAATAGGTTTTTGTCCGATTTCGTTTAAAATAAATTTTCCTCGTGAGTATTTAGCACGACCTATCAGCGTGGAAGGTTACAAGTTTCTTATAGATTTTAATTCGCACTTCACATGTATGAGGAGCCACCTCTAAAATACGACGGATAGACGGACAAATGGACAGGCGGATAGGTAGAGCGAAACTATAAGGGGTCCTTGTAGTAGGCAATTTTTTTTTCGTGTTTTAAATTTTAGACAACATGATAATTAACAACCGAAACCAAACCATTTTGTAAATCTTAAAAATAACGATGATACAAAATATCTCAATTTACAATAAGAAAGACTGCGATATATCGGCATGTGACGTCACAACATACTACCGCCATACATTTGTTATTTATTAAATAATGTATGGCGGTAGCAGATTGTGACGTCACAAATCGATTTGCGATAAAGAGATGGGCAACCTTTTTTATTTCGTTATAATTTTTAATCGCGTTAACCTAAACAACGATTTCTTTTAGATCTATAAATCTCAAAAAAAAAAAAATTTTGTATCTCTATTCAACAATTTGAAAATTTAGTTAAAAAAAATCTGATATTCGACACTAGACAACATCCCTGTTAGTACGGAATTACGGATCGTAAAAACGTTGCGAGTACGTAATATCGTAACATGTTCATTTCCGACGCGAAATATTACTAAAATGAAGGGAGAATTTCAATTGCAATCAATAATTTAGGGAAACGGGACAGCTGATTGAGCGGGGGACTACGTGACTGCTAACATTATGAGCAGTTCGGTTATTGGTATAGATAGGTGGCCTTCAGGCTAACGTCACTCTTAATTTCAGTATATAAATTAGATTTTAAGTACTTTGATGTATTTCTTTTATAATCGTTTTTGTTTTCCATTCATATTGTCTTCATTGCTCCTTTGTTATCTGTATTAATTTAATAACTATATTTCTTATATTAAAACTATAACCTGACTGTAAATTATAGAGCCTGTGTTACCCGGGCTCTTTAAAAATCGGATCAGTAGTTTAGGTGCGACGGTGGATCAAACATACATACATACTAGTAGCGTGGGGTTCCTATTACCCTTTTCCTATCGGCTTCACTTACCACATACCTTTCGAAGACCCTCGTCCAAATCCCTACCCTATATATCCTATATATCCCTACAGGGTAGGGCTTCCCTATCCCTATTTGACTCATGTAGATCAATTTATTTAAATAGGTCACCGGAAGCAACACAGCGACGCGTTATAACCAATAACAGATTTTCGAGAATTTTCTCAAAACCAATATCTGGAAAAAACGATCCCCTTTGATCCGTGGTTTATCTTTAGGTATTTCCGTAGCAACAAAAGTCGTCGGTAGAGGCGTATTAACATGGGTCCCCCATAGATACGGGGCTGATTAGTGAAGGTTCCGAGGACAACTAAATCTGTTTAGCAAACCCTGCGCTATCACAGAAAGAGTACCTACGGGTAAGTATCCTACTACTAATATAAATGTAAAGGTTTGTGAGGATGGATGGATGGATGGATGGTTGTGACTCTTTTACACGAAAACTACTGAACAGATTTTGATGAAATATCGTATGGTAGTAGTTAAGGCTCTGGATTAAAACATAGGCATTTCATCCCGAAAAAGTTCAGCGTTCCCGAGGGATACTGCATTAATTTGGGAAGAGCCGCGGGCAAAAGCTAGTTATTTAATAAATAAGCAGAAAATGTTGCAGCGTTTCCAAGATAGAAAGCTAAATTAAAATATATTTTTCAATATGATTTACTTTTAAGGACTTTTTTAAACAGTGATGAGTAACATTATTTCATGTTATTTTTTATTATTAAAATTGTCACTTTCTTCAAAACACAAAATGTCCTAGTCTATACAAATAAATAAACTTGAAGTGCCTGTTTGTAATTTTAAAATAACAGCATTTCACTAAATACATATTATGAATGTATTTATGGTGCTTAAAAAAATAATTTAAATTTTTGTCTGTCTGACTGTCTGTCTGTTCCGGCCAATCTCTGAAATGACTGGACCGATTTTTACGCGACTTTATCCGGCTGATGTTATAAACAGTAAGTTAGTCTACTTTTATCGTAGGGTTCTGTTTTAATAAAATGGGGTTCCGCTTTCGTTAGTTCTACGCAAACGAAATTCTGGGCACCAGCTAAACAAATAAGGCCAAACTATAGCGCACTTAAACTAATATACCTGGGCTGATTGATAACTGGCCGAAACGACGAACTTAAAAAAATGATAAGCAAAAAAGGAATATTACATTATATTCTGGCATCTTTTTGAAAATAGAATGCAAATTTGAATTTAATCGAACTGATGGAATTTGTTTGAGAGGACGTAGAACTTTCTCTGTCGTAAATTTTCTTAACAATGGAAAGAAACGAAATTCGTGCGGTGATAAAGTTTTACGTTTTAAAAGAGAAAACAGCAACCCAGATTAAAACCAAGCTAGACAGTGTTTTAGGTAATTCTGCTCCTGCATTGAGTACAATTCACACCTGGGTAACCGATTTTAAACGTGGAATACAGAGCTGCGAAGACGCCCACAGGTCTGGCCGTCCAAATAAAGTCACGAATCCGGACATGATCAAAAAAATTCACAAAATTGTATTGAATGATTGGCGCTTAAAGTTGCGAGAGATAGCAGAGACGGTGAGCATTTCATCTGAACGCGTTTTTAATATTTTGCACCAACATTTGGGAATGAAAAAGCTTTGCGCGCGATGGGTGCCACGTTTGCTCACTGTAGACCAAAAGCAACGTCGATTGGACGATTCATCGGAGTGTTTGGCGCTGTTTAACCGAGATCCTAATGAGTTTTTGCGGCGTTATGTAAAAGTCGAAACTTGCTGCAAAAATTAAGTGAAGAAATTCAGAAGAAACGACCACATTTGGCCAAGAAAAATTTTTTTTTCCACCATGACAACGCACCTGCACACACGTCAATGGTTGCAGTCACCAAACTCCATGAATTGCGGTTCGAATTGCTACCGCATCCACCCTATTCCCCGGATCTGGCCCCGTGCGACTTCCACTTATTCCCAAACCTGAAGAAATGGTTAGGTGGCCAGAGATTTTCATCAAATGAAGAAGTCATTGTTGCCGTGGACGAGTATTTTGAGGGGTTGGAGAAAACATTTTATCAAACTGGTGTAACGGCATTGGAGAAGCGCTGGACTAAATGCATCGAGGTAGAAGGAAACTACGTTGAGAAATAAATTTATTTTAAATAGATTTTTGAAGTTTTTCTTTGTCGTTTCGGAAACTTATCAATCAGCCCTCGTATAATGAAGGCTTTCAGGGTACTATTAAGTTATCTAGCCTCTTACACACAAGACACGGTCAGAAATTATGGGATTTGACACTAGTCATCGCAAAGTGACATATCGCTTGCGATACCTTATGTCAAATCCCATACATTTTGTTTTCGAACTTCGCTGTCGTAATTATCGAATGCATCTTGACTAAAGGCCCTGGTTAGCCTGTCAAACTGTAATGTAACAACTACACTTGTCGAATTCGTAATCTGACCTGTCTGCACGTCCATTTGAATCTGAATGCGGTAGCCACATGTTGACAGCACGTAATACACGCAAGGAGATTGTAAATAATTTAGATGAGAGTAAACTGACTCTCATTACAATTATCAGATTCAGATTGATAGAGGAAAAACATGCAAAATATAACCTTGATAGGTAATTAATAGCTTGTTTACTTAGTTTCAGGTTATGTATATAAGGTCTCCAAAAATCAATTGCGGATACTTCAAGACCATGATCCACTGCTTATGTCATCACAACACATAACTCCGAGAGTGACTCTCCTCAAAATGCAAACTCGTCCATATAAAGAATCCAAAACTTTTGTACAATAATCTGACACTTATTAGAAGATTGTGAAAATTCGCCTTTGGGTCATTTCACACCGAAACTAGACAATATGCTATACGGCGCTGCATTTTTAACATAGATATTCAAAATTAAACTTTATTCACTAAACAAAAAGATACACGTTTCATGTCACATCAGTCATAACACTGCACAGTGCACATGCGCTATGCAGTGCAGTGCAACTTGGCATTCGAACTGAAATGAATCGTGTATCTTCTTGTACATTAAATAAATTATTTTATTTATTTATAGTATAATAGCTATTTCAAAAATTCAGCGTCGCGTCGCGTATCGTTTCGTTTCAGTGTGTATTGACCCCTAGTGCTAAATATTAATATAAAAATTGCCTTTCACTTTACACCATTTTACTTTTAGGTTTTGTTTTTCTAAACCCTAATGAATAACCTAACCTAACCTAACCTAACCTACTAGCGTAAATTAAATTTATTATTCAACGCTTGAGGTGTTCTGTCGTGTTACGTCTTAAAACGTGAATAATTCGATATTTTAAAAGTAGTTTCGCCATACCCTTGATAAGGCAGTTTATAATAACCAGTTTTTCTATATTGCCCCTCTTCTGACCTATTTTTTGGTCTAAAAATAACATTCTCACCAGAGTGCACCGTACACAGCACTTTGTTATATAAAATTTAAGTACCTGGGAGACCGAGCTTTGCTCGGAGTTATAATAGAACGATAAAATAATTAAAAAGAAATACAAAAAAATCACTAAATTATACAAAGAAATTAAGATAATAAAAAAAAAATAGAGTGACGTTGGCCCAAAGGCCATTACGAAGGGTTTTGTAAGATAGGTATCAAATATATATTATAATTATGTATACATATAAAGGGATGACCTCACTGACTGACATATAGACGATCGCACAGCCATAACCGCTAATGGTAGAGACGTGAAATTTTAACAGTAGTTTTAATTTACAATGTAGATGCATACCAAGGCAAACATCCACCCTTTAAGGGGTGAAATAGGGGTTGAAAGTTTGTATAAAAACTCAAAACTGCACCGATTTCGATGAAAATTGAGATTCATGCTTTTAAATACATTTCATTATATACCTACGTATTTGTATTAGAATTACTCTCTGGGGTTGTAAAAGTAGGGTTGAAAGTTTGTGTGAAAAATATAAAAAAATTGTCCCGTTTTTCATTAAATTTAATAATGATTAGAGGTAATTATGATTAGAGGTAATAAATTATTGAGTACGAATTTTTCTTTTAATTCGTCCCCTAAATGAGGAAGGAGAAGGAATGGGGGTTAAAAGTTTGCATAGTGAATTATCAACAACTTAACAGATGGCGTTGAATTTTGGCACGCAAATAGTTTAGTAGTTATATAATAGTTTAGTTAGTAGTAAATCAGTTAAAAAATGGATGTCTGGTCGGTTTACGGACGATAATTTTACGTCATAACGTCATCACAAGCCGAACGCTTAGGCCGATCGTGTCTCTGTATCGCTTGTTCCGCGCGCTCACTCGCACGCTCGGCTCAGGCGAAACGTGACCCCAAACGTGACAATCAAGCGGAACGTGACAATTTTTCGTGCGAGCAGCTGGCGTTCATCGATTTATGATACGTTATCACGTCAAAGGGATTATTCAAAACACAAGTCGCGCTTAGTTTACAATACTTTTCATATCTAAAACACCTTTTTTGATTCGTTACCTTTATTTCAATTGTCGCCCCAAGTCTCATAAAGTCTTATAATCGGAAATCCCTTTATTGTCGCCGTCTTTGTTTAAGCCACAATCTTACCGTAATTTTCTTTGGCTTTAGTCTTCATATTCGCGCTTGTGTTTTCGTTTGTGTCACTATAATAAGTATTTGTAGAAAGAAGTTGTCGAGATGAAGCTAGTTATTAAAGAAAAGAACATAAGTAGGAATAATGACAAGTTCAGACAAGAGTCTATTGTGCAACAATCTTTTAGGTACTTTCTAGCGTTCTATATCCTGAGACTTCGCTGTCTGTCTGTCTGTCCGTCCGTCCGTTCGTCTGTCACCAGGCAGTAGCTTATGAAACGTAATAGATATACAATTGAAATTTTCAACTTAAAAACAACTTTGGAGGCCGATTACTCAAAAATGGCTGATTTTTTAAAAAACTTTATACATGAAAAATTGCTTTAATTTAAAAATACCTATTCACCGTACTCCACACGATGAGGTAAAATTAAAAAACATTTTTCGACCTCCCTGCGCATGTATGGATGGAAGTCACCCATAATATATAAAATTATTATTATTTTATGATGCAAAAACCGTGATCTATACTAAATTTCATCGATTTATATTTATAATCACAGAAGTTAGACAGACAGATAGCGTTTCTATAAGGGTTCCTAATTGTAGTACTACGGAACTCTAAAAACGTTCATTAAGCCTTAAACTGCAAAACAATCAGAGTATTATTAAAATATGTCATTAAAATGAAGGCGAACTAAGTTTTCACGTCAAGTACACTTGTACTTGTGACAGGCATTTACAGTCCGCAGTGAAGTTGGATAAAGAAAAATGTTCCTTTGTCGTTTCCGTGGAGAAAATTTTAATGGTTTTCACTCCATGTTATAGCATTAAAGCATTGTTTTAAAGAGATTTGCCTTAATTTGAGTCGTAATATGTTAGGTAGGTAAGTATGTCTTTATGTGTAGACTTCATTAACTATGATTTAAGATTATTGAAGCAATTAAATGAAATTACCACAGTTTTCAGATGTCATTGGACTTGTTAAAAATACATCACAAAGTTCTACACGCAAGGATCAGATCACACCGAAACTAGACGATACGAGACGCTGTGCTGCACTTTTTTTAAATAGTGATTCAAATTTTAACTTTATTCAGGACAACAAGAAGATACACGTTTCGTTGCAAGAGCGGCGTACCCTATGGACAGCGGTGCAGTTTGACATACGAACTCTTGCGTGTATCTTCTTGTGTAATGAATAAAGTTCAATTTTAACCAGTCGGGAAAAAAATCTATGTTGGGCAAAAAGCTATCTTAAAAATGATGTGTGAACTGACGCTTAAGAAAATTGATTTTATTTATATAATTTTTTTTGTTACTAGATATTATAATCTACATACTTAATTACAAATTACTCTCTCAATACAAAATACTCTCATGAAAATATAATACTTACTGGCTTTTGCCCGCGGCTCCACTCGCGTAAATACAGTATCTCACGGAAACACTATACTTTTTCGGGGTAAAAAGTAGCATATGTGTTAATTCAGAGCTTAAACTTTATACCATACCGTACCAAATTTCATCGAAATCAGTTCAGTAGTTTTTGCGTGAAAGAGTAACAAACATCGATCCATCCTCATAAACTTTCAAATTTATGAATAGTAGTAGAATTTATAACCAAATGTTTTAAAGACATCGGGTAGATATCTGAAAAAAATCTCTCTCTCTCACTTCTGTGCGACGTTTAAATTGAAGTAGAATATTTGATGCGCTCTGAACTTGGGGAGTCTGGACTTCGTGTCACACTACCCGGACTCCCGTGACAGTAAAATTTCCCCATAAATCATAAGAGGTCAGTGCGCTTGCGTGTTTCCTTGTATTGCAGATGAGTAGATTGGGTTTTTTTTCAAACGCGCAAATTGACGACGGGTCGCGGGATTGAGTCCCGCCACAGGAACGAAAAACCTTTTTTTTGTTCCTGTGCCATGGATGTGTATTAAATATATGTAAATTATAAAAGTATTAAATACTA
This sequence comes from Phengaris alcon alcon, assembly GCA_037179445.1. Lineage (NCBI taxonomy): Eukaryota > Metazoa > Arthropoda > Insecta > Lepidoptera > Lycaenidae > Phengaris > Phengaris alcon. Next base: position 1,407,349 of record JAYRCH010000768.1, read on the forward strand.
GCTTTTGTTCGCAGCTCCATCCGCGGCAATACAGTATCCCACGGGAATGCTGTACTTTTACGGAATAAAAAGTGGTCTTTGTGTTAATCCAGAGCTTAAACTACTACCGTACCAAATTTCATCGAAATTTCATTAATTTTTACGTGAAATAGTAACAAACATCCGTCTATCCTCACACACTCACATTTATAATAGTGGTAGAATGTTCTGACAACTTCACATGTTGCCTGAGGTGAGCAACATTGGAAGTTGTCAGAACATTCTAATAATGAGCTATAAGGTTTTCATGTACGGACTATGAACCAAGTCTTCTATCATGTCAATCGTGTTTTCATGGTGTAAAATATTGTGTTAGCATGGAACTGATTCGTTTTCTCAGTAAATGTTCGGGCTATCGATAAGTGCCTTTAGTCGAGATGCGTTCATGAAAACAAAATGTATGGGATTTGATATAAGGCATCGAAAGCGACATGTCCACCTAACCATGACTTATGTCAAATCCCATACATTTTTGATTTCGAATTTATCGAATGCATCTTGACTAAAGGCCCAGATCAGGCTAACCATCGGGCAGGCCGCGGTCCGCGTGCGTGTTTACCACCTTTGTCTGTTAACTGTAGCAGAAAAAACCGGCCACGACATAAAAACCACGTTTCTTACATGGGAGCCCACTTAAATATTTATTTTATTCCGTTTTTAGTATTTCTTGTTATAGCGGCAACAGAAATACATTATGTTTGAAAATTTCAACTGTCTTGCTATACAAAGACTTGAGATACAGCCTTGTGATAGACAGACGGACAGGCGGACGGACAGCAAAGTCCTAGGACGTTCGTGCACTGCACTGAATTTTACCGCCCGGCATCTGATTTTCTATTTATAACGCTCTTATTTTTATGAGTATTGAACTCCGTGGCCTAGTGGGTAGACCGTTTGATTCGCACTCGAGAGAGTGCAGTCTCGATTCCCAGATTGTGGCGTGTACCAATGAGACTTTATCAGATCTCAAGTACATTATACGGACGCTCTAGCGGTGAAGGAAAATGTCGTGAGGAAATCCGCACATGGTTGGCCCCAGACGTATTGACCAGTCATTCCTCTGGACTAGGCTGACTATGTTGTGAGAATGCCGTACCTATGTGCTTGGGCAACCATACGACAGCTTATCCGATGTGTAATTTTTTTTTATTACTAAATAATAAGTATGTAGATAAAGCCCTATGTTTTTTCACGAAGTGACGGACAGCAAACGAATTTTTAAAATGATATTGTTATGTTTTGATATTTTAAGCAGAGCTCAGCGTGCGAGTGACGAAATTCATTATTAATGAGCACGTAAATTTAATTTGTCGTTAATTAGAACCGGGGCTACGGGTTGTTCGTACGACGCTTACATTATTAGGTGACCCGGAAAAGTTATATAATGGTTTATCAATATAATGTTCCCATCATTCGTTGCGACCGCGCCGCTCCCATTTTTTTAATTTTATACTAGCTGTTGCCCGCGGCTTCGCCCGCGTTATTACAGTATCCCACAGGAATACTGTACTTTTTCGGGATAAAGTGTATATTTTATTTTAATCCAAAGCCTAAACTACTATACTAAATTGAATTACAATCCGTATTCAGTAGTTTTTGCGTGAAAGATGTTGAACATCCATCTATACATCCATCCATCCATCCTCACAAACTTTCACATTTATTAGTAGAACTAGCTGGTGCCCGTAACTTCATATGCGTGGAACTAACGGAAACGGAACTCTATTTTTTTAAACGGAGCCCTAAAATAAAGTACCCTATGTTATACCTTATAACATTAGCTATCTGCCAGTGAGAGTCCAGTGAAAATCGTTCCAGCTGTTTCAGAGATAAGCCGGAACAGACAGACATACATTTATTGGAAGTACCGTGTAAACTTTCATATGTATAGTGAATAGATGTTTATTTAAAATTACAAATTGACACTTTAATTTTATTTATTTGTACCTATATACTAGCTGGTGCCCGCAACTTCGTATACGTAGAACTAATGGAAACGGAACCCAATTTTTTTTAAGCTGAACCCTAAAATAAAGTAGCCTCTCTCTCTCGTGAAAATCTGTCCAGCCATTTCAACGTTTTGCCGGAAGAAACAGACAGACAGACGGACAGACGAAAATTTAAAAAACATATTGTTTATTATAAGTACCGTATATACTTTCATTTGCATTATGTGAAAAGCTATTTATTAATTTAAAATTACAAACGGACCCTTCAATTTTATTTATTTGTATAGATTGTATAGATTTAATCATTGGTAGTAGATAGTAGAAAACTGTCAGACGGCTACTCAGACGATAAGAGATTACCAGTAGGTAAGATTTTAGAAGTATGCTTCCCGCCTTTTATCCCCGAATTTAATTCACTGGTAACTTTGTGCAAAATATAACGTCATAATTTTTCGCTCTGTTTTTCTTTAAGGCCGTGATATCTTTTCAATCTTGTCCCTCCCGGTGTATTTTTGTTAAGATTTTCGGACTACCGCGACCGTCGGATTCCTCAATCAATGCTACATTTCACTAATTGGTAATCAAGCAAATGGGGTAAGCGGATTAGTGAGCATGCAGGAAATACGTTAAATAAGCTAATCTTTCGCGACTTACCTTGTTACGTTGTTGGTAATTTGGTCACTTTGACCGTGATAGTTACTTTCGTAATTTTAACCAACTATGATGGTTATCGTGATTTACGTGGATTTTTCGATGTTAAAAATATAGCTAGACAATTGTTTACAATGGAAATTTATAAAAAATAATAATTTGGAAGTTTTAAATGTATTTTCTAGTACTAGCTAAGTATAAAGTTATGACAGAATCCGGAATCAGGAGATCCGACGAAGAACAAAGGTCAGCGACATAGCCCTCAGGATAAGCAAACTGAAGTGGCAATGGGCGGGGCATATTTGTCGAGCAGCCGATGGCCGATGGGGCAGAAAGCTTTTGGAGTGGAGACCGCGAACAACCCGCCCCGCAGGACGACCTCCCGCGAGGTGGACCGACGACCTAAAGAGAGTGGCGGGAAGCGGGTGGATGCGGAAAGCAGAGGACCGGGTATGGTGGCGTAAAATCGGAAAGGCTTATGTTCAGCAGTGGACGACTACGGGCTGACGATGATGAGACTCGACGCTTAGAATATATAAAACTAGCTGTTGACCGCGGCTCCACCCGCGTAAATACAGTATCCCAAAAGAACACTCTACTTTTTCGGGGTAAAAAGTAGCCTATGTCCTAATCCACAGCCTAAACTACTACCATACCAAATTTCATCGAAATCCATTATGTAGTTTTTGCGTGAATGAGTAACAAACATCCATCCCTCCATTTATAATATTAATAGGATTCCAACTTTGAATAAAAAACTTTGACTTTGAATTAGCGTCACCTAAATCTGACTAGAAGTGAATTACGAAATTTATAATTTATCGGTGCTAGAATAGAAATGTTACTTGATATTCATCAAATTGTATGTTTACTTAACATTCAATATCAATCCATCCAATCACGAAAATGGCAGAGAGCCATTCGCATTCGATTTTCATATTGGTTCTAATTTTATCATAATTTTTCGTAGGTATTCATAAGATACGAAATCACAGTAATCAGTTTTTATGATTCATTCATTTTTTTGTTTTCACAAACAATCCGCCGTTATTTATGTTTCAAGTAAAAATATTTTTAATTTTAATTCAACCCTGCGCTTCAGGGTTGACAACCTAGCATACGTCTGTAATACATACTAATACCAAATACAAAACCAAAATTACATAACCCTTATCAAAAACGTATTAATGTTTAATTTTTGAAATTCTCCTTGCTCTTTGTAATTCTACCCTCACAACAGTTTTCAATTACGTCATACAAATTCATACAAAAAGATTCATTTGAATAAAGGTCTATACACCCCGGACGAGCTAGTGCGATGAATAAGGCATTTGTGCCGAAAATATTATATTTTTATCCAGTAATTTCAAAACTAAGGATAGGCAATGACGTAGGTACATTTCACAGAAAACATCTTCATACACAGAGTTTACGCCATCTAGATTTTAGAGATTTTGTCAATTAAATGCGCACTTCGAAAAGCTAAAATGTCAAGATGACAAATGTCAAATCTCAACTGCCCCAATCAACCCCAAAATAAAGTATAATAAAATATAGGTCTATGTTTTTATCTATAAAACAAAAGCCAATTATTTTATCGCCCATCGCTTCAGAAGGCTGCACCAATGAGGGTTATTAATTTTTTATCTGCCGCCCCAACTCACACAAAGCGTCATCTAGTGGCGTAAGTGGTATCAAAAATGGTCAATAAGAATTTTCGATTCTTTTTCTGTCACCAGGCGGCGCTTGGTCTTTGTCGTGTGAAAAAGCTGTTGGATGTCACGATTTTGAAAACCCTCAATTAGACAATTCCTTGGATTATACATATTTTGTGTTTGCCATATGGTCAGGAAAGGGAAAGGAAGGAAAGGGTTTTCACGCACGTATGTAATTTAAATCATTTATTCTAAGATTCTAAGTACCTCCTACCTAGTAGAAAAAAAAAGGTTTTTTTTGCCAAAGTAAATACACTATTCAGACTCAATTTTATATACAACAACAAATAGCATGAAACGTAGGAGTAGAGCAGCAGTGGGTTTGACCAGATTAATACCACGGCCATACAGAAAACCAGCATGAAATAACGCTTGGCTGAGTGAGGTTACCGAAGGCCCAACGCGGATTGGGGATTTTAAGGATCAGAAACGCAAGTGCGCAGCAACAGAGGAGTTACAAGTGTCCATGGGTATTGCGAGTGTCCATGGGTGTAATCGCTTACCAGCAGGCGGTCCGTTCCTCTCGTGGTCTCTGGTCTCCATGCTCTGGTCCATTTCGTAAAAAATCTTGTTTGTCAGTGCAACAACGAATACAATGGCTCATCAATTTGGTCGGATTTAAACTTCTTGTATACGTTTAGATCTGAGTAGAGTTTTAATATAACGATGTAGGTACACCACGTCAACCCGACCTATGGGCCTACACTACTATACCTACCTATACACTCGGCTCGTAAGTCCCGCTATCTATCACTGTCCGCGTGTATTTTGGATAGTGACAATAATTTAGTATTTTCTCAGAAAAACCTTCGTCTGGGTTCAAGGGATTTATGTGAGTTTAATATAAACTTCTTTCGAAAAGCAAAGAACTAGTTTAGTTTAGTAACCTTATAATAGGCACTTATGCTACGTTCCCACAGGTGTTTTTTAGTGGTCGCGACAAAAACAATAATAAAAAGCTTTTTTGATGGGTATGAATACAATATACATACAATATCTAGAGCATTAAAAAAACATTTTTACGCACAGTTATTTATTTGTGTATTTACTGGCGCATCGCGATAGTATCCACTATCCACACAAAGGAAATCTTATTACTAAACAGTAATTTCTTCCAGACAATCTTTGAAAGAAAGGCTCAAATTACTGGAGCTATTGTGCTAAAAGTTTAGCTCTACACGTCATAAACAGAATATGATAATATTTAACATGATAAAAATAATTATAAGTTATTGATTCAGAAAACAAATTGCAACACTCAGACTTCAACACTTCGACGGTTGAAAATACATTTATTGAAATAAAACTGTGGCTAAACTACAGTATACAGAACATAAACATTCAAAGAGAGCAGAAATATAAACGAAATGAAGCGAAATGATAGTGCGACAGCTTGATATATTGTACAGTCCCCGACAGATCAGATGTTTCTCTATTGAACCTTATTGCCAAGCAGTAAGATTGAAAAATGGAAGGTACACTACGACCCCAATTCTCGTAACTAACGTACACTGTCATTTTACATTTATTGAATTATAAATGAATCGTCTTGATACTCGTAGCATAAGCTGATTTTTGGAGTTTGGACAATACGTTAATGAGAATACCATTTTGCAGTTTTAACGTATCGGCACTGGATCATAACTGTGTTATTGCCGGATTTAATCATACTACTATGAATAGGTATTATAAATGTGAAGGTTTGTGAGGATGGATGGATGTTTGTTACTCTTTCACGAAAAAACTACGGATTTCAATTAAATTTGGTATGGTAGTAGTTTAGGCTCTGCATTAAAAACCAAAGGCTACTTTTTATTCCGAAAAAGTACAGAATTTCCGTCCCAATACTATATTTACGCGGGCGGAGCCGCGGGAATAATGTAGCTAGAATCACCCTTCAGGGGGCCTAGCAGGAACATTTGACAGCGACGTAAACGTAACGTTATCGGATGAAATTTGAAGGTGCGCTGTCATGATTTGAGCAGGTTTTTATACAATGTCATTCGGTACGTTCACGCTGCTGTCAAATGTTCCTGCTAGACCCACTGATCTGCGACCGTACGTCAACAATTTATCTTTATAGGTACAACTGTAGATATACTTTTTAGTTTTTTTTCTTTGTTGCACGTTATGAATGCCTACTGTTGTTGAAAATATAAATAAATTTTATGGCTTTGCCGCTGTTCGTATATATATATGTTAGTAAACTGTGGTGATATCAGATTGGTGAGAAACCATAAAATACAGCACAAAACTATTACTTTCCCAATTTGTACTTACAGTTTAAAAATAAAATCGATTAAACAATACAATATTCAATAGTTAATAGAATCAGGCGTTACTTTCCGGAAATTCATAGCATACAATTTAAATAATATTATATCCAGCAATATCCCGCGGAAAAATACCCACAACCTGTAAGCAAATGTGCGAGTGCACACATATGCATGTGTTAGAATATTGGTAATTCCATAAGAAAGATTATAAACACAAAAAATTACGCCATTCCAAACAAAATTAGTCTTTGTCATTTCTAGACTTTGACAGTTATGTCAAGTATCAATTTGAAGTATTTCCCGTTCTACAATCTAGAGTTTAAAATTTATTGAATAATAAGTTATCGAAATTGACAAATAATTTAATAACCATTTTAAGCATTTTTTATGATAGTTTTAATAATTATTTACATGAACTTCCGCTGTAAAATATTGCCATAGTAGTAACTTCCAGTGTAAAAATAGCGCCAAATGACACTTATAAAATTTTTGATGTTAGTCTTGGACTGGCCGTGAGAGGAATCACACGAGATAAGTAACATTGTCTAAGCCTATTTTATAAGTTGTAGCTAAATTATTAAGTAATTATCTTAATTGATGATTTTATAATATCAATTATTTTATTATTATTATTAATTTAATTATTACTTTGTTTGGATATTTTGAATATATTCTGGAATTACGAAATGGTTTGATTGTTATGCTGTAGTTCGTACATAATTAAAATATCAACTTATTAAAGAATGTTTTATTTAGTATTTATTTATTTGTGGTTTGATTAGCTACACAGCGCCTCTCGGACTCGTACAGTCATTAAGTTATTACAGAATATTATGATGATTTGTATTGCTTTATTTTTATATTTATTCACCTAGTGAGATTATGATAAAAGGAAATTTTAGTTAATAAATTGCGTTGTAACTTGAAACAATTAGTATTTACTATTATAATAAGGATAACTTTTATATAATAAAACTATTTAACAACGCTTTTGTGTTTTACTTCATATTTTTGATAGTAACTATTTTGGTCATTGTAAGTTATCATATTATAGCTTATCTTATTTATATATATAAGGTCATTACATATGAAATTGGCGTTTTGTACAGGAGGAACATAAAGTCGATTCCTTTTAAACATAATATATTTATTTATTCAAAGTATATACCATTGCTATCTATGCACTTGTGTCATCTCATAGGTAGTTCATTGATTCCTTTACTAAAAAAACCATTCGGACAGGAATCAATAAAATCTTTGAAGGCGCTTTGAACTGCGCCATCGGAGTTGAATATTTTCCTTTGTAAGAAGTTATCCGAATTTCGAAAAAAAATGGTAATCTGTTGGAGCAAGGTCCGGGGAGTACGGTGGATGTCATGACATTCCAATTGAAGCTCCTGTGATTTGGTAGCCGCCTGTTGTGCAGTGTGTGGTCTAGCGTTGCCCTGAAGCAGCAGTGGCCTAGAGCGAATGACACTAAAATTTGCTGCAAACAAACCAAAATAGTGCAAATTGAACAGAAAATATATTGTCCAGGTTGTCCGCTTGTGTAAGCTTTATTAGGAGCCAACCATACAAAAAGTAGGTGTACCGAGTGAAACACTCACCAACGTGGGAACATTTCTGAAAACGGGTCATACAACAACGCTTTTACATTATAAGCTCTTGATTTGTGCTTTTATGTGGTTTTTTTTGCGACAAAGGCCGTGCATAGGGTTGAGATTTTCAAGTGCTTTTTCAGCCTTTAATTAAAACTTGATTGCGGAACCATTTTCGAAAGGAAATTCGAACTCACTTTATTTACCATACTAATTTATGTCTCCTGTACTGGGCACGTATTCATATTACACCCAAAAATTCTGTTTTTAAACTAATTGAGCTGTTATACCATTATTTATTCATTACGCTATTGCTTTACACATGCTTATGCGTGCACTCACACATTTGCTTGCAGATTGTGGGTATTTTTCCGCGGGATATTGATATACATATATAATATTAATTAAATTGAATACAATATACGTCATATTCAATTCAAATTTATTGAATATTCAATAAATTGAATATTTAATACTAACTAATAAATACTAACTAATAACTACTTAAGTCTAAAGAAAACTATGAACGAGTTTTATAAATGGCTCCAAGTTAAAAAAAAATAGCTAATAAAATATTAGGCAATTCTTCTGTTTGTAGTTTTTTACGTATCATTTTGCACCAGTATTTCCATACGTTTTAAGAGTATAAAATGTAAATACAGAGGCTACTAGAATATAATATGCAAATGGACTGCGAACGCAGCTGTCTGGCTGTACATTTGACTTCCTGCCAGCGAGTTAACTCTACTTAGAAGTTAGAACTTTCTAACAATAACTTTAATAACTACGATCTTTGTGTATTCTATGTAACGTAACCTTATGAAGATAGAATGTTGGCTTGTGACTTATTAGTACACGTATTTATAAGGGTTAAAGGTAAGACCGCAGTAGGCGGCAACGCAGCGACGCGACATGACGCGTCTAGTAATACTGTACTAGTAATACTGCAATGGAGTGCCGCGTCGCGTAGTTCCACTGCCGCGAAGTGCGTTATATCTTATACAATTTCATACGAAGAATATTTGGCCGTGTCGCGTCGCGTAGTTCCGCTGCCGCATAGTTATGCCTAGTGCGGTCCCACCTTAAAAGTCATATTATGGTGTAAGCAGAGCTGTTCAGTATATGACATTTCGGATCTGGATATTATGGATATACGAATAGAGCTATATCGGTTTCGGTTACGGTTTCAGATATTAAATTATTTCAGATTATCCGTTAGTTTCGGATAATTTCGGTCATTGATATTACTGATATTATACGAATGTAAGTAAAATAAAAATACTGATTTGCATTTTACAAGCATAGCCAATCATTTGGCCTAAAAAGTTAGTGAGTCGGTACGGCCGGCAAATTAAATAAGCATGTCATATCATACTTCGTCTATGAAGCTTTTAAATCGAATTAGACTAGGGGTTATTAGATTTTTTCTACGGATAGTTGGAGCTACGTAACCATAGATAAAATTATCCAAAACTAACGAATAATCCTAAATAATTTAATATTCGTAACCCTAACAAAAACCGATTACCTTTAATCATGTATCCAGATCAGAAATTTCCTATCCTTACCATTTCTGGTACCTTTAAATAACAAAACATTTCACATCCATTATGGAGTATTCCATAATGGAATGTTTTTATGTGAAATGGATGTGAATACATAACTCCTTAGATAGATAATGAATAAATAATAGTTAATAGAATCAGGCGTTACTTTGCGGAAATACATATCATACAATTTAGTCAATATTATATCTAGCAAAAATACCCACAACCTGCAAGTAAATGTGTGGGTGCACGCATAAGCGTGCAGTGGAGAATCCTCAGGAAGTGGACCTGCGAACAAACTTTGTTCGCAGGTCCACTTCCCGAGGACGCTCCGGGATCGGGGCGAAACGCGCGTCGAGTTTTGCAACCTGCATGGTAGTGTGGGGCCTTGCACGATCTTGCTGACATTGTTGCTTGGGTGGTGGTGGTGTTTGCACGATCTTGTTTCTGAGTGTACGCATAAGCAGTGTGGGAGGAGGAAGGTGCTTTACGCGTGCTTATGCATGCTCACACGTTCACGTGAGTTCGAAATTCCTTCCGAAAATCGTTCTGCAATCAAAAGTTTTAGGTTCATTAATCAGTAGTTATAAGGCTGGAAAAGCAATTGAAAATTTCAACCCTATGCACAAAAAAGGCCTTTGTCACAAAAAAAAACACATAAAAGCACAAATCACGAGCTTATAATGTAAAAGCGTTGTTGTATTGTACCCGTTTTGGGAAAAGTTCCCACGTTGGTGAATGTTTGACTCGGTACATCTACTTTTTGTATGGTTGGCGTCTAATAAAGCTTACACAAGCGGACAACCAGGGCAATATATTTTCTGTTAAATTTGCACTATTTTGGTTTGTTTGGAGCAAATTTTAGTGTTTACCACTTACCACTGATTTCTGGATAATAATCAGTTATCTGCAAAACTTACACGCTCAGCCTCTAAGTATAATATTTCAACAACAATCACTAATATCCTATTTGCTCTACTATTTGCATGTTGCATGCTCTGTAAATGAAACAATTGCGTGCTGCTATATATTTAAACGTGAAGGGATTTCGCGTGCCCACTCGCCGATTAAAGTTAATATTAATTTCATACGTTGTGTCATTTAAGTGATATTTATAACCACGTATGCACATCGCACATAGTTCAAATCTGACCTTTATAACTATTTATTAATCTGTGTCTTTATTCCGTTAAGATCCAATCTTATATTTTAAACGAGATGATCTTGTATATATACAATCGGTATCTCGACAAAGGCTACAAGTATTACCATGAAATTTAGTATCCAGGGAGTTTTTGGGTAGAAAAATCTCTTAGGAACTGCGCATTTTTAAGCAATATATGTTTCTTTTATTTCGTCGTGCAACAATATATCAATAATTTTGACTCTGTTACGTCAGTCTGATTGGCAGCAGGTACGTATACTAAAATCCCTGCATACTATTTTTTTTATTACAACAGAACCCTAAGATAAAAGGAGCCTATGTTACGCCTTCTAACATCAGCTATCTTCCAGTGAAATTTCCATGAAAATCGGTCGGAAATTTGATATTTTTGCATTTAATAAAGAGCTGTTAATTTCAAATTACAAACAGACACTTCAATTTTATTTATTTGTATAGATATTTATTTTAATTATTTTTTTATTTTATAGTTTCTTTCGTCGTGCAACTATTGCGAATTTTCGCTTTGTTCGGAAATTCGCAATGTGGTGTGTCCGAACCCCGGTAAAATATTTTGTGATTCTTGGTTACCTAGGTACTCTTCTATTATATTATATATAGGAACATGTCCTGACTGACTGATTCATCAACGCCGAGGCAGAACTACTGAAGCTAGAAACGTAATATTTGGACCGTGGCTTTCTTTTTGACGTATAGGTCCACTAGAAGGTATTTTGCGAAACTCACCCTTAAAGGGGTAAAAAGGGGTATCAATGTTTGTATGTAACTTTTTTGTTTGTGATCAGATATGTTTGAAATTTCGTGATATTGCTTTTTGACATACAACTAAAACTCTAGTTCAATATTTTCTAAAACTCGATCTATTACTTGGTAAAAAGTGGTATTAAGCTTTGTATGGGGAATAAATATTAAATGAGTATTTCGGCTTAGCACTTTGTAAATGTAGTCCTAGAAGAAAATAAATAAACACGTACTTCACGATTTTTCGATATTCAACCCCTAAAGGGGTGAACAGGGGTATGAAAGTATTTTTTTCAGAGTCAGACTCATGCTTGACCATTTTACTATATTTGCTGTATATTTTTGGAATGTTCTCTTCAAGCTCTTTATTTTGATACCCGTAGTACCCAGGAGGACACGAGCGGATGAGGTAAAGTCGTGTTACATTTGGAGTCACACACAAATGCTCGATTTAAAAAAAACATGAGAGTCCATTTGAGAGGTAAACAGACTGCTGAACAGTTTTATGAATTAATGCTTAAAATAGAAAACGGGCACTACCCTACAATTTATGGTAAAATTACTATTCCGCTTTGGCAACAGCGGTGACATCATTTACAGAACTCACTACGCAGTTTACCCTGATGTCACCAATATCATGACAAAGCCCATCGAAAGGTTATACTGTGAGCGTGCCATTTTGACTCCCAAAAATTAAAACGCAGCCACAATAAATGAACTTTAACTCAAGCCATTTGAAGCACATGAAGTACAAAATAAGTCAGTGGATTCAGTAGTACAAACTGATGATGCAGTAAACCCAACAGGTCTCCCACCAGATAATCTCCGTTTAAATATTGGAGCACAAGTTATGTAATTAAGAAATATTAAGCCTCAAAAATTGTGCAATGGCACCAGACTCCAGATAAAAGTTCTCCATTGCAACATTATCAAGGCTATAACTGTACTCACTGGATGTGCTCAAGGGGAAACTATTCATACCTAAAATACCATTGATCCTGTCAGAGCATCCATTTTTATTAAAAAGACTGCAGTTTTCCCTAGAAGTATGCTTCACCATCAATAAAGCTCAGAGGCAGCCATTGAAAGTGGCTGGGATAGACCTAACAGAGAACTGTTTCTCAAACGGACAGTTCTATGTTGCGTGTTCCAGAGTAAGTTCGGCTAGCAGTCTGGTGATCCTTGCTCCGCACGGAAATACAGTTAATGTTGTATATAAAGAGGTCCTTCAATAGTATCTAATAATAAAATATAATAAACTATTTACCATTTAATTAATTTTTAGCATAAATAAAGTCTCTTTCAAAAATTAATAAGAAATTAGTCACCTCAACATCTACTTTCTCGTCGATCAGCGACAATATTATTTCGAATTCCGTAGATTCATTTCCATTGTGCTCGATAGTCAATGTGCCTCATACAGGCACGATCTGTGAATTTTTAATCTGAAATTATCACAAATCACGAACCGAGCTCGTGAATAATTAGGTCGACCTGCCGCGGGGTCCCCGCATACGTCTAGCCACGAACACATAACCGCAAGCTGTCATTCCTGTTAAGACTATTGAATATCAGCAAAGTTCCTGCTCGAAAACTTTCTAAATATTTTACTTTGCACTAAGATGCCTCAAAATACACAGGAAGTGACCGCATCGACTAACATAAGAGTCCGTATTTACACGTGAGTTTGTGTGCGTGTGCACGATCTATTGGCACTGTTAAGCGACCAATAAATACAATACCTTAGTATATTTGTACTAACAAACATATGATAACGTCGCTTAATCTTTTATCTATGTTAGGTACATAGATAAAAGATTAAGGTATTTATGTGTACTAAAGTAAGTAACAATAAAAAATTTACACATGTAACTAAGTTATAAATAATTAAATTAGTGTATGTATTATATAATATCGTGTTAATTTTAAGCATCCTTTAAAAGAGGGTGTTATAATTAAAGTAATTACAATATACCACAGTCATTTACGTAATAACAAAATGGTTCAAACCCAGGGCCGGATTTAAAATTAGTGCCGCCCTGGACACTGAAGAAAATGCCGCCCTGTCACAGAAATTTTACTTAAAATTATATCTTATTCTTTTTAATAGAATAACTAATTGCTTACTCATTGCATAAATTGTATTATATATTATATACTTCAATAATATAAAAAAATATTTGTTTTTGTTCCAAGAGTCCATAGACAAATCATTGATCGAGCGCCCAGCGAAGCCAATCATATACCTTTGTAAGAATCATGAATTTTGCACTAACGATGACTTATGATTGTATTACATTTGTTTGTCAGGCAAACACACCTGACTTTGTAAATTGGTCGATTAAATCTTCACAATCTAAACGTTAAAGTAGACGTACACGTACATATTCTATGCATAGAATGCCAATCTTTTGAGAATATTTGCAGTCATTATAAAACGTAAGTAGTTTTTAACTCGTTTCAAACAATAAATAAAAAATTATAAATTAATAGAATTAATGAATTATTATAATGTGCAATTTTTATAATTGTAAAAAAATAATTCTAAAAATATTTTTTTTACGTTCCGAATTTTGCCGCCCCACAAAATTTTCCGCCCTGGGCACTAGCCCTGACTGCCCCTAGTGTTAATCCACCACTGTTAAAACCAATTAATTATAATATCTAGTTATGAAATTAATTGTCATTTGTAACTACATATTTTTGAAGTACCTACATCAAAAACACGTATCAGACAATGTGTTTTACTCACGACCACTCATGAAATAAGTCAGATATTAATTGTAAAGTGGATACGGGATATCGCAGAATAAGTTGTGAAAAATTAATTAAATTCTCCAGGTAAATCTCAATAATTTGTGTCTAAGTGAAATTGCATTTGTTTGCTTCATAATAAATACCGTCAGAGTTATTTATACATATAAGCTACACTTTCACACAAAACACTTCCACCTTTATTTCACGATAAAATTCAAAGAAATGCAACCGATTGCCGTTCATACGTTTATACAACAATTACCTACAATCGTGTAAGTACACGACTGTAATCTATAATTATACACCACTAAAGGGATTGCGCTTAAATTTTACTTGATTTTATAATTTCCTGCGACATTTGCTAAAAAAGATTCCAAAATTCAATGGCGCGGGCGCGGTCCAAAGGTGGACTAATTCCGAGCGAAACTTCGATACTCATTATGGGTGTTATCTACTTGCTATTATTAACTGTGTTAAAACTACAAGGCATAAACACTATGACAAAATACTCATATTACCTTTGGCAATATTAAAATACTAAGTTAGAACTCCGAACATAATATATCCTTTGGCATCAAAAACATAGTCGAAAATTAGACCACAGGAACGTTAAAGTTACATTTTCGTCGACGAAAATGTAACTTTAATTTTGACTTAAAGCTCGAGCTTTAAATGGAACAGTTTCAACAGATTGAATGGACATGGGGCATTTTGCTATGGAACAATGAGCCACGGAAAACACGGAAAACACGGAAAACACGGAAAACACGGAAAACACGGAAAACACGGAAAACACGGAAAACACGGAAACACGGAAAACACGGAAAACACGGAAACACGTAAACACGGAAAACACGGAAAAAACGGAAAACACGGAAAACACGGAAAACACGTAAAACACGGAAAACACGGAAACACGGAAAACACGGAAACACGGAAACACGGGAAACACGGAAACACGGAATCCAAAGATAAAATTAGGTTAGATGTAAGCGTAGATTACACCTGGATTAAGACGGCATAGGTCGCATATCTGCAGGAGGTTGTAGGCACGAATATTCATAATATTATGAAATATGATTAACAATTATTTATTGATTATATCTCCACTTCCCCTTGGATCTGAATTAAAATAGTTGCGGGAAATGAAATGTGAATAAAAATTATACAATCTAATAGTATTGGTTGGTTTAAATTTAATGGTTTTTTTTAAACAGCGGGTCAAAAATTCCCAATGTCTTTTTCCTGCGGTTCAAATATGAACTTAATTAAGGCATAACTTTTCATGCGTTTTGTGTGTATGTCCAATGTAGTTGAAACCGAAAGTAACGACATCGCTTTTAGCGACATATCGGTTATAACAATCGAATGGCAAGGTCCCGGCCGAATCCCTAGTAATTTTGAGCTTGCGTTTTTTCACAAATTATTTAGTGCAATTGTTGACAGCGTGAGTGAAAACTTAATTTTAAAAATAAAAAACATCAACTCTTTCTCGCAAAACGATTTGTAACGTCACAAGTTGCTACCGCCAAACATTTTGACAAATGTATGGAGGGTGCAACTAATGACGTCACAGGCCGATATATCGCTCTCTTTCATATTGTAAATTTAAATTGTTTGTATTATTTTTTAAGATATACGAAAATGAGTTTTAGATTGTTTATTAACATGTTGTTATGGTTATTAGCATGACAACTAATATCGAATAGATGAAAAATTTTTTTTTAGGCAACATGCCTATTCCTCGGAGTTCGCGTGCAGAGTATGCATTCCATATCTTATTACTTTGCAATAAGGTCGAAAAGTAGTATACCGGATCTAACCGCGACCATACATTGCTTATAACAACTATCGGACATAACGTCCGAATTTATGCGGTCCCTTCATTGTCGTTACATCTGTATTAACGAGGGCTTCTGATATTTTTTCTGACGTAAGGGGGCAGATCCAACTGACACAAAGCGTCATCTGGTGGCGTAAGTTGTAATTAAAACGGTCAACAAGAATTTTCGGTTCTTTTTCTGTCACCAGGCGGCACTTGGTAGCACGACGATCCTTGTCGTCGAAAGCTGTCAGATGTTACGAATTTATAAGCCCTCATTGTCTGTAGATATGTAGAAATATCGAGGTATAAACCTAAAAAAGTAGTTTAGTAATAAGATACTACTAAAAAAATCAAAATTTTCCATTTTTTTTTTGATAAATTAGCTTAAACAACCTACATCGTTAGTTTATTAACATCATATTATATAAAAACATTCAATATAGTAAGTATGAACTTGAACGCAACACGTCATTTCACTTACAAAATAGCACGTGTTTTAGCACCAAAACTACTATACCGATATTCATTACAGCACTTCCAATTAAGCTCCGTACACGTGTGTATTCAGCCTTATTAGGCCCTGAAAATTCTCATTAAGCGCCGAACAGTGTGCACTCGCCCTGCCGTTCGCTTGATTGTCTATTGTGCTCACCACATGTAAATGTTCTATTGTTGTTCACTTAGCCTTTTGTCTAAATGCTAGCATGCTTCAGTCAAAGAATATATAAATTTCTTTTCATATTTATGGATGCTGTATGGGCGATTTAATATTTATTTATATTAATAAGGTTGCTTGCTTGGTCTGTCGTACGTCATACGGCTTGGGGCCACGGAAGATCAGGTACCGCGGCGTGCCGTGGTGTTACACCTAAACGGTCTCCATTTCGGATTTTGGACATTACACTGCCTTCCTGCCCAAATTTTTTTATTATTATTATATTTGTGTTTTTTTTTGTACTATCGGTTTGTTTTTTCCCCTTGTTATTATTATATGTATTTTATGATGCCACTGCTTTTTTACTGACCTGTAATGTCTAAAATTTTCGAATAAAGATATATTTATTACTAACGTAGAGAATCGTCACTCGAATGACAGCTCGCGGCTGTGTGTGCGTGGCTGGACGAATGCGGAGGCGGGCGGGGCGTGAGTTTTTTCCAGCCAGGACTTTCGTTCGCGGGGCTGGCCGCTGGTCGTTTCGTGCTTTGACATAGTTGACAGTATAATTTCATAACATATAATGATAGATTTGTCTGACGCGACGTTAAATATTATTTCGTTGTCAATCTTAGGCTTACGTCAATATTGCTGACATTCGCCGGTGCTCGAGGTGTCATTTGTACTGAGTGTCGCCCCTGTGCTTCAGTGGCATTTCGGATAGACTATTTGATGTTTTCTTTTTGGAACAAAGTTCCTTATGGCGAGTTGCGAAAGGGGGCTAGACGGAAAAAATTAAGACTGTAACGACACTTTTTGCCACTCGAAATCACAATGTAATAACGACTATTAAGTATGATACAAAAAAGAACCTTATCACCTTGACAATAATGTAGAATTTAGCAATTACACATTGTGACTGTTATCGACATTCCTTCGTGCAATTCAAATTCGTGTGATTGTTTCTTTCTAGAATGTTCTGCTACTGAAATAGGGATGTAATGATATGAATGTTTATGATGTTGGAAAATCGATAGATTCTGAAATCAATCAATATAAATAATATAGTTATATGTAAAAAGGGTTATAATTATTGATCGTGCGAACAAAAATAGTATGTGACTGCACATGAGCATACTGTGAATTTGGCAGATAATTAATATAATATATTATATCTATACAGCTAAACAAAATTGAAGTGTCTGTTTGTAATTTCAAATTAACAGCTTTTATTTTCTCTTAATGCATTTAAAAGTATGATCGGTACTTACAATAAAATATAAATTGTTAACATTTTTCTGTCCGTCTGTCAGTCTGTGTGTTTGTTCCGGCTAATCTCTGAAACGGCTAGACCGATTTTCACGGGACTTTCACTGGCATATATAGCTGATATCATAAGGTCTAGCATATATATATATATATATATATATATATATATATATATATATATATATATATATATAGCTGGTGTATTTTGGAAGATATATATATATATATATATCTTCCAAAATACACCAGCGAAATAAATAATTACTAGGTCGCGCTGTGGTAATTCGAAATTCCGTAAAAGGGTTCCGTAATACTCAAGGAACCCTTATAGTTTCGCTTTGTCCGTCCATCTGTCCGTCTGTCCGCGCTTCTGGCTTCTGTAATTATGAATATAAATGTATGAAATTTAGTATAGTTAATGAGTGTGTATAGATCTCGGTTTTGGCATCATAAGATAATAATAATTTTATATTTTAGGGGTGAGTAGGAAGTATGTATAATATATATGAAATGTGGATGTTTTTTTTTTTCATTCTATCCCATCGTTTCGAGTAATCGGCTTTTAAAGCCGAAATCGGACAATAACTTTTGAAGTAATTCAAAGAAAACCTATTGCGTGTTGATAGTTACGGAACCCTCCCTAGACATACATTGGTTAGATTATTGTTATTAATTTCATGTATTTCGAAGAATAATTTAATTTTTTTTTTAATTTTTACAGAAACTTTAACTGTGCCAAAATTAATATATATAATTATTTTTTAAATAATATCCTCCTCCGTTCAAAAATTCTATTATATTCTCACAGCTCCAAGAATTTGACAAAATCTAAATTCAATCTTACAATCCAAAAACAATCATGAAATACTCAGCATTATAATACAATTTATGGAGCAATATTATGAATGGGAAATGAGATTTGTGAAATGAAATTAATTTTCATTCATTTATTGGCTTCTCGATTGTATTCAAATGGCAGCATTAAAAATTCATCTGACAGAAATACGGCGCGGGGAATGATTTGATTTTAAATCTGAAACTGACCGGTTCAGGGGTTGGCAATAAAGATTTTAATTTCGAAATATATTTACCGCTTCTGTTCTTTGTTAATTAGCGACCAAACTCCGTAATATTATATAACTAGCTTTTTCCAGCGGCTCCGCCCGCGTAAATACCCACGTAGTATCCCACGGGAACCGAATATTTTCCTGTGATAAATAGTAGCCTTGTGTCCTTCTGTAATGTGTCCTATGTCCTTCCCCATGGTCTACTTTATGTCTGTGCCAAATTTCATGTTGATCGATTAAGTAGATTTTACAAGCGAAAAGTGAAAGCGTAACAACCAAACAAAACAAACTCAGATTCTCATTTTTAGTATAAGCAAGGATTTGAAGCGCAAAAGCTTCGATATAAGGACAAATACTTTACTTGATTTATCCTTAATCCTACTATTATTATAAATTTGTGAGGATGGATGGATGGATATTTGTTACTCTTGCGCGCAAAAGCGTAATGGGTATGGTAGTAGCTTAGGCTTTAGATGAATACACAGGCTACGTTAATACCGAAAAGTGCAGTGTCCCAGTGAGGTTACTGTATTTACGTGGGCGGAGCCGCGAGCAAAAGTTAGTTATGAAACAGATTCATCATAAAACATACAAAAAAATCTGCAACGTTGTGTATTACTAACGCAACGTATGTGGTGGCGAGGCAAATATATTTATTTACATTACAGTGCAATATATTTTGTCCCACCTCAAATTTTGTGGTTTGCAAGTTTTGTTTGAAAATATTTGAATGATAGCAATTACTATTCATTGGCACTCACTATTACAAACTACTAAAGTGTTGATTTAAAAGCATTACTCGAAACAAATCGTTCACTCCACGGAACGAGGGGCCAGTTGTTTGCTTCACAATAAACTAGCGCGAATCGAACACCTGTGTTTTATGCTCTTTGTTAACAGTCGCTGTAAATTTAATGGTAACTCCCGATAAACTGTGTTCGAAATCCTTGTAAATTTACCCCCTTACTATTAAAAATATTTACACAATATAGATACAGCTATACAATGTTTTGTCCTTGTCTGTCAAGCGACTCTTCCAATGTATTAGACAAGGACTAAACATTGTATAGCTTATCCATTGTGTAAATATTATTATTAGTAAGGGGGTTAATGTCCACAAAACTTTACTACTATAGGTAGGTACGTTACGTCAAGTACGAAGCAAGCTTCTTTTTGTTAAAACTATGAGACCTTATGAATATTTGATGTACGTAGAAGGTGTATTAAATATTTAAATATTATGGCATTTAAAAGTTTCAATTCTCAAAATTTATATGTTATTTTATTTATGGCAAACAAGGTTTTGTAATAAAAAATGTTTGCGAGTCTTAAGTTCAAAATTCAAACTAATGGCTACAATTCATCAAGAAGGAGAGTTTAGAGGCGGCTGCAAGTCGGTTGAATTTCTTAACACATCACAGACGACGAAGATACTATCATATTTATAATGAAATATATCCAGGCAACTCGTAGTATTTTCGCCGTCTGTGACGCCATTTATGCGTCGCATTCGCAGATTGAATGACGATGGCGTAACCTCATAAATTTCTGAACAGTTATGAAATCTTTTAAATAAATTCTTAAGTTCGTAGTGCAATCGTAAACGTGAGTAAAACGCAGCAAACTCATATCTCTGTAAAGTTGTGACTTACAAGTAGTCGCAGAGTTGAACATAAGTTATGTTTTATCGCTGTTCCGAGTCTTGTGCAAGATTAACTTACTTTGTTCGGAACGGAACTGTTATACATAGAAATTCTAGAAGTGTGTGTTGTATTTTGTTATACCTATTATATACTAGTACTCAGGACAACTAAGCTTCACAAATTAAGAAGTACCTGGGTAACCGTGCTTTGCTCGGAGTTCAAGTAAAATCAAAAAATAAATAAAAAAAGAATCACAAAAATGTCTGACCGGGATTCGAACCTGCTGCAACCAAGCTGCTAATCAGATTGATATAGTAGTGTCAAAATTATTATATATTGTTGCACGACGAAAGAAATATATATATATCCAGGTGATAAGACTTAACTAGATCGATTTTTCTCTTCCAAAACTCCCGGTATGACAAATTTCATGTAAATACTTGCAGCCGTTGCCTAGATTACGATTATATATAAAATATATACAAGATTGTCTCGTTTAAAGTTAAGTATAAGACATAGCATCTGGTATGAATAGGACGTATAAGATGATCTCACGCTCACATTGTTTTAATTTGTTTCAGACAATAGTCACACCATCATCCAATCTCGACGATACCGATTGGATCAATTCCATATTGACACAATAAACAGTATGAACTATTAGGCCTATCCCCGCCCATACACGGTCAGTTCTAACTGACCCAATCGGTAGCGTCATGCCGATTGGACTGTAGGCAGAATGTTGTGTGACTATACTAGGGGTTGCCATACACCATAATTCCGATCGTCCAATCGGCATGATTGGACGTTAGGAAGCTTGTTGAATGGCTACCTAAACAAACTGTAACTGTGCGCGTGGGTGCGTAGTTAGTATGATAATCGTCTTTTATGTACCAGAAGTTATCTGATACAATAAATGAGCATTTCTTGTAAACAAATTTATAATCAGAATCTCTGAAAAGGGTTCAAAAATTCCCATAAATTTTAATATGTAAGAGGATTTTTGGGGTGAAAAATGGATCAAATTTTTGAGTTTTATTTATTTTTCTTTCGTTGAGTAATAAATATATGAGTTATTTCGCTTTCTAATAACGATGGAAGCGCGTGGCTCAGATACGATTATGTGACTTTTTGAGTTATTGCAAATCTGGTGCTAGATTCATGTTCAGTCAATATATTTGTGATTTGTTTTAATCGCCATCAGTTCAATTTATCCATTTTACTAGAACTCCGAGCAATGCTCGGTCTCCCAGGTACTATTCAAAATATTATGTAGACCTGTCGAGTAAATATCTATTACCTTAACATATAGTGATACCTAATATAACGACGCAATGGAAATGTGGCCCTCTTGTGTTATAAAACGGATATTTACTAAATTCAGTCAAAGAAAAGGAAACGTACATGATTAATATATCTCGTTGGCGTTATTGATTTTCTTCGATTTGGGTTATAAAATAACAGAAGTGACGTAACTTAAATTGGGCAGCTTGACCCAAACTGAAGGAATAACACAAGGCTTCCCTCGTGTTATTCCTAAATAAATATTCATTAAGAAACATGATATAGAGGTAGAATAATAAATTCCCTGTAATAAATTAAATGGTAAGTAATCGCCGGGGGAGATAAGGGTTGTAATAATATAAATCGTGAGTTTATGTAATTAGAAGGTGAGTATTAAAATTGGTACATAAAATTATAATAATTTCTGAATTAAATAGGCGAAGAAATAAATTAGTCTTACTAATAAAATATAATCGTGATAGGTTCATGCAAATTTTGTTTTATTTCCATTAATGTCATTGTAAATTTTGCAGAAACTGCCATTATTACAGGCCAGCATATTATATATAATTCATCATCATCATCATTAACAGCCATAGGACGTCCACTGCTGGACATAGGCCTCCCCCAAAGATTTCCACAACGAACGGTCCTGGGCCACCCGCAACCAACGGCGGCCCGCGACCTTCATAAGGTCATCGGTCCACCTAGAGGGAGGCCGTCCAACGCTGCGCTTTCCAGTTCGTGGTCTCCACTCTAGAACCTTTACTCCCCAGCGGTTATCAGTTCTACGAGCGATGTGGCCTGCCCATTGCCACTTCAACTTGCTGATTCTGCGAGCTATGTCGGTTACTCCAGTTCGTCTGCGAATCACCTCGTTGCGGATTCTGTCACGCAGAGAAACCCCGAGCATAGCTCTCTCCATCGCTCTTTGAGTGACTTTGAGCTTATTTAAGAGGCCAACAGTTAGGGACCACGTTTCACATCCATAAGACATCACTGGCAACACGCACTGTTCAAAGACCTTTGTCTTTAGGCACTGAGGTATTTCGGACTCGAAGACGCTGCGTAGTTTCCCGAACGCTGCCCATCCGAGTTGGATTCATCGTTGGACCTCACTATCGAAGTTGGACTTGCCTAATCGGACTGTCTGTCCCAGGTAGACGTATTCGTCAACAACTTCGATTTTAGAGTTCCCAACAAATACTGGAGCGGGTACAACATGGGCATTAGACATAATTTTCGTCTTCTCCATGTTCATTTTTAGACCCACTCGCTGGGAAGCTCTATCGAGGTCACCGAGCATGGCGCTAAGGTCTTCCAGCGATTCTGCCATTATGACTATATCGTCAGCAAACCGAAGGTGAGTGATGTATTCGCCATTTATGTTGATGCCGTATCCTTCCCAGTCTAGGAGTTTAAAAACATCTTCCAATGCTGTGGTGAAGAGTTTAGGAGAGATGACATCTCCCTGCCTTACACCTCTCTGCAATTGGATAGGTTTCGTACTTCCATTCTGTACTCGGACCGACATGTTGGCATTGTTGTACAAACACTTCAACACTTCTATATAGCGATAGTCAATTTGGCACCGCTGAAGAGACTGAAGCACCGCCCAGGTTTCGATCGAATCGAAGGCTTTCTCATAATCCACATACGCCATACAGAGCGGACGATTATATTCCTCCGATTTCTCTATAATCTGGCGGAGTGTGAGGATGTGGTCTATGGTACTATAGCCTTTTCGGAAACCGGCTTGTTCGGGTGGCTGGAAGTCGTCGAGCCTGCGCAAAGACAGGATTATTATTACAAACTTAATAGACATCGCATTAAATATATATAATTATTCTATGATAATTATTTTACTAGATAGTGTTCCCCTCTTTTCAACCCCTGTCCGCGTGTCTGTCCGTGGCATCGTAAGTCCTAAAAGGATGAACCGAATTTGATCTAGTTTTTTTTCTGTTTGAAAGCTGACACGTTCTTAGCTTCAATTCATCATCATCAGCTCACTCGCAGCTTGACTATTCGGGGGTTACTTAACATTTTTTATTTTGTCTATCAAAGGACACTTAATAATGAAACCCTATAAAGCAGGAAAAAATATACAGTATTAATTTTATCACCAACCTTAGGCCTTTTCATCCGTTATTCGATGATTTAAATACAGCATTCTCCGAGCGAAGTAACCATTCTTGAATACTGTAGAGCCCAGTTTACTCTAACACAGCGACAGGCATGGGAATATAGGATTCCGCTGGTTGTATTCACACATCCAATTTTTCAAATTGATTGAGCTAATGTTTTTTGCGACAGTACCGGCCTGGGTGTAAGTGATACAGCGAGCGATTGTAATTAGATCATACGTACACTGTATCGTCAGAAAAATAATCTAATACTAGTAGGACATTAATTCTGGTTTCAAAATAATGCAATAAATGATGTAATTATTTACTAGATGTTTCCGTAAAGAAAATCACGTGGGAACTGTATATTTTCCCACAGCAAAAAGTACCCTATGTTCTTCTCCGAGGTCCACTCTATATTGGTGCCTTTCATCAAAATCGGTCGGTCACTTCGGAGGAATCTACTGGATCGATTCAATGTAAACAAACAAAACAGCAAAACAAGTCAAGGTTCTACATATATTTGAATTGTTTTGCTGTCTTTACCTGCATAAGATACGCAGATAGTCTGGTAACGAAGCAAAAAACGACTGTGGAAGAGGCACAATTTATATAAAATTTACGCGATACAGTGTTGGTACAGTACATTAACTGAATTATTTCAGACTCTAATGAGTCAAACAAATGCTTATAAACTGGTTGTTGGTTACTTTTGCTTCTGAATCATAATATGTTTGTTATATAACTTCACATTACCATTAAACATTGTGATGATGATTATGGGAAAATGTATTATAAAATACTTCACAATTTACATGAATCTACTTATTATAATATTGTAGACAACAGATGTAGACGGTCTACGTGAATGCTACGAAAATTGTAGAGCTCTACGAAATACGTAGCGCCCGTGAGTTTTGACTGCCTTTGGCTACTATAATATTAATGATAAATTCTTTGGTTTGGCGGAATACTTTGTGTACGTTTTAACAAAACTTTATTTAGATTTACTAAGAAGTTATTTGTTTATAAAAGAATAATATAACCCTGGGATTAAGTCAAAACGAAGTAGTACAAAAAGGAAGCATATAACTAAGGTAGGCAGGGTTCTCTACTTTGAAATGGGTTAAGAATATAGTGCATTACAAGCAATTATGACATGTAGGGACGGGTTAAATCCCTTTACCCGAGCTAAAAGGTTAGTGAGAAATGACTGAACTTGGTCTACGTGAAGGTATGCAATTGTCATTTTTGCGCAGATAACTATTTTGTGACAACCGTACATTTTTCGACATAACGCAATCTATGTGTTAACATGTGTTATAACTATCAGCTAGGCAACAAACTTTAAGGTGTAAATTTCACTAAAACCTATCTATTCGTAAGTATATATAAATGTTTGTAAGAATTGCATTGGAAGTTAAACCCATGACTTTGATTAATTATTTATATAATATTCAAGAAGAAATGTCGAAACAAACGAAAATCTATGTAGATAATAATAAAATTCACACGCGCTATTTTACTATATTAAAAATATCAGCAAAGTGCAAAATTTTGTGATTTTCCTAACATTTTCACAAAAATCCAAGACTCCGAGCTCGGGCCTTAACAAAGAGCCCTTCTGGAGATCTCAGTAAGAAATAACGAGCGGGCTTCGACTCTCCGGCTATAAATTATTCCAAACTTTACAATTTTATATATTTCATACACAAAGTATCTAAAAGTCAAGTTATATCTTCCACGCATACGTACAGAACTACAGATTCAAAATATATTATTTCACGTAGGACTCACCATATTATATAGGACAAAATATTATTTACTGATACTATTTTTTTTTAAATTGAAACTCCTTTAGCGGCGTTGAGAGTGAAATTTCAGGTTCGCGTCATATGACAACGCGCGTCACGATATGACTTTGGATATAACGCCATCTGTCGGAAGCTACTTATACTTCTTACATAACAACTTACCTATTTTTCTCATAGGCAGGTTGTAGGCATTATGTAGGGCAACAATTCTGTGAGTGTTACCTATTAACCTATATGGAAATCGAATTTTGAGTTTGAGTTTCTAAAATTCGTCACAATATGCGCTAGGTGTACAAATTTAAATGTTTCTTGAAGTGTTCTTTGAATTCATTTTTGAAGTGATGTCCCTTAGGTACGATGACAGTATTTTTGGATTTTAAATGATGAATGAAATTTCACTTCTGCATGTTTTTTTCATACAATCTACGTTTAAGCTAATTTTCACATTTTCTTAATTTTTGGAGTTGTGCAGATGATGTAGCTATGTAAATATTCATCAGTAAAAATACTAAATATATTTTCATTCCCAAAAGTATTCCATATCAGTAATATATTCTACTTTATGAGGTTCCCGCAAAAACTGTGTTCCCCCAAACGACCTCAAGGGGGGTGGGATTGTGCCCCATACAAGATTATGTGGAATGGGGTAGATTGTGCCCTGTACAAGCTTATGCGAAGTGGGGTAGCTAGTGCCCAAAAGATCTCACGCGGGTTAGATTTAGGGTGTCCCTGTGGACCCATGAAGGGTATCAGTATCAGTCCCTATGATAACATTATGTTATGTAGACATAATAATTTAGTTTTTCTGTACATAAACCACAATGATTGAGTTGCAATACTAAATCATGGTGGATTATGTTCTATGTCCAATTTTAACCCTTTGAGTACAGAACCCTAAAAATTCAATTTTAATTATAAATAACATATTTAGGCTGTACAATAGACTGCAAGGATTTGGAAATAATCAAAAGCTAAAAACTATAACCCGACTACGTAAATTAAATTTACAAAAATTGTGAAAGATATCCTCCATAGCATGCTTTACTACATAGGTATAGAACAAAGTAGCTTATTCTGTCTGTCCCTATGTATGCTTAGATATTTAAAACTACGCAACGGATTATGATGCGGGTTTTTTTAATGGGTAGGGATTCAAGAGGAAGGTTCATATAATATATATGACATGCATAATATAGTAAAGAAACACTGATAATTTAAGAGGTTTCAAATGTCGTCAATAAACACATTTTTTGCGCTTACATTGCAAACGCTGGCTGAACCCTACGAGATAGATCAAAATAATGTACAATGTATTGTACACCTTAAAATGGTCTATAAAAAAGTTCGTGATGGCATATCTCTTAAGAATAACCCACAATAACCATTTTTTATACTTTACTGTTTACGAGAAATAATGGCTTATTTACAAAGCGATTTCAAGCAATACAGCATGATAATCCTTATACAATTAATTAATTATCGATCTATATTAAATGCACAATGCATTTAAAGTAATACATTGTGCATTTAATATAGATCGATATGGCCCTTTAGAGCATATAATTTAAATGAACATTTTCGCGGATATTACAGATTTAAAATACATAGCGATTGCAGCGCGGCGGTACCGGCTGGTACGAAATCCTAAAAAACATTTTCAATATTGTCCCAGAAGTATATTGCAGGGAGTAGGGTTATTCGCTGAAAAAGTTTTTTCCCCGAGGACACATTCCACGCGGGCAAAGCCGCGGGCAAAAGCTAGTGCCTCATATTAATAATAATGAAACAAAGAAAAGAAAATTCTATAGCAAATAACATTTATTACTTTTACAGTGTGTTAGTTTAATACATAATTATATAACAATTTAAAATATAAAAAGCTTATTCGAAGTGGTCTCCATTGGCTGCAATACGTTGAGACCAGTTATCAACGGACGACGGCCAGACTTCAGCTATGATGAAGTACGAAACGTTCGTTTCCAACCAAGACTGCGTAGACCGAGCTTTATGACCCGGCGCCGAGTCTTGCTGGAAGGACCATTCTTGGTTATTGAACATGGTGTTGTTAAGGAACTTCACTACCTTCTCAAGAATGATATGTTGATACACTTGTGCCGATGTTTTGATACCTTTTTTACAAAAGTATGGCTCAGTCACTCCTTCATAGCTAATACCCCACCAAACCATCACTGAAGTCGGATAGTGCCCACGCTGCACTCTGTCGACTAATTGGGATCCTTAGAGCTTTTAGCATAAATACGATCATTTTGTTTGTTAAAATGTTGCTCAATTGTAAAAATTTTCTCATCCGTAAACAAAATTTTTCTGTGACCTCCCTTTATGTATCGCTTCAGTAGTTGATTCGATTTTACCACCCTATTCTTTTTTAAATTATCAGTTAAGAAATGACCAGTAAGTCTCTTATAGGATGCAAGTCCAAAGTCATATTTTAAAATACGCGACTTGGTTCTAGGTGCTATCTTCATCTCCCGAGAAATCTTTTGCTTTCGGACAGGATTTCTTCGAATTCTTTCCCTTACTGCTTTGACCACGTTTTTCGTATGAACACTACGTCGACGGCCAGATATTTTTCTGTCACAAACAGAGGAGGTCTCATTGTACCTATTAATAGCCTGGTTCACAAACATTTTACTAATACCAAGCGTATGGAGAGTTTTAAAAATTGCATTTGGCTCCATACCTTCTTTGTGTAATGAAATCACAGAGATTCGGTTCTCTTTATCACCCCACTCCATTTTAATAACGTAAAATATTGTACAATGTATTGGCGCCAAAATGAGAAAACACAGACAATCATATAAAAATTACAGATTCCAAATTCAAATGTAATATTTTGTTTATTTTTAATTGTAACAGTATTTATGGCCAGACTAAGTATATACTTTTTAGTATTTCTTTCACCCTAATTTTACATTCAAATATAATAATAATATATAATAATAATAATATAATAAGGGGGCTGTTTCACAATCTTCTAATAAGTGTCGGATAGCTTATTTGGTAGTTTTGACGCTACCTACTTTATATAGAGCGACAGAGACGTAACATGCAAATAAGAGACACTGTGCCCGATATACACTCTTAACACTTATCAGTAGATTGTGAACCTTTGTACATTCAATTTATTAAACATTTTATTCTGTAACTAGCTTTTGCCCGCGGTTCCGCCCGCGTAAATAAAGTATCCTACGGGAATACTGTACTAATTCGGGATAAAAAGTAGCCTATGTATTATACCAGTGCTAAGTGTGAGTTTTTATTTTCACATTCGACAACTAGGTCAAATCACATACAAATCCCTAGTAAACGCCAAACGTGCTCACGATCGAATGCGAAAAGAAAAACTCACACTTAGCATTCTTAGCTTAAACTACTAACATATCAAATTTAATTTATGCCTGAAAGAGTAACAAACATCCATCCATCCATCTACACAAACTTTCACATTTATAATAGTAGTAGGATGAGGTGGTGTTCAACGTAGCATAAAACAGTGTATTTTCGTTCAGCAGTTGGACACATTCCAACCTGTTGCTATGTCGTTTGCGGCGAATCGTATAGCGCAGTATAATTTATTAAACATGGCTTACAAAGTAATTTGAATTAAAACAGCTGGTCTCAATTTCATTAACAGTAGCTTAATGACGCAGAAATGATGAAATGGCCCAAGAGGGTTGGAGCTTTTATGGACCAAAGACGCGACGCAACACCATAGGAGTTGTGTGTAACTCCTCTGGTGTTAACTGTCCGGTGTCCCTCAACTTCAAAGTGGTACATAAGCTTCTTACGTGCATACATAAGTACGCACGCACGTTTTTTTAAATTTAAGTTTTAACTCGTATATCTAATTTATCTATGGTAGTAACATATCCATGGAAATATCAAAATTTATTCCGTTCATTGTGTAATGTATAGCCGTCATTTGTCCTTATTTTGCAGGACGTCCCCCATGTTTACCCCTTTTTATGGCTGGATATTGTAGCATTACCCCTTAGTGGTAAATCATTTCGAAAGCCAACAAAAAATTACAAGAAATTACAAGCCCAAAAATGAAAAAGAACGTATGAAATTTTCAAGAAAAAAGTAATAAAAACACAAAACATTTTATAAACTTACTTCGCTAAACTAACATTATTAAAAGTTTCTAAGTTTTTTTTGTCTAAATTAAAGAGAAGCATCGTTATTTTCAATGGTTTTTACGCTTATTTTGTTTCGTTGACCCTAATTCCGGGAAATATATTTTTGTGACACCTGCGCTTTAGGCGGTTTTCAGACTACGCTATAATATAATAGCTTAGAGTATATTGTTCATAGCACAACAATATCGCGCACCATACATTGTTATGGACACGTTCACACTTTACTGTACTATATATTATTGGCTTGCGACACGCTATAAAATAGTGCGATACGCGGAGTTCATGCTGTGCTATATCGCGCGCCGCCCTCTTCCTCCTCACCCCCGGCCGTCCCGCAAGCGAAACGAGCGACACAACCATACTGAGCTTGCTATATACTATAAATGATTGCGATAATATCGCGTAATGTGAACGCCATGCTATATAGTATAGCATTAGGTCCTTCTTTGCTATAATATATAGCCACAGTCTATGGAACTTAGCGAAGTAGTATAGCCTAGTCTGAAATTAGCTATACCATTTGTTTGATTTCGAGGAAATCTTTTAAACAAATATTTTTCTAGCGGTTGAAGAGTATAAGATACTTTATTGATATCTTATACTTTAAACTAGTAAATCTTGTTTATATAAATTATTTATATTATAATCGGAATCTCGGAAACGGCTGCGAGTAGATACCTATTTGCATGAAATTTAGTATTTTATATAGGGAGTTATGTGGAGAAAAATCGATCTAGCTTGGTCATATCCTTGAGAAACTGCACATTTTTAAGTTATATTATTTTTCTTTCGTCGCGTAATAATATACGAGTGATTTTGATTTCTAAATGTCAAATATGGTTGGCGGCTTCACTAGCGTTAGACTTTTTGCGTTGTTGGCAAATCAGTGTTTTGGGTTCGAATCCTGGTTAGACGCATATTCTTGTGATTTTTTTTTAAATGTTTTTTTTTAAATTAATTTATCGTTTTACTAAAACTCCGAGCGAAACATTTGTCTTGCAGGTACCTACTATTAATATAATCGTTATTGTTATCTTTCGATAGGATAGTAGGATTCATAATTTCAATTCAATGATAAAAGTTCTAAATCTCAAGCTTTGATAAGCTAAGATGAAGTAGCTCTAATGATATTTATCCAAGCCGCCCGCGCCCGCCGGCAACGCAAGTGCGGCGGAGTGTATATCCTCCAGCATTGCAGGTTTCCACGGGCGATGGCAAGCGCTTTCAATCAGATGATTCCTTTGCTCGTCTGCATCTAATATCAAAAATGCCAAAAACAGATTTTGCACTCGGTTTTATATGACGCCATTCGACAAATGCAGCCAAAAATTTTCACCTTCTTTTATTGTACATAAACGTATAAAAGCCACAGTAAGTTCTGTCAAATATTTTTCTTCTGATGTGAATTCCTTTTAGAAATATTTTCTTATCTCATGGTAGAGTGTATGAGCAAACAAAGTAACAAACACTATATTTCCATTAAGGTACGAACATAAGAGTTATAGAGAGTAAGAGAGAGACATAATATTAGATGTACGCACTCGCCAAGTAATCTCGCCGAGTCGCTTTGTGGCCTTAACACGATCAGTGCGTTAGGGGATCTAAAGGGTCACTTACGAGACTTTCAGCCAGTGCGGTGCCAAAACTCGTGTTTTATCCCTCTGTGCCGGAGGTCGTAGTTTCTTTATTTATATGCGTGTGACAGAGTCAAATATACTTTATACATATATGCTTCCAACCTCAAATTTGATTTAAAAGAAAAGAAAAAAAATGGAGATCGAAGAGGACCCTAACGTACTAAGAAGTGATCATGTACACTCAGTGCGAAGAGAAATCTCTTACATCTCCGAAATCGGTAGTCTCATAAACGCAAGGAGTGATACGCACGCACTGTTCAAGTGTCGATAGTGTGAGGCCACGCGATTGGGTTAAACTTTAGAACTACGCTAAATTACGTATTTATAATATCAAGTGCAGTTGTGTAATTATTTAAATTATATTAATTAGATGTTCAAATCATATATTTCAACTTGGTGACAGAAAAAGTTGCACAACAAATTACGCCTTACAACCATTTAGCTTCCTTCAATGAGAACCACTTTTTTTTAAGTAAACACTTTACGTAAATTAATAGTTCTATTGTATCTACTTCAATAAAAGTTTGATTATCGATAACAGATTTAATTGTAATTTAACAAAACATTTTAATTTGCGATGCGCGATATAATAGATACCTAATTTTTTTCTGTATTTTCTATTCTATTTCTATTTAATCTATTTGTCATATTTGCGTGCTAAGCAACCTATAGATAGAGTAATTTCATGCTCATGTCTTATTTTTTGAACGAGTCATGCTTACTTTAAAAAATATTTTTTCAGGAAATATTTAAGGTCCCATATACCCACTACTTCTACCCTCTACTACTAGTTCTTATAGGTATCAAACGCACTATCTGCAAGTCTTCTGAAAAGGGCCTCGCACTTAACGTGTTAAGCATATTATATCAAATGATGAGTTAAGTTTTACGCTAAAACATCAACATTTTTCTATCAATATAACGCACAAAACTGAAAGACCGCGTTGTACTAAAGAAGATCGGATAGTGCCACTTTGCTGAGATTATAGGCGTAGGTATTAGGAGTTGTTGGTAGGTGTTAATGCGTCGTTGGAAATTACGCTTCCTTGTATTTCGACCAAAAGAATAAAAGAGCTGATGCTTGTGACAATTTTATTGTAAAAGTATTTAATGGCGTCCACCGACACCAATTCTTGGTTATTGTCCTAGCGACCTCTTGCGTTAACCCGGTACAACTGGTAGGCATAGCATAGATGCTATGCCTACCAGTTGTACCGGGTTAACGGTACAACTGGTAGTAGCTTAGCTAGAGCTAAGGCAATCGATATTGTACTAAGCGGTACTACGAGAGGCCGCTAGATGGCACTTAACAACAAAGTAACAGTAGGTGTAGGTTCTAGGTGTAGTTATTGGTGTGGAAACTGCAGTACGTCTATGTAGGTAGTTATTTTTATCCCAGTTAATAGTTGAAATAGAACAACGTCTGTTGGGTTCAGCTAGTAAAATATATAACACTAGATGTAGCCCGCGACCTCGTACGCGCAAAAGAAAATCGCGCGTAAGCCGTGAATTTTGCTAGATCTGTGCCAAATTTCATTAAAATCGGTAGAGTTGTTTCGGAGCCTATTCGATGCAAACAAACAAACAATCTTCATAATATTCAAATTATAAATAACAGAAATCGTAAAAACTTGGTTTCATTATATCAATATGCTTAGCTAATTGGAATTTTGCTGGGGAAGGAATTAAAAAGAATTACCCCCTATTATTTTCTTCTACTTTCCCAGTAGTCGGGGGAAAATAATAGGGGGTGAAGGATAAAAAAGAATTAGAGAAAGGGAAATTAAACCACTGGTCACTGTACACTACTTCGATGGGCGGTGAGGCAGGGATTCGTCTTCGAGCGAACAACACAGTGTGTGGCCGCCGGTCCTATATTTATACCGACGGCGTGTACCTTCTAGAACATTCCATGTCTCCCCTCCTTAACTCGAAACAACGTTTATTCATTTATTAAAAATTAAAGAAAGTTATATACATTTACCATATAATATTATAATTGGCATTCATGTGTTGCTGCCGGGAACTGAGTAACTTACAAAAAATATTTTTCATGATATTTATATTACCTCGCCCGCCCCTGACTTAACGGACTCCCGTTCGGTCTCTTTCACACAGCAAGTCTCTATCGGACTCAGAGGCGACCCCTAGCGGAAAAGCTGCGGAAACATCCAATTTTCCATTGCATAACTTACTCAGTCCCCATACGGGTCATACATACTTTGAAGTAGGTAAATTTTTAATATTTTACATATAAATCTATGTAAATAGCAAATGCTCACAAAAGTCTAGTCATTACATAAAATAACAGGTGTCTATTATGACTGTCAATATGACTTATATGACTTTTACAATGATTATAAACAGATTTTACTTATGAATTTACTTTAGCAAAGGTTTTACAATATTTTATGTGGAATTGACATTTAACTTTAACAAAATATGAGTTAACTGTTTAGATATTTCTACTTGTTTAAATATTTTTTATAATTATGAGTTCCATCAACTTTAGGTCCCTCTTATACTTCCTAGACAGTAAGACACCTCTTAGAATATCTTCTATATAGACTACCATCTAATATCTAGAACTATCTTTCTACTTCCTATAATATAATGCTTTTGTATTCTCGGATGTTTCCTAAAAGTATAAATAAGTCTTGTTAAAATTACCTGAAATATGAACGACGCCATTTTATTTCTTTCGCAAAATTACACAGTAGAGTTCCGTTCAATACACGAAGCACAATAACTAGCTATTTTATTGTAGAGTCGGAGTATCTATGGAAGTGGTCCTTATGTCGTCGCGTCGGCATGAAGGTCCTGTTACAGGTAAAGTAACTTTTAAAGGACTGTGTAATTCAATGCGTCAGTAGCGTCTGAAATATCGGTACATTTTGATGACCCCTGTGGCTCAGTGGTTAGCGCGTCGGCACTTAAGCCGGAGGTCGCGGGTTCGAATCTCGCCGAAGGGACAAAAAGTTTTTCTGTGTTCCTGTGTTTAGGATGTGCATTAAATATATTATGTATAGTATAGTAAAAATCTTAAATAATTATAGGTATTGTAAATAGTATTAAATATATTTCCGTTGTCTGGTACCTGTGATACAAGTTCTTCGGTTACAAGGTTTAGTACAGACCAGATTGACGTGGTGTGGAAGCGTCCATAGATATTATTGTTATTATTTTTATATTTTCTTGGTAGATACAATTATTAGCCAATTAATTCAATATAATATGCATGCATATCATTGGTTTTATTAAACAATCTAAACAAAACAAAATTTAGATAATAATTACATAGAAAGCAAATAGAGTAGTTAAAAAAAAGAGTAATTAAAAAAAAGCTCTAAAATAAAATACAATATAATTGTGATATCATCATTTTATTTTTCAGTTGTTTGTTAATCTATTTGTAATAAAAGGTTTTTGTCAATTGAATATCAAAAGTTTTGACCAACACAATCACCTAACCCGGGTAACAACTATTCAATCAATTCAGGTCAATACTAAGAAAAACATGAAAATATACTTTAAATACACAAAACGCCATAAATTATTTAAGAGTGGAAAGCTAGGCTAATTGACGAAATTAAAATTGTTATTAAGAACGTTTAAAACGAAAATTAATTGGGCTATTTTATTCCTATTGATATTTTAATCAACTAGTATTTTAAGTAAATGTGTGTACATTTATAATATGTAGCATTTACCTGCGTAATTACATACATAACTTATGTGACGTTTACCAATGAGACCATTTCAGATTTCAAGTATATACGGACGGATTTTATACCGACGCTCTAACGGCGAATAAAAACATCGTGAGGAAACCCACACATGGTTGACCCCAGACGTATTGACCAGTCATTCCTCTGGACTAGGCTGACTGTGCTTGTACAACCATACGACATTGAAAAACCAACAGTCCCAGGCACTACAGTATTTCAAGAGTGGTCACTTCGCTCGGAGAATACTGTACAAATCATCCAATAACCGATGAAAAGGGCTAAAAGGGTTCTTTTAGATGGAGGAATGAATTTTCCTTAAAAAAGTCGTACTCTATAAGAGGTAACTTATACAAATCGCTGTCAATTGAACATGGTTAAAAATATACAATAACTAGCTGTACCCAACAGATGATGTTCTGTCTTATACTATGAACTGGATAAATAATTAATACTTACATACATCTACAGATTCTACACTATGAACTACACCTACCCCTACAAACTATAGGTGATGTGTAAACGAGTTATTGACCACTGAGGGTTGAAGATTTTTAGATGTCATTTTTTAGAAGGATTATAATATGTATATTTTGCCAATTCATAAATTAATAAACATAAATGACAAAAAATGAAAATAAAACATCTTTTGGGGTTGATCACTATATCCATATTATAATAAATAATCTTAAATTACAATAATATTTACGATGTACTGGATATTAATGATATATAAGGAAAATAATTATGGAACGTCACAATTTAAGGACATGAATTTGTGACGACGACACAACCACAATATGGCGTAACAGTTGTCAGTTGGGACATTTTGACCACAGTTATAACTAACCCTTCGGTTACCATGTGAGGATAGGGTTGAATCAGCTTGCAACTTAACGCTCGTTTGGTTTAGGTAAGGTTTACCTACGTCTGTTCACAATGAGCTTTCAATGTCATTTAATATAATAATATTATGCTCCCCATACCGTTTTCGGTGACGGTGGACGGTTTAATTGAAACCAGACTAGCTACGCAGAAGTTATTTTATAGTGTCCAAGTGTGTGCGCAATACAAAAGAGCACTCTCCCTTTCTTTCCTCTCGTTAACCAGTGAGACGGATGACCAACACGACTGGCGAGATATCCGGCGCAGGACCGACATGGAACATAATTTTACTTGCCAGACAATTAGTCTGCATTGTCCTAACCAGACTTTAAAAAGAAATAGCGAAAAATCATAGCTTGCTCTGAATATTTTAACACGGAGTTAAAATATTCAGAGCAAGCTATGAGGGGTCGAAGTTTTAGATATATCTCTTTCTAGCAAAACGAAATTTAGTAAGAACTCTCTATGCCAGTCGTGTAATATGACGTCACGTTACGCTTTGGATCTCTCTGTTTAATCGACTACTTTAAACGTTCATATTTTTGTATTAGTTACTATGAAATCTAAAAACTGATTTTACTGCATGGTTCATCAAACAATATATATATATATATATATATATATATATTTATTTAAATTATTTAAATAGATAAAACTTTCATATAAACAAATGTAGTCTCAGTATTTTGCCTACTTTTAATGCTTGATTACTACCTAGGTAGGTACGCGATTTATCCGAATCTATTATTATTATAGATATTTTTGTGAGGTTGGATGGATGGATGGACATATGGATATTTGTTACTCTTTCACGCAAAAACTACTGAACGAATTTCGATAAAAATTTGGTATGGTAGTAATTTATGCTCTGGATTAAAACATAGGATACTGTTTCCATGGGACACTATATTTACGCGGTCGGAGCCGCGGGCAACAGTAAGTTATCCAATATAGATCCGGATATTTGTATCCGGATATTCGAATATGTATGTAAATGCTTATTATTAATTACTGAAGAAACAGATGCGGTACGTGTTACTTACTTATTATTCGTCCCCGATACATAGCGCCGCGTATTGTTGCGTCACTACCACACTAATAAAAGCTACATTCACAATTTTTTCGAATCACTTTATAAGGGTTACGTGTGGAATTTTTTTTTTTAGTGACGAGTATCTACGACTGTTAATACTCATGCTTAAATACTAGTACAAACAGATGTAGTCTCAATCTGTTACCCATTACTTATTATTATCTAGGTAGTTAATAGATACACAATTTATCCGAATTATCCAATAAAGATCCGGATTCGTGGAATATTCAGGATTACCACCTGACCCGGATACGTAGGACGTGCCGCGATCGATAACTTCTCCACGTCTAAAATTATCCCCTACGGGCTGTAGATATAGAGAGATAGTATTTATTACACTAGATACAGCGGTTTTACAGTAATTAGTTTTAACTTATCATAGCTTTTTACTATTTAAAAAAATATTCTAAAATTGTAACTTTAAAAAAAATGAAGACGATGATTTACCATGTACAAAAATATCATTGTCTCATAATATTTTTATTTTACGCACGTTTGTTAATCCAGGTTCAGTTTCCGAGTAATATAAAATAGTAGACTATTATAAATCTGAAAGTGTGTGGGGATGGATGTTTGAACTGTGAATGATGAATGTTTGTTACTCTTTTAAGCAAAAACTACTGAACGGATTTTAATGAAATTAGGTATGGTAGTAGTGTAAACTCTGCATTAATACATTTTTATACCGTAAAAGTAAGTGTTCCCGTTGGATACTGTATTTACATCCTTCCATCTTGGAAACATCAACAATTCGATGTCATAATGAATTGATTTCTTGTAATAAATTATTTTATTACAATTTTGAATCTATATTTCTACATCGACGCCTTCCATTTTCGACATTCGTGGCAGAAGTCAAAACTGAGCTTTATACGCCGTCGCAAGGGAGATAGTTCTTATTAATTTATGTTTATTTCATTTAGAATCCTCCTGATAATCTCTATCAGAGAGCAGATGCCTGAAGGCCTTGACTTTTTAACGACTTCAAGGAAGGAATTTATTTAATTTTGAATATCTAACATACATCAGGGGGCACAACAGTGCCCTCGCCAAGACGAGCCAAACGAAGCGCAAGGCAACCAGACCACCTTTTCTCGAAGCGTTGGTTCGATTTTTTGAAGCCTCATAACTTGGATTTGGATTATACCTCTGTGGCTTTGACGACCTCTGTGGCTCAGTGGTTTAGCGCTTTGGTCTTTGCTCAAGCCGGGGTCATCTTCATTTTCAAATAGTTTTATTTCCATTTGAAAATTTGCTCCTCGCTCTAAAACATAATGCAACAATTTTTTATTTATAAATATTGCTTAAATGTGTTTTGTAAAATAATATTATTATGTATCCAATTTTAAGGATTATATATATATAAGGCTTAAAATTAGTTTTCTGATCCCCGCAACATTTGCAAATGGATCAGATTGACATGGCGTAAACAGTCCTGTGTCAATCTGACCATCAATGGCAAATGTTACATGGTCATCAACATAAATCAAAATCTATAGTAATAAGACTTGCTACCTAGTTGCTAAAAATACCAACCAAATTAAAATTCCTCTAAGCAGTATATGGAAAAATCTCTTTTGATACACTTACTTTCACTTTACCTAACAAGAGTAAAAAACAAAATTAAAAATTGTAAGTAACCCCCTGAATTACCAAGCAGTGAACGGGCTGATGATGAAGAATTTTAGCTAAGACACGGTAAACAGAGAACAATAGAACATCTTCATACAAACGTGCCGCGATCGGTTTGAATGTGAGCGTGCGCGCCGGGCGCCTATCCGCACGCAGGCACACACGCGTATAAGGAATGATAAGGCGCTCTCAGTGCGGACTGTGCCGTGACCTTTCGCGTACGTACCGTGATCACGCGCATTGAAGTATGACGGCTCGCATGCCTATTTTAGCCTGCATTGTTTTAGCATTTATTTGACAACAAACAATAACTCGCCAGACGGCCTTAGATGTCCGACTGTTCTCTGTTTAATCTCTGGAACACTTATATCAGTTTTCAAAACAAAAAAACTTGATCCTAATCGGTTTATCAGTTTGGAGCCATGGACAGACACGCAGACAAACACGTCAAACTTATAACACTCCTTTATCTTCGTCGGGGGCTAAAAAAAGAGATACAATATATTAAGTTTGAAATATTTACGATATTTTAAGGGACTTAGTACTTTTGCGACTTACGGATGAGAATAAACTTTCTACAAGCCTAACATTAACTTTAAAACAAGTCTTTATTGACTGCTGAACTGACTGACTGACTGCTCTAGAAATCGTATAAGACTTAAATAAAATACAAAAAATCTGTAGAATATTAAAAAATGGCGTCGTTTGAATATGGTTGTTTATTATATTTGATATAATATTAATATAACGATTGCTAATATGATGTTCTAGATATTCTAATAAACTTTTAAATAGAATAAAAAAATCTGTTCAATTTTAAAGAGCGTTTTTGATCACGGAATTGGGAGGAAGGAAGCCAATTGACAAATACTTCAATTAAATACACTCCAACCTATTCAGCTTTCGACCCTTATTGCTTTTGACAGATGAGCCTGTATAGGAAGATCGGTAGATAATTAATCTTGATACTTGCCTAAATTCGTTAAGTAGCAGTGAAAATAAAATTTATATTCAGCAACGAAATAAATGGATCTAAATACAATTTCAAATAAAACTTCTTCTAATAAATTAAAAATAGAAGAAGTCGAATCATTAGTGTGGACAGTGGACATATTTTTGTCTAATTTGTATTTGTTTCTTGGGATATTATTGTAATATGCTCTGTGTTTTTTTTCCTGTCAAACAACAGCCGAAGGAATAAGATAAATTTAAGACATCATCTATCGTTAAAAACTGTACCATCACAAATCC
Source organism: Phengaris alcon alcon (assembly GCA_037179445.1). Taxonomy (NCBI): domain Eukaryota; kingdom Metazoa; phylum Arthropoda; class Insecta; order Lepidoptera; family Lycaenidae; genus Phengaris; species Phengaris alcon. Next base: position 1,447,871 of record JAYRCH010000768.1, read on the forward strand.
CAAGTTAATCATGAAATATCTCATGATGACTTTATGAATAAAATAGGAGTTCACCGACTCATTACAACACGATTAACTCCGAGCCTTGAACCGCTGGTACGTGATAACACGGTCACAATGAACGAACGGAGATGGCCCATCAAATCATTGTGGATTATATACCGAAGGGGCCAGGACAAGCGTACACGCCGCGATACAACACTGAAATATTCAAACTCTAATTCGAAATTCTACAAAAAGAACTAAAGACTAGTTGAAGTTGATTTTCAAAGTTGACAGACTAGTTGAAGTGTTGTGAAGTGAGACTAAGTGAAGTGAAAAGTGATGGTCTTGCATTGGATTCTATAAGTGTATTACGTCTTCCAGCTATATATTCAGGTACATAATATAACAGGCCTAATAAGTTATTCCCATGGTCTTCCCCTTCTAGTTATGATATTTCTGGTCATTACAATATTTGGCTGTCTCCCGCTTTGCTTGAGGAGGGAAACTGCCATATTTCCTACTCCTCCTACCTTTGTTCTGATTAATTTCGTTGTGGGTCTCAAGACAGATTTAGCATGTCCCTCGGCAACCCCTGAGATCACTTCAAAGGGTTTTTGTAGTTGGTTATCTGTGTCGATCCTGGCTACACAGCAGTGGAATGTGTGGTGGGTTTGCCCGTTTAAAAAAAGGGACATAATATAAATATTCTACGAGAATCTAATTACTGGAAAGTAAAATGTCTGATTTCTTTCAAAAGTTCGATAGGTAACGTTTCAATATTATAACGATTGGTAAAGTTTCAATATTTTAACGGTTTGTTAAATCAAAAGTATTAGTCCTTATTTGTATGAGAAGTGTCAAAACTTTATAATATTATGTACCTATAATTGAGAATTTTTATTGTCCAATTAATAACTTTTAGTTTTATTCAGAGAGCATACAGCTTACAACTAATTACAATAAGATTACACTTATAGACACCGTAAAGCCAATTACAGTTGATCAGTAAAATCTTAAAGTAAGGGTTATAATCCGACTACGTAAATTATATAGCCCTAGTTACTCGGGCTATTACAACGAATTTATTGACACCTCATTCGTTTAAATCGGATCAGTAGTTTAGGCGCTACGCTGGAATAAACATAAGTATACATACGTAGACTGCCAAAATCTTTACTCTTCCTTTTCGCTTCGCCGTAGTTGGATAGATAATAATACTTTAACAAGTATGACAGGCTGTGTCAGTGGGGGCAGGTACCAAATCAGTTTTAAACGACTACGATTTGCAAATCAAGCCAATGATTTACCAACGTAGTACAAAGTCATGGCTCGCTCATTGATAAATCGTCATCATCATCATCATCATCAATACTGGTGACGCGAATTATGGGGCAAGACTTTTTAAAGTAAAGAGCATAGATGTTGGTATGACGTGACAGAGTACTGTTGGATCCTTGTGGAATTTCATGTTCATAGTAATATCACACGACTTTTATACGCTTTTTCACTTTTTCACGTTTTTAGAATAATTTATATATGTATAAACACGACCGGTTTCGATTCAGGTGTAAATTGAAGGTAGGATGTTATCGTAGATGTTGGTGCTTAAGATCTAAATATTTACCCCTTGATTAATAAAAATAAGTACACCACTGATACGCAAATCCATGTTGCTGACTTTATTCATCAAGTGGTTTTTCCAACTTATCAGACAAAGATAGCAACATGGATTAGCGTAATCGTGTTATAAATATATTTATTACTAAGGGGCCTAATGAATTAAAAATCATTTGGTTTAGTTATGGGCTAATGAATAATTCATAAGCAAAACTTAATGTTTCTAAGGAACAGGAACACAAAATATATAGTTGTTATATTAAGCTAAAGTCTGTATCGATCCAACGATAAAATAAAACTATAAAAAAAACGCACATAATAAAGCTTAAAATCATATACCCACGTAAATACCTGCAGCTAATAAATCTTATTATCTTCTATACAGATAAATAAAATTGAAGTGTCTATTTGTAATTTAAAATTAACAGCTTTTCACTTAATGCATATGAAAGTATATTCGATAGTTACAATAATTATATCAATTTTTTAAATTTTTATCTGACCGTCTGTCCGTCTGTTTGTTCCGGCTAATCTCCGAAACGGCTGGACCGATTTCCACGGGACTTTCACTGGCAGATAGCTGATGTTATAAGGTATAACATAGGCTACTTTTATTTTAGGGTTCCGTTTGAAAAAGTAGGGTTCCGTTTTAGTTAGTTCTATGCAAACGAAGTTGCGGACATCAGCTAGTAATTAAATAAGATTTCAAGAAGTACTACACGTATAAAAACGTGATAGTGAAATTGACTTTAATTGGATAAGTTACTGTTTAGTCTGAAAGTCGATTCTGCTAATTTAATCCCGCGACCTGCAATAATATTGTCATAAACATCAAACAAACGTCAAAGCCGTTTTGATTGGTCCAAACTCCAAAAACCAGTTGATGATATCAAGACGATTCATTTATAATTCAATAATAGTAAAATTAATGTGCAAGTTAATGACGAAAATTGGAGTTTTTCCTCCAAAATCATTGCGAATTGGGTTTTGAATAAGCATTAAGAGGTAGGTATATTACATCTCGACTGTGATTTTTGCGTAAAATGGCAAATTATGGCGTTCTTGATCTCAGAAACAAAGATACATTAACAATTTTGACATATCGAATAGTGCAGAATAAATTGGCCTAGTTCGTAAGCGGCCTCGCTTTTTGTAAATTTTGCTTAACTTTTTTATTAAACCCAAAATTGCAGAGAAAGATTTTCATAAAATGCGCGAAGGCACTTTTTATAACGCTTTTATTAGTTTCACCTGTATGTTAGTTAGTTTCACTTGTTTGTAACCGACTCCTTTGGGCTCGATTCCGATGACAATGCAATAATTTGATTAAAATATCCGATTATCCTGATTAAATTCGCCAGGATTCATCAATTTCTTTCCTCCTAATTTTTTAATCCTATGCATGAGAGTAAGAGAGATAGAACTAGTGCGCGAACTACGCATGCGTGCAGTTCCAGGCTTACTCTTTGGCAAATCGTACTAAAAAGCAAAAAATAAATTATAGTTTAAAAAAACTAAAAAAACACGCTTTTATAGAAAATCTAACTAAAAAATAAAATATAAAATTTAATAAATTTGGATTAAGAATAGTGTAAATGAAAAATAAATGTTTATTATTGTAAAAAAGCGTGGGGTGCATAGTGTCAATAGTTATAAACATTTTATTGGCAAATATGAGAAGGATCTTCACTTTGATAATATCTTAAAAATCACTTTAAACGAAATCTGACCGTTTGAAGTGGAACAAAATCAAATCCACTGGAGTCAGTTACATACAAACAAACGTACAGGTGAAGACACTGCACCCCACGCTTTTTTACAATAATAAACATTTATTTTTCATTTACACTATTTTATTAAATTTTATTTTTTATTTTTTAGTTATATTTTCTATAAAACCGTGTTTTTTTAGTTTTTTTAAACTATAATTTTTAGTAAATGTTTGTGTTGAGTTTGAATAAAAACGATAAATACAACTGCAAAATTACTACAAAATGCGAAATGTCGGGAACGCTTCAAATACCCAATCTCGCAGAGTGCAGATTTGTAATAGGGCTCTTAAGGATTAGACATCAAAGGCCTACTGAAACTGGCATTGCTTAACCTAACCTAGTCCTCTTCAAATTGAGGGTCTGAGTCACACCATCAGCGATGGGGCCATCAGTAGTTACTGATGAATATTATGATGACAAGTTTTACCAGGATATAGGCAAAATAGGAAAACATGAAGTTGTTTTAAATAAGCAAAATATGAACGCAGTATGTATGTAAGTTACAAAAAACAATTTTCTATTTATCTTCATACATTTTCAACTGCTGTGTGATATAGTATGCACGAGCGACATACTCATGCATAATATTTTGTATAGAGCGTTTTTCATGCTTTCCGACGATCTCATTTTTATGATGTCTGTATTTTGTAAACGGTTGACCGTAGATATGCCATTGCAAAGACAATATTTCCTGCCTCATTTTCGAAAAGCCAATCAAAAAACTATGCTTGTTCCCATTGTATATCTTAATTACATTACAGTAAGTTTTAAATGACATTTTCCATTCAAAAATAGCATTTTGGTCCTCGTAACGGCCGACTAATTTAATAACACGATCATCAAGATAAACAAGTCTATTAATTATTGAAAACAGAGGCGTCTTTTCGAAATATCATCCTAATAATTGAACTATTGTGGTGGGGCTCGGGTTTTGAATTTACAAACGAACGAAAATAGTTTAAATAACGTGTATTATAGGGTACACATCACAGTTAACACACCATAGTAACAGTACCGCGTCGGTGTTCAACGCGCGAACGCGGCCTCTCCGCTCGGCGGATTACGTACTACTGATCGCACGGTGCGCGGGCGCCCGGGGCCTGCGTTGACGAGTTGAACGCCGGAGCAGAGCGGACGGCGCAATAGTGGTGGCGCGAAACGGAGCGCGAGCGTCTCGCGCTATAACCTCCCCCTCCAAGTCACAAGTGCGACCCGTCTGTGACTTGGCTGGACGACCACGACGACGCTGATGCTCAATGACAGTCGATGAACCCACGTAAGGAGTGAGAGTGCTGGCATGGAATTTACCTCTAACAACACCATTAACATCTTCGACCACAAACGACGTCGGGCTAACGATCTGAGAGACACGATAGGGGCCCTCCCGTTTTGGAGCAAACTTGCTAGTGAACCCTTTAGATGCATTACTCGCCAGGTGGGCATCCACAAGGACTAGGTCACCCTTTGCAAAAGAGGGATTGTCTCGACGGTGTTGATCGCCAGCGGTCTTTCGAAGGTCTTGCTGTTCTTCAACCCTGTGCTTAACATCACGCAAAATCCGCGCAAACTCCTTCAAGTAAGGTGTAATCTGAGGAATGAAATTCTGTTGGGACACTATAGCCCGAAGGTCAGTGTGTACTGTCATAGGAGAGCGCATCTCCCGAGCAAATGTAAGGTACGCGGCTGTCTGACCCGTCCCTTGATTATAGGCACTATTGAGTGCAAAACGAACCATCGGTAGAAGAGTCGGCCATCGGCGATGTTCAGGTCCTACCAGGATACCAAGTAACTGTTTTAGCTCGCGATTCTTGCGTTCTGCCGGGTTTGCTTCCGGGTGGTAAACAGGAATCAGTGACTGTTGTACTCCAAGCACAAACATGGCCTTCTGCATCACCGCAGAGACAAACTGTCTACCATTGTCCGAAATTACTCGACGAGGTAAACCATAGCGCAGAAAGACTTTTTCTATAAGGACTTTTGCACACGACTCAGCTGTCGCATCACCTAGTGCAAATAACTCGACCCATCGGCTCGCAGTATCTTCAACGAGAAAAACCCACTTTTCTCCAGCTTCGGCTTCTGGGAGAGGTCCAAACAGATCCATTGCAAGCACTTCGAATCTCTGCTGAAGCGCTGGGGTCTGAAGCAGACCAGCAGGTTTCAAATTCGTGGCTTTATACATTTGACACATGTCACATGACTTGATATACTGAGCTACATATGATCTCATATTCTTAAAATAATATCTTTCTTTGATCTTTCGTAAGGTTCGCTCCAAACCCAAGTGTCCAGCAGTAGGCGCGTCATGGAGTTCTTTCATGAGCACTGCCCTTAAAGATTCTGGAACCACTAGCTGAGGCTCTTCGGATACTCCATCCGGATCGCAGCGATATAACACACCTTGTGAAAGATAATACCCTCTGTCAGTCCAGCGAGCAGCTGCTTCAGGGTCATTCGCATGTTCAAAGTCTTCGATAATTTTACTCACTTCAGAATCATTCATTTGAGCCTTTCGAATGTCTTCTGGACTACATTGAGGTAAATCGACGACTACAGGACAAAGACTACAAGGTCCAGAACTAGGTTCTTCAGACAAATTGGTCACTGGACGACTAAGAGTATCGGCAACCAGATTAACTCTACCAGGTGTATACTCAATTTTGAGGTCGAACGATTGAATTTTCATCGCCCAACGGGCCAATCTACCACTGGGTGTCTTTAACGACAAAAGCCATCTTAACGGTTGGTGGTCGGTAGCCACATGAACTTGAGATCCCTCGAGGTACCCTCGGAATTTATCCAAAGCCCAAACAACCGCCAAGGCCTCTCGCTCGGTGGTATGATAATTTTGTTCAGCTGCAGTGAGCAGCCGGCTGGCATACTCAATTGGTCTTTCTTCATGATGAGATGGGCCTTGCAGCAATACTGCTCCTAGGGCATAGGCACTTGCGTCTGTCCGCAGAACAAACGGCTCATCAAAGTTTGCCTGCCGAAGAATGGGGCTGTTTGAAAGTCGCCTCTTCAGCTCATCGAAGGTTCTTTGCTTGTCCTCGCTCCACTGCCAACGTCGGTCCTTCTTAGTAAGATCCGTTAAAGGACGAGATAGATCAGAAAACTGCGGTATGAATTTTCGAAACCAGGAGCAGGTTTGTAAAAACGTTTTTAGCTCTTTCAGGTTCGTCGGAGGCTTCATATCCATCACAGCTTCGACCGTCGTAGGATCCGGCTCTATTCCTTTTGAAGAAACGGCGTGTCCCAGGTAAGTAACCTTGTTTCTAGCAAAATAACATTTCTTTCTGTTTGCTTTCAGATTGAACAGGCGAAGGCGCTCGAAGACTTGCTGAAGATCCTTCAGGTGCTGATCCATACATGGCGATATAACGAGGATGTCATCCAGATATGCCAGAACGCATACATCCTTGAGACCAGATCTCATCCGGTCTATTAACCGCTGGAACGTCGCCGGCGCATTTTTTAAGACGAACGGCATGCGGCGAAACTGGAACGTTCCAAAGGGCGTAGTGAATGCTGTCTTATGTCGATCTTCCGTGGCTACAATTATTTGCCAGTAGCCTGATTTCAAATCGATTGTTGACATGACACAGTCTGCTTTCGTGTTTTGCAGCAATTCGTCGATAACAGGAAGTGGGTACTTATCAGTCCGTGTGACACTATTTAGTTTTCTGTAATCCACACAGAACCGGACTTCACCGTTTTTCTTCGGTATCAAAACCACAGGTGAGGCCCACTCTGACTCAGCGTCTTCAATGATGTCGTCTTCTAGCATCTTATCTATCTCTTCACGAATAATGTCTTTCTTAGCGGGAGAAAAACGATACGGCGGACTAGCTATTGGCGTCGCATCTCCCGTATCAATACGATGTACAGCAAACTCGCTAGGTCCTCCCCCTGGAGTAAAAATATCCTCGTGGATATTCAGAAGGTCGGATAGACGTTTCCGTTCGTCCGGACAAAGATGGGATCCCTCGTCCTCGCGAAGACCCACAGACGAACAGGCGAGAGGCCGTAATGACTTGTTTTCAAAAAGAATCGACTCCGGCGACCTATCGTGTCTCACATACCATACACCACGATCGAAGTCTAATACCATACCGATGTCCTCTATAAAATTCATCCCTAACAGGCTCTCGGTTGCATCCGGCAACATAAGAAAATCGACAGTTCGCGCCACGCCTCGCACCGTTACATTGACCTGCGCTATTTCGACATTTTGCGCAGAGATTCTACCGTCCGCATACTTTAGTTCAGTAAATACATTATGGAACTGACAACCATTCTTAGATAAATGGGCTCTTAGACTAACACTTCCTACAGAATGTTTAGCTCCAGTGTCGACTAATATATTACCGAATTCACCACAGATTTGTACACGTAACACAGGACGCACACGCGAATCAATATTAGCGCAACTCGCGGACACTGACTGAAACGCACTGTTGGCCGGCGCAGGCGACGCGCTTGATTTCTTTTCCTTACATGTCGCGCAGTTAGAGCGTATAACTCCGGGTGCCCCACACCCGAAACACGTAACTGAAGGGAAACGCGAAGCTCCATCGACTGGACCATCTCTGGTCTTTGCCTGCTTGGCAAGTCGCTGGCACTCCTCCTTGAGATGGCCGTACTGCTTGCAGTACTTGCATTGAGGCCGATGCATTTTTGTAATAGGCTCCGCCTGAGCCGTCACCGCCGAGTACGTCGCGGGTTTAGTATCTACATTGGCACGCGGCTTACTCTCATCTATAATGTCTTCCACACGCCGCGCTTGTGCCAATAACTCGGCGAAACTGTCAAAACCAGAACGCGGAACCTTCTCGCGGATTCGCCGGTGCATCAATCCATAAGCCATATCTAGCTGCACCGTTTCCGTAAGTGTAAACTGTGGGAGCTGGGCGAGAAGTGATCTAACATGGCAAATAAATAAATCTGTAGACTCATCTACACGCTGTTCCCGTTCAAATATTTTTAGATATAACTTGTGAGGAGGTAAACGTGGTCCAAACGTTTGCTTTAACGATTCTATAGCAGCTCGCCATGACGGGGTAGTGTCTTTGACTCCTTGCCACCAAGTAGCGGCCAATCCCGTGAGAAGCATAGACAACCCACGAAGTGCGTTGTGATCGTCAACGCGTAGACACTCCTTATACGTTTCAACGGCGTCGATAAAAGCCTCAACATTACTAGATTTCTCTCCGTCGAAACGCGCTGTGCACTTGGCGAAATTGCCAGTAGAAATTGGTAATGTACTTACAGGATCGCTGCGACTCAACCTGTCTATAAGTAGTAGAAGTTGGTCCGTTGTCATGGTGACCGGGGCCGTTGCAGCACCAGCAGCTGGCTGCGGGTCCTCCATGAGCGCCTGCGCGGCGTGAACGCCGGCAGTGCATGGAATATTCTCGAATGCAAGCGAAGCCGCCGGAATGGGCGGCGGCGGCGGCGTCCCGTCCACAGACGACTCTTGGACAGCCGACGAAACCGCTTGTTTTGCACTACTCGATCTCGTATTCATTTCGATAAATAAAGTTACTAAGTTCGCGGAACGAAACTAAAACTGCAGCGTTTAGTTCGCGGAAAAAAAACCGAAACAGTCTTAGGTATTCTAGAAAACGTCACTATTTACACTATAATTATTACAGTTCGCGGAACAAAAACCAAACAGAAACTATAGGTAGCCACACCCACTGTTTAGTTCGCGTTTAAAACCCGAAACACAATCTTAGGTATTCTGGAAAAATCACTATTTTACTCGTAGTGGGAACAGTTCGCGTAACAAAACTAAACAGAAAACTATAGGCCAACACACCTACTGTTTAGTTCGCGGAAGAAAAACCGTTGCACTATTAGGTACTTTCGGAAACCTAAGTGTTAAAGTCCCTTCGGCCCCACGTTGGGCGCCACTTGTGGTGGGGCTCGGGTTTTGAATTTACAAACGAACGAAAATAGTTTAAATAACGTGTATTATAGGGTACACATCACAGTTAACACACCATAGTAACAGTACCGCGTCGGTGTTCAACGCGCGAACGCGGCCTCTCCGCTCGGCGGATTACGTACTACTGATCGCACGGTGCGCGGGCGCCCGGGGCCTGCGTTGACGAGTTGAACGCCGGAGCAGAGCGGACGGCGCAATAGTGGTGGCGCGAAACGGAGCGCGAGCGTCTCGCGCTATACTATAATGAAAATTTTATCTTACCTAAACAAGGGTTTTCAAGCCTTATCATAATCCATTTGGCTTGTTCAAACACTTAAAATTAACTTCATATTTCAGATAATTTCTATGAGTCATGAAAGTTGAATAACTTGGTCATTTCCGAGTTTGGTATTCTAAGATAGCGTTGTTAGTTTTCACACCACCACTATGTACTAATATTATACAGAGGAATGATTTGTTTGTTCGTATTGTATAGGCTCTGAAACTACCGAACTGATTTTGATGAAATTTGGCACAGATATATAGTAGACCACGGGGAAGGATATAGGCTACTTTTTGTCACGTGAAAATGCATGGTTCCTGCGGGATTTCCTTTTGCGCGTACGAAGTCGCGGGCAACATCTAATATATAATAATAGTAAATGTAGACCGGAACGATAGTTGTTACTGCCCATAATACCCGACTGCGCCAGAACGAGGGTTATATTATGTAAAATAATTATGTTTTAGGAAATCAGAGGGTCGCCCGTTATGCTAAAGTCTTGACGCTAAAGCAGGCAGAAAAAAGGTTGCAGAAGTAGGAAGGATTCCAGTTACCTCTCAACCAAAGCGAGAGAAAGGACAAAATTTCAAATATAAAAAACAACACCCCTCTTGACAGTCGGGTTAAAATCACAGTCATAAGGTGCACCGCGGGTGTAATAAAACCAGCATAATAATATATTACATTGATTTTTTCACACGAATTAAAAAAATTTGCATAAATATTATTTCATGTTAGCGTGAAATCGTAAATGCTTTAAGTGCCAAACTACAAATAGGTTTTTGTATTTTCATTTTATATTCTCTTCGCGTTATTTATACCGTTTAATGTGTAATAATAAAACTACAATTGTCGACTATTCACTGTTCCACTTTATTCACCGTTTCACCTTTTCTCACTAGATACACACTTATTTAATTATAATAGTTAACTTGATACACAGTTTAAAGTGTAAAAGTGCTGCAATAATTATAGTGTGTATAATTATTGCAGCACTTTTACACTTTAAATAAAACACTTTTTCGAATTAACTCCAAGAGATCTGTCGATAGAAAATATTCCCGATCGCTGTCGAGCACGGCCTTTTACAGTTCCTCCATAATCGGTTAAGTGTTTTTTATACGAATGTGGCCTACATACACACATTATACATTTTTACATTTTATATTTATATTTGCACAAGCATTAATCTAATTTTACAATTTTTAACTTATACCTATTTTATTTTTAAGCATTTATATTCTATATTATACACATACCTTTAGCTAATATTTTACAGTTGGTAATTAACCTATATATTATATAACATTTATATCATTATATGTATGTAAGTGCAAACCAAATCGTCGATATCGATAGCAATTTATCGACCCGTTCCTGCGCTGGCTCGAAAACAGGTTCAAGCCTGGAGCGGCAGCGTACGCGCAGTAGAGGACGTTTAGCAGTCATTGCTTGGTATCGACGCGGAACGTATGTCACTCGCTTAAGCTTTAGACCAGGGATCCCCAAACTATTTTGGACAAGTGACCCCTTTTCCAAAATGAACTGTTATCTCAGACCCCCATGGCCAAATTACATACTTTTAAGATCAACCCCCTTATTCATAATGGTCCGCTAACTTAAAACAGCTGCTACATAGAGTTATTTTTCATTCTGACTTAGGTCAATAGAAGAAGACAGAGTAATTAGCAATGCTTTTAGTTAGCAGACTATTATGAATAAGGGGGCCTATCTTTAGTTTTTTCCTATTGATACAAAATACCTAGGTACTAAGGTACCAACGGGAAAACTTTTCACTTGGTTAAGTGAGTAAAGTTGACTTCATTTTCTCATCAAAATTTAACAAAATAAAAAGACATAATATAGCTCCCCACACTGATTTCAGTGACGGTTGCCGGTTTAATTGAAAACAGGCCAGCTACGCAGGAGTTATTTTATAGTGCCCAAGTGTGTGCGCAGTACACAAGAGCACTCTCTCTTCCTTTACTCTCGTAACCCAGTGGGACGAATAACCGACACGACTGGTGAGATATCAGGCGCAGGTCTGACTTTTTACATGCCCATCCGACGCATGGATCATCTTTCTTGTCAGACAATCAGGTGATCAGCCTGCATTGTCCTAACCAAACTTGGAAACAAGATTTTTTGTTGTTCCAATGCGGGAATTGAACCCACGACCTCCGAGTCGAGAGCCAAGCTCTAAACCACTAGACCACGGAGGCTGTTTAAAAAGACATACAATTCAGTAAATATCAAGTTTAATTTATAATGATTATTACAAATTAAGTACTTAAAGAATCTTAAGTAGGTAGGAAATTATATTTAAAAAAGTATTAATTCGCAAAGAGAAAATAAAAGTCATCAGTGTGATGGATGAATATCTACCAATCTAGCTACATCCGGTTCAATATTGGTGAGTTGCAGCCTTAAATCTCCACGTTCGTTGATATTCAAACGATTTCTTTGTTTCGTCAAAATGTTTGTTACCACACTGAAGCTTTTTTCAACTAGGTATGATGATGGAAAAGCGATAAGATATTTTTCAGTAATGTTCCACAATGTAGGATACTGTGTTTCAATGTTGCGTTGCAACCAGAACTTCTGATAGCCTTGGTTGAACTTCTGCTTAAGCTCTTCGTCTGTGCTGATGGTAATCAACTCTTCTTGCATTATCACATTGGCTTGTTCTATGCCTGTGGTATTGTACGTTGTATCCATTGAGGAATTTGTAAATTTAAAAGATCCTCAAACCTCTCCGTAATATCCTTGTATAATGCGTCTTAGTAAGTGACATATAATAAAATGTCATCATCTTGAAGCATTTCTGGGAATTTTGACAAATGCGGAAACTGCGAATATTCTTTTCTGCCTAAATTTTGTTTATAAAGGATTAGTTTACCCACGAAGGCCGATATTATTGATTTTGTTTTAATCAAGTTAAGATCGTCACCCTGCAGCTGCAAATTAACTTTGTTGAACATTCCAAAGATATCAGTCAAGTAATAAATATTTGTTTTACAATTGTTCAGATTTTTTTTCAAATTCGGATCTTTTTCTTGTAAAAACTCCAACACAGATTAAAAAATGACTGAAAATCTTTCTAAGCAAGAGCCTCTTGATAACCAGCGAACTTCAGTGTGCAGAAGTAATCGAGTAAAGACTTCGTCGTTTTCCTCACATGGCTGAGCAAATAACCGAGAGTTCAAAGAATTGCTTCGAATCTTGTTGATAGCATTTATTACATATTGTAAAGACTTATGCAATCTAGGACTCAGCGTTTTTGCTACTAAATGCGGCCTGTGAATCACGCAGTGAATGACCAGTACATCAGGCAGTTGTCGCTTTAAGTGAGCTATAAAACCACGATGACGACCAACGATAGACGGTGCACCATCAGTCGCAACAGAAACAATGTTCTTCCATGGAATAGCTTTGTCAGTAAAAAAATGTTCCATGGCCTGAAAAATCGATTCACCTCTGGTATTAGTCTCTAAATATGTAGCGAAAAGCAGTTCTTGGCACATATTTTCATCTTTGATATATCGAACATATCCTAACAACAGAGCTTCATTGCCGGGTAATGTAGACTCGTCCAACTGGAGAAAGAATCTGATGGTCTGTAAAAACTTGCATAAAATGTTTTCCACATCACGTCCCATCTCGTCTATGGGTCTCTGGACGGTGTTATTGCTCAAAGGTATTCTCTTTTAAATATCATGTGCGGGCTTGTGCAACACATTGTTAAGGACCTCCGCAATGGCTGGTAAGATAAGCTGCTCTCCAATTGTGTGGGGTTTCCCCGACTTCGCTATTAGTAAAGATATATTATAGGACGCTTGTAAACCATCATCGTCTTTAATAGATGATGACGCAAACATCGATCTTATGGATGGCCTTTTGTCTAGTTTTTCTTTAAGTGCTTGAAAAAATGACAAGGGCTTACTGTTTTTGTCAGCATGTACTCTTGATAAGTGGTCATCCATTTTTGAAGGCTTCATAGCATCGTTACTGAATACTTTTTCACATATGAGACACATCGGAAAGTGTTGATTTGATGGAGATGCAATAAATCCGAACTTCAAGTCGTCCAAACTGTATTGTCTGCATTTTTTTTTCGTGTCCGCCATCATAGAACTCTCAGTAATCCTGCAAATAAAAAAAATAAGAAACTACCTAAATAAAAAACAATAATAAACTGTTAAATTTGCTCACTATCTTATTTTTATCACACCCAGGTAATGGATGTTTGTTAGGTATTCCTGATTTACTCATTGATAAACTTGGATACCTATATTAGGTAAGTAACTATAGTAGGTAATTAGGTATAGAAAATTTGTATTAGGTAAGTAGGTACCTATCAGCGTAAGAACGAAAACCAAAGCAAACTGAACACTTTAAAGTTTAGGTACCTACCTACTTAACAACTTAAGTGTAAGTAATTTTTACAAATACTTTTATACCTACCTATTTAAAATATGTTGTGTTTACCATAGGGCAAAAAAAATTACAATCAAATACTAAAACAAATTAAACTAGTAAATTTTTACAATTGAAAAAACTGAGGCAACTGCAAACTGTTGCAAACAAGCTACAGATAGCTCAACTGATCACTATCACACAGTGGGGCAATCCTGATGCGCTGTGCCGGATAAAAACTGTTTGGTACTTACACTGTAAATTTTTCATAAACTGCAGATATTGTATGGTTACGCTATTAACTCGTGTACTGCCGTGGTAATCGAGAGGGCAGTAAGTCAAAGGTGGCCATTTTTTTTTATTACTGATTTGGAATATACGTCAAACGAGCTTTCTTCCTATCTAGGTTTCAACATCTACGTAATATAAGAAATGCATTTTCTTTTTTGATGAAGAGCAGTAAGAACGGTAAGATAATTTAGTTTACTACGTAAAAGAGCAGTATTTCATTGACATACTGTCATTTTCATTAGTATTCACATATTTCTTAACAAAAGAGCAGAGAGAGTAAATTTCTGACACACTGCTCTTTACGTTAGTATTAACCAATGTACAAAATGAATTTTACTAGTTAAATCTACAGTATGGAGCTGTACTGCACTTTAAGATAGTAATTATAATTAATGTCTCATAAATACATATTAATATAAACACAGTATATTCCCTAACTGCTTTTATAATTATGGCAAAAGATGAAATAATTTAATAATTTTGTAAATCAATGGAGCAGTAAGTGGTTGTTACTGTTTTAGTAGTTATTTTTTATTTTATTAATATTGTAAGGAGTCCTTATATTTAATATGCTTTGTTGTGTGAAATAAATAACTTACCTAAATCTAAAATAAAGCTAATTACTATTCCGTTTTAAATAATAATTTATATCTGAGTTTGTCCTCGCGCTCGCTTGTCACGTTCTTAGTGCTCTGTGCGAGGTGCGGGAGTTTTTGTTTTTGTTAAAAAAATGAACGTAACCGACTTCTTCCAGTTTCAAAATAAATCATCTCAGCATAGGCTCCGAAATTCTCAGCCCAGGGTATA
The DNA here is from genome assembly GCA_037179445.1 of Phengaris alcon alcon. NCBI lineage: Eukaryota > Metazoa > Arthropoda > Insecta > Lepidoptera > Lycaenidae > Phengaris > Phengaris alcon. The sequence goes on from JAYRCH010000768.1 coordinate 1,462,971, forward strand.
CTTGAAAGACATAGTTGCTGTACAAGTAATCAGAGGAATTTTTGATATTCATTACAAGATTAGCCATAAAGACGAAACATTCCGATTATTAAGCTTTTTACAGGTGAAATTCCTTAAATTAAAAGAAATACCTTATCCTGATCACACAATTATTAAAAGAGGAATTGATGACGAAAGGAAAAAGCAGATAATTCAAAACTTGTGTCCGTTAATGCCTGTTAATCGTAGATTTTTTTGGTAAACTTTGTTTGTAAATAATGTTGAAAACTTGACAATCGAGGAAGATGAAGTCGGTGAAAATGAAACACAGTAGCTAATAAAGTGATGAATAATATTTTTAATTATCGTTAAAAACTGGAACAGGGCGTGTTTTAAATTAAAATACCTACATGTTTACGTGCCTTAACTTTTGTATTTTTTTGTTTTATAGTAATTATTTTATGTTAAAAAGCTCTTTGAAGTTAGCTACTTTTGTTTTGTATTAGTGATTGAGAGTAATTTTGTGCCAAAAACGTACCAAAAAGGTGATATTTTATCTGATAAAGTCTTAGGTATTGATAATAAGTATGTTATAAAGACATTTTCGGTTTTTAATTAAGTAACTATATAAGTGTTATGCCAAATAATTACAACTAAGACTATTGATCTCATGAATTATGTTTTACAATTAAAGCGAAAGTTAGATTGTAAGAATAATTTTGTGCTTAGAAACCAGTACCATTATGTGATATGCGATTTGTCTGATTAAGTTTTAAGCTTTTATAAATAATTATATTTTTAAAGAAGTTTTGTTTTTTATTAGTTATAGTTTATTAGTTTATAGCGTTATGTCAAATAACAAGAACCAATATAATTGTGGATCTCATTACATTTAATGAATAAAACTAGTTTTTGATATTACTTTTAACGATTTTTTTTTATTTTCCCTACTATTTACAGATATACTGCTCAAGAAATTCTGTAAACTCCTTACTTAAAATACTACTATAATAAAAAAATAAGTTTAAAAAACTATAACCCGACTACGTAAAAAAATGGGGTCTAAAAAGGCCGAAACAAGAAAATAATTCAAATAGAAATCCAGAAATGCATAGTTACAAAAATGGTCAAGATAGAGCCGTGGTCTGTACTGATACTGTTAGGAACGGTCGATCTCAAAACGCAGCCGTCTGTAACTATCTTGGGGTATGCATGTGTACATGACGATATACGCAGTTTCAGTTTATACCTAGACGTCACACATCTCGGTGTGAACTGACACTTAGGTCCTTTACACACTGCGACTTTTAGCAGCGATGCAGTCGCGATGCTATCGCGATGCAGCATCGATGCAGTCGCAAATGGTCCACCTTTACACACTTTCGCTACTTTTAGCATCGATATAGTCGCGATACTATCGCGATACAGTCGCGATGCAGAAGCTGGCCATTGAATTGTAGTGATGCAGTATCGATGCAATCGCGATGCAGCATCGATGCTGTATCGCGTTAGCATCGCGACTGTATCGATGCTAACGTGAGCCACGATGCAAAACGTATTTTGATCAGTCATTCGATGACTGCCATAGCGCGATGAGTTCGATTGAAACTGTTTTAATCACGCTCTCTGTATTATTACTTTAAAAAAAAAACGTAAACGTAAACAGATGAAGTATTGGGTCCACCCATTTACAAGTGAAAGATCAACATGTGGTCATTATGTATCAAAAAACTAATAAACCATAAAAAGAAGTTTTTAAATTGTTATCGAATGTCATATTCAACACTTCAAGAACTTCTTACCATTGTGAAACCAGAGCTAATTCGCCAACGTACACAACTGAGACCATGCATATCAGCTGAAGAACTTTACTTTTAAGTTTGAGGTATGTAAAAAAAAAACTACAACTATTTTTGATTAATTTATTTATACTATATATTGATTAATTACTATATATTCTTTCTCATGTAACAAAATTACTATCTAAGATTAATTTAACATTTATTACATATTTTTGCATATACACACACGGCATATTAAGCGGAACATAAAATAAAGGTTTGATATCAGTATCATATAAGGTTGCTGGCTGGTTTATACGTCATTTAATTTAAAAATAAATATTTTCAAATTTAGAAAACAACTGAACATCACATTTTATGCAATTGTTTTAATTTTATTCAAATACACCTTATCTGGAGCGAACTTCGAGTATTTCTTCCTTCTGAGTTTGATTTAAAATTTCATTGAAATACTGTTTTTTGTTAGTTTTTTTTAATCGCGTATCTTTTTGGAGTTGAAGATTGAATTATGCCTGACTTAGCCCCAACGGAGATTGCCAGGGCACTCGAAATGCGATGAAATGATCAAACCTACAGAGTGATATCCAGAGATCTACGTCGACCAGTTTCAACGATCCATCGCAGTATCCATCGGTTCAGGGAGACCGGTACTTATGTGAGAAGAGCAGGACAAGGCAGAAAAAGACGCACTTCGAGTAGGGATGATCGTTTCATTCGGCTTCGTGTACGTAGGAACCCCCGTTTGACGGCCGTCCAAGCCCGACATGAGTTAGAAGCAGTGCGGGGTGTAACCGTAAGTGAGCGTACGGTACGAAGAAGGTTCGAAGAAGCTGATTTGGGTTCATTTGTGCCCGCCAAGGCTCCAAGGCTCGAGGTAAATCATCGTAGAAACAGGTTAACTTTTGCTCAGGAACATCGACTTTGGAACGCGGACCAATGGAGTAAGGTATTATTTAGTGATGAGTGCAGAATTCTCTTAAATCAAATTGACGGCAGGCAAAGAATATACAGGCGCAAAGGAGAACGATACATCCAGACAAATTTTGAAACTACAGTTGCATACGGTGGTGGATCAATAATGGTTTGGGCGGGCATTTGTTTGGGAGCTCGCACAGACTTGGTAGTGATTGACTGAGGGAGTCTGACTGCAGACCGCTATATCAGAGTTTTAGAAGAAAATGTCGTACCGTTTGCCCGATATATCGATGACGATTTTATTTTTATGCAGGATAATGCTCGGCCGCATACCGCTCGGGTAACTCAAGCTTATCTTAATGATATGAATATCACTGTTATGGAGTGGCCGGCGAGATCACCGGATATGAACCCAATAGAGCACGTTTGGGACTTGCTGAAAAGAAAAGTTAAGTCCAGAATTTCAGCTCCTGCCAACGTGGGTGAACTGCGAATCGCCGTAGTTGAGGAATGGCGGAGACTATCCCAGGAGACCATCCGATAACATCATTTCAGTATGCCTAGACGGGTAGAAACTTTAATAAGAGCACGTGGAGGAAATACGCGATATTAATCACCATTTTTCTAATTTAATTAATTGTTATTTTAATATTAATTTTCACTTTTCCCGGTTACATGAAAAGTTCAAAAATGTACCATTTTTCACAAATAGCCTTTACTCGCAAAATCTGTTCTTAATGTGATCTCATTTTAAGTAAAACAAATGAAACTTTAAATAACAAAAGAAGTGTAGTAAGTAGATTTTAAAATAAAACCATATTTTTTTAATTATGGACCTTTTTTTTGTGTTCCGCTAAGTATGCCGGTGTATATATATATATATATATATATATATATATATATATATATATATATATATATATATATATATTTTATTTATTTATTTATATTTAGTTAACAGACAGGTTACAGTCATTACATGGTAATACAAACATAATCTTAATTCTAGGCTAGACAGCAACCCAAAAACAGTATACATAACATAATTATTATAAAGTTGTTACTAAAATTAAAATAATAACAAGAAAACTGATACCTAATACCCACTACGAAACATTGACTATACACTGAGTGACTTATATTTAGCTTAACTTATTATATTACTAAATTCGGTTAAAATAAAAACAAAATAAATAGTATGTAGATTAAGGAAAAAGATCTGTAAAATCATTATTGTCTGAGTTATCAACATTCTATATCAGAGTTGGAAACAAGAGATGGCAAATACTTGGCTTTCATAATATTGTTGATCGTTTTCTTATAATGTGAAAATTGTCGAAAAATGTCTACGCTCCAACTACCCACTACTAAGTCATTATAAGTACGACACATTCTAACTAGCGGATTGTAATAGGACGTATTGTTTTTGAATGCCTGTATAGTGAACATTTTCGGTTTACGCGTTCTATACCGAGTGTTAATGGATATTTGGGATAGAAGATTAGGAGCATCAATAGAAGAATGGAGTATTTTATGTAGGCAAAGAAGATCGTATCTCTCACGACGGGCACTTAATGGTAACACGCTGAATTTGCACAGTTGAGTGGCATAGTCTTTTACCATACGACCGAGATTAAGTTTTCGTGTAAGATATCTCAAACACATTTTCTGTACCCTCTCAATGCTCTCGATGTGTGTTTTGTAAAAGGGGGACCAAACTGGACAGCAATACTCCACAACGCTTCTAACTAAGCTGAAAAATAGTGTTAGCACACTATTTGGTTTTCTGAAGTCTTTTGTGGAGCGTATGACAAACCCTAACATTTTATGACTTTTTTTTAATATATGCTCATAGTGCGGGCGAAAGGATAACTGGTCGTCAAAAATAGCACCAAGATCCTTTACTGTCTGCCGTCTTGACAAGACTTTCCCTTGTACATTATAATAATGATTGTGCGTAAACTTCTTACGAGTGAAAGATATCACACAACACTTTTCAACATTGAGCTTCATGTTGTTAGATACGCACCAGTCCGAGATGGCATTGAGATCATTTTGTAGCGCAGCAAACTGATCTTTGATGTTTACTTCAGAAAAGATTTTTAGATCGTCTGCGTACAAAAGTGAAGGACAGGTTAGTCGGAAAACTAAGTCATTAATAAATATGACAAACAGCAAAGGACCAAGGTGAGACCCCTGGGGGACCGTGGAGGAAACCGAAACGGGGAAGGTTGAGAAACCTTTCACAGTAACAAGCTGACTGCGATTGCGGAGATATGAGGCTATCCACCTCAATAAGCTACCGTGAATGCCATAATGTGAAAGCTTGGAAATAAGTAGGGAATGATCAACTTTGTCGAAGGCTTTACTGAAGTCCATAGTCGTATATATATATAACTATATATATATATATATATATAACTAATCAACATTTATTAAACGGTTATTACTTAGTCATCTGGACTGATTTGATCGTATATATCATTATAATTTCGGAATTATTAGAGGGAGAATCATAATTCAAGTCTTGCGATTGCGATGAAGTGCTAACAGCACTTACATTAGGTCCTTACCTATGAAATTGCCGTTTTGTATAAACAAATTTAAACTAATTTTTTATTTTAAATTTTTTCATATTATTTTTTATTTGTATTAATCGAAGTAATCACATATGCAATCAATGCATCTTTGACAACGCAGTGGCAGTTTATTGATGCCCTTCTTAAAGAAATCAGCTGGACGGGAGGCAACAAATTCTTCAAAGGCATTTTGTACTGCCTCTCCGGTATTGAATTTTTTTCCCGCCAAGAAGTTATCCAAATTCTGGAAAAAGTAGTAGTCTGTAGGCGCAAGGCCTGGTGAGTAGGGCGGATGACGGAGTGCTTCCAATCACAGTTCTTGCAACTTGGAGACCGTCTGCTGTGCAGTATGAGGTCGCGCGTTGTCGTGCAGGAGCAGCGGAGACGAGCGATTGACCAATGCTGGTTGGAGATTATGATGATGATGTGCTAGCTTCTCCATCATTGTGTTCAGTTCTTCACAGTACACATCTGCAGTAATGCTCACCCCGTTTGGTAAGAAGCTGTGATAAATCACACCGGCGCTAGACCACCAAACAGTGACCATCACTTTTCTAGGGGTAAGTTTTCGTTTAGGTCATTGTTTAGGTTCTGAACCAGGATCCAACCAACTTGCTGAGTGGTTGCTGTAATCAAACAGAATCCATTTTTCATCGCAGGTAACAATGCGGTTCAAAATTCCTTCATTTGTGTGTCTGTTGAGCAGTGCAAGGCACGTCTCGACGTATTATTATTATTATTTGTCAAGCTTGTTTACCTTGCCAATTTGACGCAAATGGACCAATATTGTTTTGACCCTAACGTCGAAAGCTGCTGATAATTCAGCCGTAGATTGTGTATCATCAGCTTCCACAATCGCCTTTAATTCGTCATTGTCGACCAAAGTCTTCGACGACCGCGAGGTTCATTTTTCAGGTCGAAATTTCCAGAACGGAAGCGAGCAAACCAATAACAGGTGGTACGTTGGTTTGTAGTGTTAGCTCCGTAAGCGTCGTTGATGTTGCGTGCCGCTTGTGCCGCGTTGCTGCCACGACGGTACTCATATTCCATAATTACTCGAATATTTAACGTATCCATGATGACGAAAAAGATTGAAATGCGATGAAAATGTAACACTAATCAATAAACAAATGACTACTTTTGGAAAAAGAATTCCAATGTTTTTTAAATAAAATGAATTTGAAATTAGAATTCTTAGCCAATCAAAAATTATTTTGATTTGAAATGGCCAGTACTGCAGAACAGCAATTTCATAGGTCAAGACCTATTAATTGATGTCGTTGCAGTTGTAGTAGTTGGTTGGTAAGTTTGATAACCATAGGTATTAAAGGGAGTTGAGGTGGACATATCGTAGTACGATTCTGGTATGTTCCATCTAGAATTGTGCCCCATGTTTTTGTACTTTCGAATTAAATTAATCATATCTGCCTGGGTGTCTAATTTATACTCATCTTTAATTGCAGTAAAGTGAGAAAACAATGATAACAAAAACAGTTTGTCTGGATTATCATCCTTGCTTTCTTTTGCTGCATTAATTTTTTTCAGATTGTCAGTTAAAACCTCAAACAACTCTTCTTGCGGGTCTTCAATCGTTTAACCTTTTGAGGTGGATTATTTGTTGTTAAAACATGTTCACCAGCAGAGTCGTCACGATCAGGAGTAAGAATTGGTGGCCTTATTTCATTTATTGGGTCTAAAAGCGACAAAATTTTATGATACACAAAGGGTTTTCTTGCTTTAGCTCCAGATCCACATGAAATGTTTCTGACTTTTGTCTTTTCCCTGTTGTAGCAATCTTTGATGCTTTTCCACTTCTTTTGTAGCTGTACAGCTAAAAAAATGTTTTACAAATATTTAAGTAGATATAATATACACGTAGTGTATATATATATATATATATATATATATATATATATATATATATATATATACACAACGTATACCAAATAAGGTATTTCAATAAATACTCTGTTTAAAATATATTTACTTTTTTCAGGTACTTAGCAACCGGCTGTTATTTTTCAGACCTTCATTATTTCCTTCGATTACTTACCTTACCTTCGATTTCAAATGCGGGGTTTCGACTGCACGCAATATAGGTAGTTCGTGAAACTGTCAAAGTGATTTGGGATAACTTAAAAGACATTTCTATTCCAGAACTAACTAAAGAATCACATTTGTATACCGCGCAAGGATTCAGGACATACGCAAGTTTCCCAAATTTAATTGGCGCAATTGATGGGAAACACATGAGGATAAAAAAACCACATCATAGTTGTTCAGAATATTTTAATTATAAACACTACCACTCTATTGTTTTGCTAGCAATATGTGATCCAAATTACCGTTTCATTGATATAGATGTTGGATGTTATGGGAAAAGTTCAGACTCGACAATACATCAGTGCAGTACATGGATGAATAAAAGTCGGCAGGGAAACTATAAGATGCCACCACCAACACCAATAAGTAATAACGGAAGTCCTATACCATATAGGAGTCCTATACCATTAAGTAACAAAGAAAATATTAAAAAAATCTTATTGTTTACCTTTCCTTACATCAAATTATCAAATAATAAACTGCCGCACGAGACTAAAGAAAATTATATTAGGTTTAAATTGAACAGCCTACTGTGTAGTGCTACTAATCAAAATTGTTTAGTTTTAAATAAAACTTTACCACAAATCGATGTGGTTGACTTTAATAATATTTTTATCTCTAGGTTAAATAATCTAACATATGATAAGTATTACTTATCTAAATTTTTTACACGACATTTAGCTAAATGGCTATATAATTTTTTAGTTTTAAGACAAGCCAAAAAATTGGCTAAGCCGACCACTGCTTTTATTGAGCAGTGTTCTTATACTGACAATTTTATTAGTAAAGACTTGGAATATGTTCCAAATAATTTAAATTAGATTATAGGACAACAGAGGCTCACTCTAGCAATTTCTTAGCTGGAAATATTTATACTGATGCCTCCTACGAAGGGCCTAGTAAGAACTCTGGGAAAAACTGTAATTTTAATATAAACTTGGTGCATCAAAATTTACAAGGCATAATAGGGAAAGAATTAGAACTTGAGTTATTTTTAAATGAATTTAAAATTGACATTATATGCGTAACAGAACATTGGTTAAAAAATCATGAATTAATATTTAACTATTGTGATCACCAAGTAGGGAGCTCTTTCTGTCGAGAAAATGTCATTAGGGGTGGCTCCTTAATTTTGATTAATAATAAATTGAAATGTAAAGAACGTAAAGATATTGTAAAACTGTCTAGTGAACGAATTATTGAGTTGGCTTGTATTGAGTTGAGCCACCTTATTATTGTATGTGTATACAGGCCTCCATCAAGCTTATACGATTCTTTTGAACAAATAATGGATCAAGTGCTGACGAAAGTATGTGTCTCTAATAAGAAGATTATTGTATGTGGTGATTTTAATATTAATTTATTAGACTCTAACTCCACCACTGTTAGATTCACATCTTTGTTCAAATCGTATAATCTAATTAATTTATTTTATGAACCAACAAGAATATGTGAAACAACAGCTACTTGTATAGATAATATTTTCACAAATGTCACTCCTTTTAGGAAAGACATAATTAATGTACTTAACTCTGATCACTGTGGACAGCTAGCATCATTTGATCTTAAATGTGATAATAATCCGATAGAAAATATTGAGTTTATTCCTGTAAACACAAAACGTATTGAGAAATTTAGAAGTAAATTACTTTCAAGTTTTCAATGTTTGAATGAGTCAATTAATCCAAATGAAACTTTTAATAATTTATTTAAAGTAGTAAAAAACCAATTTGACTCTGTATTTACTTCTAAATCGGTCAGATTTAGTAATAAAAGAAATAATTTAGTAACTGGGCAACTGCAGGTATTATTGTTAGTAGACAAAGATTGTATGACTTGTATAACGAGAAGTCAATGAACAGGAGTGAAGCTTTTAAACTATATGTCAAGAAATACTCGAAGATTTCAAGAAGCTATGTCAAGCGGCGAAGGTTTTTCACATCAAAACAAGTGAAAACCATCTAGAAAATAATTGCAGATGAGACTGGAAGAGTCGCCAGTCGCAACTCTAAATTTGAACTTTATATTAATGATAAAAAAGTTAGTTCTGACATTGAAGTTGCGACAGTATTTGAGAAGTTTTTTGCAGACATTCCGATCTCAACTACAAAAAACTTAAATTCATCACCTACAGTTGCCGAAAAATTACTTAGAGATAATGTGAAGGAATGTGATGTAAATTTTATTTTCAAAGAAATAGACTCTAGAGACATTATCAAGGCATTTAAATTACTTAATATTAAAAGTACAACTGATCTCTGGGGTATGTCCACAAAAGTTATAAAACCAGTAATTGACATCATTGCCCCTCACCTAGCATTAGTTTTTAATAATTGTATTAAAAGTGGCGTGTTCCCTGACTTGATGAAGCACAGCAAGGTGATGCCTCTCTTTAAAGCTGGGAATAAATCAGACCCAGCTAACTATAGACCAATATCCATATTACCGACTTTAAGTAAAATTTTTGAGAAAATTATTCTAAATCAATTACTTTTTCACTTCAACTCGAATAAATTGTTACATAGTAATCAGTTTGGTTTTACTAAAGGTCGGTCCACAACAGATGCAGGCATCAGTCTTCTGTGCAGTATATTTGAAGCTTGGGAGAGGTCACAGGATGCACTTGGTATATTCTGTGATTTATCCAAAGCATTTGACTGTGTGGAGCATGATACGCTGTTCAGGAAATTATACCATTATGGTGTAAGGGGCACGGCACTAAAGCTTCTAAGCTCTTATCTAATAAATAGAACACAGACTGTAGAAGTTAATTCCAAAAGGTCTAATGGTACTAAAATTAAACTAGGAGTACCACAGGGGTCTATTTTGGGCCCTTTTCTATTTCTCATCTATATAAATGATCTACCTTATCTAGTTAATGATAAGCATGAGATAGTACTTTTTGCTGATGACACTTCACTAATTTTTAATGTGAAGCGACGACAATCTAACAATGACGAGGTAAATAGTGCTCTCTCAAAAATAGTACATTGGTTTAATGCTAATAATTTACTGTTGAATTCTAATAAAACAAAATGTTTAAAGTTCAGCTTGCCAAATGTTACGCAGGCACAAACCAATATACTATTAAATAATGAGAAAATGAAATTAGTAGACACCACTGTATTTCTAGGTATAACATTAGATAGTAAGTTACAGTGGGGACCACATATTGCTAAATTGGCAGATAAGCTGAGTTCTGCAGCATACGCTGTTAAAAAAATTAGAGAAATTACCGACATAGAGACCGCGCGATTAGTTTACTTTAGCTATTTTCATAGCATAATGTCGTACGGCATCCTCTTGTGGGGAAACGCTGCGGACATTAATACAATATTTGTGCTGCAGAAACGTGCTATACGTTCTATTTATAAGATGTCGACTTTTGAATCTCTAAGGGAAAAGTTTAAAGAAATAAAAGTTCTGACCGTCGCATCTCAATACATTTTGGAAAATGTGTTATATGTAAGAAAGAATCTAAACAACTTCAAAAAGAAATGTGATAATCATTGTGTAAACACTAGAAATAAGAACAAGTTAGATATGCCAGTGTTCAGACTAAGCAAAGTTAGTAAATCCTTTAAAGGCCAATGTATACGCTTATACAATATAATCCCAGAAAAGGTTCAAAACTTTCCCATTAATAAGTTAAAAAAGTAGTTAAAGAGCGTTTGTGTGCCAAAGCGTATTATAAAATTAATGACTTTATTCAAGACGGCACACCTTGGGAATAAGGTGGCTCCTTATCTTATCTTATTATTTGTTACATAGACATAAGTAAACATTGTAATAATCTTGATTTTAAAAGAATAATTTTCCATCTTTTTGGTAAAAGATGGCCCCAGACGAGTTTCTTGCCGGCTCTTCTCGCTGGGTTAGTTCTCGAACCGGTGGTAGGCATCACGTAGTATCGACGTTCAAAAAGAGTATTTAAAAATACCAATTTTGAATAACAAAATTTTTATTTTGATTTTGATTTGATATTCGTTTGTTGGAGATGAAGGCTTTGGACTTACTGAACATATTCAGAGACCGTACGCTGGTCGAAATTTGTCACGAGATAGAAAGAGAATTTACAACTATCGTTTATCGTTTAACGCGCGCAAGACTTTTTATTGAATGAAATCATTCGGAATATTAAGTAATAAGTTTAAAATTTGAATCGACTGTTGAACGTCTCAGTTGACTTCAGTGTCGATATAGTGAAAGCTTGTTGTGTTTTACACAAGTTTATACGTGAACGTGATGGTTACAAATTTCACCACACATTGAGTATTAACGGATTGGAAGACCCGCCCGATAATGAAATTTTAATATTAGTGAGAGGACGAAGTTCTTAATTAAATGGAACAAGGATTCGAAACATCTACACTGATTATTTTAATAGCAATGAAGGTGCAGTCTCATGGCAGAATTCGAAAATATGAAAATAAATAGCTATTATTTGCGGTACCTACTGCGGTAATGTTATTTGTTTATAAAAATAAAGAATTAATAACCTTTAATTTGTTTATAACAATCATTAAAGAATTCAAGTGCTTTTTCTTTTCTTGTTTTATCACCAAAACTAGCACAAAATATGTGGCATATTTCTTCCCAAGCCTTACTTTTTTCCACTTTATTAGAATAGTCGGGTAGATGTGAATTCCAAATTACTGGTCTATTTTTAATTACAGAGATAAAAAGTTATGTGGCAAACGGTTCCATTATGAAAAAGTAAAACAAAAATACGCGAGCGGACGGACGTCAACACAGAGCGTGAGGCATGACGTGAGTGACATACTATACCCCCACTACCCCCGCTTCTGCAATTCTGCATCGAAGCTAACTCGCGTCTGCATCGACGCTGTCGCGCGTGTGTATCGATGCTATCGCGCTACTGTATCGATACTAACGCGTTTAAGCATCGATGCAGTCGCGCGACTGTATCGATACTAACGCGCGTTAGCATCGATGCAGTCGCGCGACTGCATTGATATTAACGAGCGGCAGCATCGATGCAAAAATCTATTCATTGCTGGAGGCGCGATGCTAACGCGCGTTTCAAAAACGCGCGACTGCATCGATGCTAAAAGTCGCAGTGTGTAAAGGGCCGACGCCATTAGTGTGTGCGACCACGGCTCTACCTTGACCATTTTTGTAACTGTTCTGTTGTGAATTATTTTCTTGTTTCGGCCTTTTTAGGCCCCATTTTTTACGTAGTCGGGTTATAGTTTTTTAAACTTATTTTTTTATTTAATATTTTTCCGTATCCCAATTTAACATAACTATAGTAAATACTTTTATACACTAAATAACTTACCTACTAAACTAAATTAAAGACTATACCTAAATGTACAAGACGTTACACTATACTATAACAATAACTTTAATCTAATACAAAACTATACGTATATTATTTACAATTTAAATTAAATACGGTAATTAAAGTAATTACCGTATCACGAGGAAACAATAATTAATATTATTTATTAAAGGACCTTAAGGTAATAAAGTAACTGAAAAACTGAAATTAAAATGAACTAACCATAGCATACACAGTAAATGACGACTTGATTCGAACTCGAAGAACGATCTATAAAATATAACAATAATTTATAATTTATATTCAATAAACGCAATAGAGATCATTCAACATTCATTCATTTTACCAATGCAACTATATCACTTATTCACTTTTAATCGTATTTTGATCATAAACAATTGGAATATATCATAAACTTCTAAACACAACAATACCGCGATTCAGAAAAAATTAAGACTCGTATAGTGACATCTATCGAACGAGTGAGTAATACAAGTGCTAGTAATTGATTTCATCTTCATTTTCTTATTAAAATCGGATGAACTAATTAACCGATTTTGATCTAGTTTTTTTTGTTTGAAAGCTAACATAATTAAGAGTGGTCTTAGCTATAATTCGTCGTCATCAGCTCGTTCACTGCTTGACAATATAGGTGTTAATTTGTTGTGTAATTTTTTTTTAATTTGTTACGTATTGCCTGTAAAAAATTATATTTATAAAATCAAATATAATGTTATGAAGGAACATAATATATAAATTATATATTTATAGTCTAATTATACGTAATGTTAGAAAATTGGACAAATATTGAACGAATTGTATTTTAAACGTATATTTTGACTTAAACAATATGATATAATATAATATATATACAAATTATGTAAATATTTGTAGTGTGCTTGCCAAGACCTTTCTTTTGATACCAAACATGTGATATTCATCTCGATTTAATTTTTTTAGATGTTAGAATCTGAGGTTTAATTTTCGAAATACATAATTTTGAAAAAAATTATATAGCCTATGTTACCCGCGGCATCATTACGAATCTATTGACACCTCATTTATTAAAATCGTACCAATAGTTTAGACGCTACGAGGGAACAAATATACATACATACATACATAGACTGCCAAAATAATTACCCTTCGTTTTGGCTTCGCCGTAGTCGGGTAAAAAGCAGTAACGTTCTGTACTCCATAGTGAAATAGCCAAAATATATTTAAAATCTAAGGCAGTATAATGCTTCTTTACTGCTGTTTTAAGTAGTAATTTAAATTTATTATTTTGAATTCTGTAAGCAATATAACAGTATTAAATAATACTAAGCAAGAGTGCAGTATCTATGGCAGTTACTGCCCTCTTACCTAAATATTGATTAAAATTAGTTAAGAATATGGTAATGAAGACACGATTTGTTATGCTTTACGACAACCCTATTAAAAATGTTAGAACAATGTTATTTTGCTGTAAGGAACACATTTTTCCCTTTCTTTTGACAAAATCAATCACAAACGCTTAAATTGTGACAAAAACTTTGCGCGCGGTTTTCTCGAAACCGCCTTTTCCGACTTACTGCTATATCTATTACCAGGGCAGCGTAGGGAGCTCAGCATTTTGTGAATTATTTTTCAGTCACTTTACTTCACTTAATTTAGCTATGTAATAACTTTGTAATCTCTTGAAATATATGAGTTATTATCGTTCAAGCTCCAACGAATTTCAAAACGCAAATGAACTTTCAACTTATTATTTTTTTTTTTTTTTCGAATGGGTCTACGCTAATGGCTTTAAGCCCTCTTAGCTTAGTCGGTCTGGTGACTGCCATTTGGCAGTCGTTTGGTGGGAAAAACAAAGAGGGGGTTTGACCCCCCTCTTACATCACCCCCTAGTTGGTGATGTGCTAACTGATTTTTGGGAATAACCTCGGTTAAGCTATTTTTAGGACTGGAGAGATAGTCCCTCCTGCTGAGGGGTCCGACCCCTTCCACACTCTCTGACGAGTGTGGTTGCTCACGCGCGGTAGCACAAACTAACGAGGTATTTGTACGGATAGAGAAGCTCGATTTTAAGGATCTGGGAGGGCCGTCCCTCCCCCCTTCCGCGTGCGGTCGGGTGGACTCGCGCGCGAATGTCCTGATGTCGAGTGCTTCCGTAGTATTTATAGAGCTCTCTATAACAATATCGCGGTCGCGGTCATAATTATTTTTGTCTACACTAAAGAGAGTCGAACTCGTATCCGGGTTCGAGTCCGGTGGTCCCGTGTTAGAGTCGGTCCGTAAGTCTTTACGTGTGATCGTGTCTGGTGTAAGACTTCGGGGTAGGCGCCGGCGTCTACCCCGGTGCTTTTCTAATCACGCGGGTGCATGTCTTGTGTTTAGGAGAACTCCTTTATTTTGTTTATCAAGTCCGTGTGACTTGCTAGTGCTGACATGCGGTCCTCGAAGGAACCTTGTAGTTTTGTGACGAAGACGTTTAGCTCCGTCGAATCGATTTCACTGAGAAATCTGGCTGCGAACGCTATGTCGGCGCCGAAATTGGAGGTCGGGGGCGGTTTTGCAGGTCCCGTTTCTATGGCCCTATTGGCCGGGGGAGGGAGGACCTTTGTCGGACTGACTGGGAGGGCCGTCGACTTTTGAGGAGGTGAAGGAGGTCCTTGTGGACTCTTTTGTGGTAAACCCCAAGCAGGTTTGGAGGGAGGAGGGGCAGGGACGTACCTCTGCTTGGGAGGGGCACCTCTACTTGGAGGAATTTTGCGCCTCTTTACTTGGGGTGCGCGTTTGCACCCTTTGTAGTTGGCCGGATGGCCAGAAGAATTGCATAGGACGCAGCTGGGGGGAGTATTCTCCTCAGCTGGGTTCCTACGCGGACTCGGACGTGCCGTGGTCGCCCAGGCATTGGACACAGCGCGGTCTGGCGAAGCAGTTCCGCGCTGAGTGGCCGTATAGTTGGCAGCGGTGACACTGCCCCGGCATTCCCCTTTTATAGGGGGGTTCGATAGCTAAGCCTGTAATGTGGCATATATTTTTAATGTTAAAGATGGCTTTTCCCTCCGGAGTGGGGGGAAGCACGACAAGTACCATGTTGTATAGGTACTTTTTTGTTGGGTGGTACATCCTGTGTACCTCTTTGGCGGGGATCCCCTGTCTACAGAGGTCCTCGAGGACGGAGTCTGTGGAGAGCTCTTTATCTACGCCCTTGATGACGACTCGCAGAGTGCGTTCGTCCTCCAGGGCATATGTATGATAACCGATCTGCTTTTCTCTGAGAAAAGCAGTCAGTTTCCTATGATCGTTTGGGGTTGGGACCTGCATCATGATCCCGTTTGGGGTGTTGCGGGCTGACGAGTAGTTTATACTCTGCTCGTTTATTGCTGCGCACTTTGCCTTCTCCTGTACTATAACAGGAGGCGGCAATTTGGGGGCCTTGGGGCTGTTCGGGGCTGCGACTGTTTGGTCGTCAGTCTGCATGGGTTCAGTACGGGGTGGGGTTCCGGGTTTAAAACCCCTGAAGATTCTACCGTTTCCGCTTTTCGCGGTTTTTGCTGGTGGTGTCGGCGAGGAGCAGGCCGCAGAGGAAGCGTTCGCGCGTTTCCTCTTCTTGGTCTTTTTACTCTTTACGGTTTGAAAACCGTCATCCCCCTCGGAGGTCTCCTGCTCGGAGCAGGACATCTCCGACTGGGATACATCAGTATAATTGTCATCGCTCTCATGTGATGACTTTGTAGTCGCCGTCGTCGCCGGTGACGACGGCGATTCTTCGGACGTAGCTGTCTTTTCAACTTAAGTGTAAAGATCATTAAATAGTAAAATATCAGGTACACGTTTGGACTTGTTGATCGTTCGTGTTAAATTGCGTAAGCGTCAAATAGAGAGCAAGTCAAAACGCGCCAGAAAGACGTCCGCTCGAACTCATTATCTTGCACAAACTTGTCCACACTGACTTGCCGAGTTTTTCATCTTGTACGAACTTGAGACTTTACATTACTACAACAATGCTATTTCCTACAAAACTATTAATTATTCTTAGTACACGTAACACAACATAAACAATACAGTACCTACCTATCTTGAAAGTTTTAAATAAGAACTTGTGTTAATTTAATACGGGACGATTTTTAGACCTCGTCGACCCCCAAAATCAGTTTTCGTTTATGTCGACCCCTAGTGAACCGATATCGACCACTTTGGGAATCCCTGCTTTAGACTATAGACATTACGCTGTGCTTGCTATTCCATCTGAACTGTGCCTTTTGCCCCTAAGACTATCTTGTGCTATAAAGTGTATTTTCTTCTTTCCTGCACCTTCCTTCATATTGTGTATAAGCTGGTGTGTGGTGTGTGCTCGAACAATATACGCTAAACTGTATGTCTGCTTTTTTCATTTCCACGGACCTCTGCGGATACTGCACATTTATATTACCCCCGTTTATACCATACTGGTGACCCAAAATGAACAAGACGCCGGAGTTAGAAGATGCACATGAACCTAACGCTGGCACGTCATCAGAGAATAGTGCGGGGACATTGTCGATAGAACCGACAGTATCGACAAATGTCTTTAAGGTCGGCGTAAGGGTGCCACCGTTCTGGGCAGATGAACCGGAAATTTGGTTCGCTCAAGTCGAAGGACAATTTAATATTTCTGGAATTACGAACGACTCCACGAAATTTAATTACGTCATTGCACACCTCGATAATCAATATTCTCGAGAGGTTAAAGACATAATTATTAATATACAATCAGAACTTCATAGTAGATTGGGCATCTCCAACGAGACGAAAACTAAGCAGCTGCTGATGCATGAGGAGCTCGGTGACCGCAAGCCGTCTCATTTCTTCGGGCATCTCAAAGATTTGGCAGGCCCGGGAGTACCGGACAATTTTATTAAATCTATTTGGACCACACGCCTTCCTCGTGGTGTCCAGCTGGTGCTGGCTGGTCAACCAGCATCGACTTCACTCGAAGATCTCTGCGACCTAGCTGACCGCGTCAACGATTTGGCCGGTACTACGCCAAGTGTAGCCGCAGTGAGTAGCGAAGTCCCGGGTTCAGTCCTTAGCGATCTTGCCAGAGAAATCGCAGAACTCCGGAAGCAGTTCCAGCAGTTCCAGGCCTCATCTGGTAGGAGCACGCGTGCATACCAAGGCAGACGGAGGAGCTCTTCGAGGCAACGATCCCAGTCGAACTACCGAAAATACCCCCTCTGTTGGTACCATATCAATTTTGGAGACAAGGCCAGCAAGTGCATTCGGCCTTGTGACTACAAGTCGGCGGAAAACGCGAAGGGCAGTCGATAAGGGCGACTGACGATTGCCCATCTAGGTCCACTGGTCGCCTGTTCGTCACCGACCGCGCTACGTAGATGCAGTTCCTGGTCGATACTGGAAGCGACCTCTGCGTCTACCCACGGTCGGCACTCTGTGATCGTCGTTCCCGGACTGGGTATAGTTTATGTGCTGCAAACGGAACTAATATCGCTACATATGGTTTTATTAATTTAATTTAAATTTGAATTTTGTTTTACGTAGGACTTTTGTATGGCGCTTTTTAGTTGCCGATGTGACGAAACCAATTATCGTTGTAGATTTTTTAAATTTTTACAACCTTGTTATTGATTGTCGTAATAGACGCTTAATTGATAATTTAACTTCTGTTACTTCAAGCACTGTAGTCAATTGTAAAGACGTACATTCCGTCAAAATAGTAACTGGTGATTCTCGGTATCATGCTATCCTTAGTGAATTTCCCGGAATCACTCGACCAGCTGGTAGGCACAATATTTCTATACCACATAACACTGTCCACCACATTAAAACGACACCAGGCCCTCCAGTATCCCTACTACCTCGTCGCTTAGCGCCGGATAAATTAAAAATAGCCCAGCAAGAGTTCCGGATCATGGTATAGCTAGACCGTCGGAAAGTCCCTGGTCATCACCACTTCATCTGGCTCCGAAAAAGGGTAATGGATGGCGACCCTGTGGAGACTACCGCAGCCTGAACGCTCGTACAGTTCCTGACAGGTACCCGATTAAGCACATCCAAGATTTCGCGTATGATATTGCCGGTTCGAAGGTATTTAGCACTCTGGATCTAGAAAAGGCTTATAATTAGATACCTGTCAGTCCCGACGACATTCCTAAGACCGCCATCACTACCCCTTTTGGACTTTTTGAGTTCCCTTATATGAAGTTTGGTCTACGCAATGCAGGCCAAACGTGTCAACGGTTTGTCAACGAGCTAACCGGGGGCCTTGACTTTGTTTACGCATATTTAGACGATTTTTTGATTTATTCTAAGAGCGAAGCAGAGCACGAGAAACACCTGCGAGCAGTTTTCACTAAGCTCAAAGAGTATGGCATGCTGGTCAACACGTCCAAGTGTGTCTTGGGAGTTTCAGAGGTAACTTTTTTAGGATACTAGATTTCATCTGATGGATGCAGACCCCTGGAATCCAAGGTGCAGGCAATCATCGACTTCCCGCCACCGACCAATGTCAAGCAACTGCGAGGTTTTTTGGGTATACAAAATTTCTATAGGAGGTTTATTCCCCGTGCAGCCCAAATTCAAGCCCCTTTGCATGCTTTGATGACGGGAGCGGTGAAAGGATCGCAGCCAATCCACCTTACCGGAGACGCTTTAAGTGCCTTCCAGGCGTGCAAGGATAGCTTGTCTAACGCAGCCATGCTGGCTCACCCGGATCCCTCTGCAAAACTAGCAGTGGTGACGGATGCGTCAGACAAAGCAATCGGTGCAGTGCTGCAGCAGTTTTTAAATGACAACTGGGAGCTACTGGCTTTCTTTTCAGGAAGCTTAGCCCCTCACAAGCCAAGTACTCTCCGTATGATAGGGAGCTGCTGGCCATATATGCTGGTCTATGCTGACCACAAACCGATAAGTTTTGCCTTTCATGAAAGGAAGACCAACTGTTCGCCCCGTCAGTATAGGCACTTGGACTTCATATCTCAATTCACGATAGACATCCGTCATATTAGTGGCAAGGATAATGTTGTGGCGGATGCACTGTCGCGAATCGAGGAACTAGAAGCACCGGTCAGTCTCGAGGCTATAGCCCGATATCAAGCCTCCGATCAAGAGCTCCAACAGCTACTAAACAACAGTACTTCCTTACAGCTGCAGAAACTCCATGTCCCTGGAAGCCAAGACCTTTTGTACTGCGATGTCAGTACGCTGGCTACCAGGCCGTTCGTACCAAAGCTTCTGCGTAAGCAGATTTTTGATAGCCTGCACTCTTTAAGTCACCCTGGTCGCAAAGCCTCGGCAAAATTAATTTCAAAAAGGTTTGTGTGACCGGGTGTCAAAAAAGATTGTATGGAGTGTGCTCGTTCATGTTTGTCGTGCCAACGAGCAAAAGTCAATCGACGCGTGACTTCACCGTTGGACACTTTTAATCTACCGCGTGCAAGGTTCAAACAGATCCATATAGATCTGGTTGGGCCTCTGCCTGTTTCCCATGGCTTCCGGTATTGCCTGATTGCAGTAGATCGATTTACTCGCTGACCGGAGGCAGTACCGATAGAAGATATCACGGCAGAAACCGTTGCAAAAGTCCTGCTGTCTAGGTAGACATTAAGTAGGCATAATCCAGGTGGATGGCTCGGTTCGGTTGTCCTACAAGCATTACAACTGACAGGGGCCGTCAATTTGAGTCAGCCCTATTTCAGTGCTTATCTAGGATAGCAGGATTCGAGAATAAAAGGACTACAGCATATCATCCGGCCTGCAACGGTTTAGTTGAACGGTTTCACTGTCAGCTAAAAGCGGCTATCCTTTGTCATGCAAATGACAGATGGACTGAGTCGTTGCCGTTGGTTCTGTTGGGAATACGCAGCTCATTTAAAGAGGACTTACAGAGCTCTTCAGCCGAGCTTGTCTATGGAGAACCACTGAGGCTCCCCGGAGAATTTCGAGAGTCAGTTACTAGCACGACGTCTGATATTTCAGATTTTACTGCGAGGCTTAATAAATAAATGATAAATGAAAAATTACGTCCCGTTCCTGCTTCGCGACATTGTAGCCTGAGAGTATATATTTTTAAGGAATTAGGAACCTGTAGTCACGTCTTCCTTCGCGATGACACTATTCGTGGTTCACTTAGTCCTGCTTACTCCGGTCCTCACAAAGTGCTTTCCAGAGCGGACAAAGTTTTTAAAATTCTCCTCAAAAATAAGGTGATAGTGTGTATTGACCGGCTTAATCCAGTTTTTACACAGGACAACGTCAAAGACACTCTCACAACAGTACAACCTCCACAGCCTTCTAACAACTCGCTCAGGGCGAGTTATCAAGTTCCCTGACTATTACCGTCCCTGAGGGACTCTGGTGGAGGGTGGTGTGGCCTACATACACACATTATACATTTTTACATTTTATATTTATATTTACACATTTGTATACATCAATATTATACACGTCATACTTTTAGCTAATATCTTACAGTTGGTAATTAACATATATATTATATAACATGTACATGTATATCATTACATGTATGTAAGTACAAAGCAACTCGTCGATATCGATACGACAATTTATTGATAGCAATTTATCGACCCGTTCCTGCACTGGCTCGAAAACCGGTTCAAGCCTGGAGCGCAGCGTTCGGAACCGTACGATAATTATCGTACACATACGATAATTTTGTGCCTACGTACAATGTACGATAGCATATTAATATCGTACGCAGATTGTACGATAATTTCCATCATGATGCAAAATTTGATAATTTATGTTATTTTACTCGAACGCTGATAGTCTAAATCGCATTATTTTATTTTGTCCAATAAACTCTTGGGAAAATACCGGGAAATGCAAGTTCTCTATTATATTGGTTCTTAGGAACCGCTCTGATAAGTTACACCACTGCCGAGACTGTAACTTTATTCAGCGCCTGCTGTACACGCTTTCTTATTGGTTAGCATCTACCAATGCGAACAAGAGAATATAAGTTCGATATTTCGATTATGTTCATACTTCATACGTTTAAAGTTGACAGTAATTTCGATGAATTATTATGGTTATATGCATGGGAACAGTGAAATTTTGTCCGAGTGAATTTTAAACTTGGCGCGTTTATTGAACTTGAAGTGAAAAGGGAGTCGGTTCAGGTCTGTAAAACATTTGGGTTTCAGTGTTCTGTTGATTTGAAAGCGGTGGTTTAAAAAAGATAAACTATAGAGTACTTACATACATATCAATATTACAATTTATGTGATTTATTTATTTATAATAAACATTATCCTAAAAAATACGATAATTTCGATCCATGAACGATAATTTTACGCCCCTGCCGACCCCTGGTACGATAGTCAGTCCGCTTCAAGTTGCTAACGCTGCTGGAGCGGCAGCGTACGCGCAGTAGCCAGTAGCCAGTAGAGGACGTTTGGCAGTCATAACTTGGTATCGTCGCGGAACGTATGTCACTCGCTTAAGCTTTGGACTATAGACATTACGCTGTGCTATCCCATCTGAACTGTGCCTTTTGCTAAGACTATCGTGTGCTATAAAGTGTATTTTCTTCTTTCCTGCGCCTTCCTTCATATTTTGTATAAGCTGGTGTGTGGTGTGTGCTCGGACAATATACGCTGAACTGTAAGTCTGCTTTTTTCATTTCCACGGACCTCTACAGATACTGCACATTTTTATCACCCCCGTTTATACCATACGGATACGAGACATTGGCGCCATTTCAAAATTCCAGTGAAACTCACCATAAAAATCGGTGCTGTATTAAAAATAGCTCAAAAGAATAAACCATGATTTATAAGATGAATACTTTAAATAGTTGCACATTTTTAACAAATGTATTTTTATTCTCAATCGTCATTATCAAATCGTCCGACATTGCCGGCTGACTTATAAATCGAATAAACAATAGGTACACAAATTCTTTTAGGTGAAAATCACTTGTGAAATAATTAAAATGAATGCATCAATTTTTTAAAATAACAATCTAACATTTATTTTAAACTGATATCAAATTATTAATTCACAAAATTTGACTTATAACGTTGATTTAATTTTAGTAAAAACAAATGTCAGCTGTCAGAACAAGAAGTAAATTCTTATAAAGCTAACAAACGTAACAAATATACAGAAGTTCACATTAACATCTGAAATGGATATATCTTATGAAATTATCATTTCCCACGGGAGCAACTCAGTTTCTTCTGTTTGAATGAGATAAGGATTCGTAATGAAAACTTTGTGGGTTATTAATTAACATATTTTGTTACCTATTTTTTAAGTGCTAATCTTAATTAGGGTAAATAAATAATGTTCAATAATGAGCTATGTAAATATCGTTTACATATCTCATTGACATATGTAAACGATATTTACATAGCTCATTGGTTTTTAAGTAATGACTTTTGTTTCCATCGTAAGAATGCTAGCTTGCGTTATCACTTTCATGGAGTACTTTCTCATCCCAATTTGTCTGGCAAAACCATGTCAAAATGTATGGATTTTGTAGCTTAGTTAATTGTCTTTCTACAGT
This sequence comes from Phengaris alcon alcon, assembly GCA_037179445.1. Classification (NCBI taxonomy): domain Eukaryota; kingdom Metazoa; phylum Arthropoda; class Insecta; order Lepidoptera; family Lycaenidae; genus Phengaris; species Phengaris alcon. Next base: position 1,486,173 of record JAYRCH010000768.1, read on the forward strand.
AATATCTATGGAGTTTTCCACACCACGTCAATATGGTCCCGTGCTAAGTTCTACGGTTAGTACGGCTACCAGACAACGGAAATATATTTAATAATTTTATACTATGCACATTGCACATATTTAAGATTTTTATTATATTATACACATATTTAATTCACATGCATGACACAGGAACATATATTTTTTTACTGTTTCTTTGGCGGGACTCGAACCCGCGACCTCCGGCTTGAGCACTGACGCGGACCGCTCGCTGACCGTCAGCGCCGACACCGAAATATATGAAATGTCCGCGCTGATCGCTATGCGTAGTTCGAAAACGCTTCATAGAATTGCATATATTTCAACCTGTCGGCGCTGACGATCAGCGCGGTCAGCGCGACACTAAAACCCGCCTAAGGTCTTCAAATCTTTATACAAAAAACAGTCTCAGCGATTACTTCATAAAATTCACCTATTTGAGTCAATAGGATACTTGGCTCATACTTAATTTCATACATTGAATGAGATTTCCTTTAGTACTTGGCTTAGGAAAACGTAATATAGCGAAATCATGAAATAAAAGAACAAGATGGTTAAATAAACTTAATTTGAAAAAAAATATTTTTATTTTTAATTTGAACCGATGAAAACACTATTATCTGTGCCTTGTGCGATCGGCCATGATGTGACGTCATAGTAATAGTAAAATATAAACGTCACTTGTCATAGTTGTCAACCGTGTATAGTGGAACTGAGCTGTCAAGAGATTGTTTTTATTTTTTTATTTTAAATATGGAATCGGCTTATAACCATTTGCCAGTGTAAGTTAAAAAGGCGCGAAATAGAACTTTCGTTTCAATTTTCAACACCGTATTCCTAAGTCGTCACGTCTAAAGTCTAGTCAAAGTCCAAATAAATAGTTAGTGCAGTCCATGAGTCATGTCAGTCGATTCAGTAAAGTGGTAGAAGCTTTACTGAAAGTTTCTAGGGAGTTTTGGAGGGAAACTCAAAATAGCACGTTTTTAGAAGTTGTACCACTTGCCCACACTTGTGCACGTTAACGAATATTTAATGGTTAATATTCTATCAATATTACACATTATAAACCGAAATAACATTATGAAATAACACACATTTATGAAAAAAATGCAAAATCCAAACGTCACCCATTGAATTCTCCGGCAAAACTCCCTGGAGATTGTTTACTATTACTATGACGTTACAGCACAGATTATCGAAAAACATGGCGGGAGGTGTTTTCAGCTGTTTTCAAAAAGCGTATTTTTAAATAAAAGTTATGTGGGTTTTTATGGTTTTAAAATAATATTCTATCATTTTTTTGGGGTAAAGGACCTATTATAAATCGTTTAGGATAAAAATTAAAAAAGGGTTAGATGAAAAGCTTCACTTACGCAATGAGGGTTTTTAAAATCGTGACATCTGACAGCTTTTTGACACGACAAGGACCGTCGAACTACCAAGCGCCGCCTGGTGACAGAAAAAGAATCGAAAATTCTTATTGACCGTTTTTTGATACCACTTACGCCACCAGATGACGCTTTGTGTGAGTTGGGTCTACCCCTAGCGGAAAAAAAAACTTGAGAGGTGTCAAGGGACACCCGGAACGAAGTTATAATATATATATTATAATATAAATATATACCTAGTTGAAAATGAAGAATTCAAGCCTATTTTGGAAGATATATACCTTATAATATCAGCTATATATGCCAGTGAAAGTCCCGTGAAAATCGGTCTAGCCGTTTCAGAGATTAGCCGGAACAAACACACAGACTGACAGACAGACAGAAAAATGTTAACAATTTATATTTTATTGTAAGTACCGATCATACTTTTAAATGCATTAAGTGAAAATAAAAGCCTTTAATTTGAAATTACAAACAGACACTTCAATTTTGTTTATCTGTATAGATATAATATAATAATTAATTATACAAAACAAATAGTTGAACTAAGTAGTCAAAGATGGCCGAAAGCACGTCGAAGGAATGCCGATAACAGTCACAATGTGTAATTGCTAAATTCTGCATTATTTTCAAGGTGATAAGGTCGTTTTTGTATCATTCTTAATAGTCGTTATTACATTGTGATTTCGAGTGGCAAAAAGTGTCGTGCCTATTTTTTCCGTCTAGCCCCCTTTCGCAACGCGCCATAAGGAACTTCGTTCCAATATCAAAAACCCTCATTATACCTAATATAGTGTTGTTGTTGCAGATCGGTCGCGGATCCCAGAACATGACCTAGTGCCCCATGACCCGGCACACCCCGCACGCCACACTCGACACACGCACGCGAAACTACGTATGTACCATATCAATCCCAATATTATAATGTTTAATGAAAAACAAAAACAAAAATATATTGCGTGGAACAGCAGTTTTTATACTGTAGCAGAATGGACTGAAATCCCAGGCCCGTGAGACTTATATCCTTACGTTTAGACATGTTTTCAGCATTACGACTGTTTTCTATACAAGTACCTGGGAGAGAGAGCTTCGCTCGGAGTTTTAGTAGAAATATATAATAATTAAAAATATATATGTAAAAGAAAATGAAATAAAAACAATCACAAAAATATTTTATATCTGACCATTCCGTATTTCCGAACAACGCAAATATTATACATACGCATAACGAACGGACAATATGACTGACATATGTAATGTATTAAAATATATTTATATCTTACGGCCCGTTTTAATAACCTATCTATCAATAACCATTTGTTAAGAACGTCACATTTGTATCGCAATAGACCGGCAACTGATTGAATGACAACGTTTTTAACAAATAGTTATTGGTAGATAGGTTATTGAAACCGGTCGATAGAAAATATTCAAGATAGACAATTTTCCAGGGATCTGACCTAGCTTAATCAATTTTTCTCCTCCAAAACTCCCTGACTACTAAATTTCCTGGTAATACTTGCAGCCGTTTCCGATATAATATTTGAAGTCATAACACCATTTTGTATTTTCGTTCCTCGCGGGAGGGCAGATTCTGCCGTTCCGCACGGCGGCACAGGAGGGGTACTATAATAATTTGTATAGAAAACTCGCGTGGGCTCCCACGCGGAATTACTTTCTTTGCGGCAAAGTATTGTCAGTGTGAGAATAACCTTGAGAAGCAGTAGCTTCACATTTATTATGTAGGGTAAAAGTAAAGATATCGGGTATCGCATGAATGCGACTCTTTGACCTTGAGTGTAAACGGTTAATGGTATTCGCTCTCGTATCGCCGGAAGTAGATAAAGCGAGCTGTTTACCGCCATCAGCCATTTTGAAACAAAAAGCGGAAATTTTTGCAAGTTTGCATATAAATAAATAAGCTCTGTAGCCCAAGCACGAACAATTGACAATAACGTATTCGTAACTTTATCGAATGAAAATTCTATATAACGTAGCAAGCATCACTAATGGCCCGTTTTAATAACCTATCTACCAATAACTATTTGCCAGAAACGTCAAATTTGTATCGCAAAAAACCGTCAAATGATTGAATGACGTTGTTTTTAACAAATAGTTAAAGATATATAGGTTATTGAAACTGGCCGTAAGTTACTTATTGTTCTCTCTGGATTTTCGTAAAGAAATAATTCTGGAGCTTGGGCTGATTTCGTGATTGGTCACGAACAATTGACAACGAAGTATTCGTAACGATATCGAATGAAAATTGCATGAAAATCATGATAAGCTCATGTCAACAATTCTTAATATATCGAATTGCATGAAAGGCTCTATGCCTTTCATGCAATTCGATATATTAAGAATACTTCGTTGTCAATTGTTCGTGATTGGGCTCCAGAAGTATTTTATTACGAAAATCCAGGGAGACCAGTAAGTAACTTAGTAATTCTTGTTACGTTTATGGAAATACCTAAGTTGTTGTTACTTTATGAAAGTCTTGACAAAAGTAAGTAAAATGTTTGCGTCGTTTATAAAACGTTACTTTGCAGAAGTCCAGAATAATAAACCTAATTTATAAGTACACAACACAGAGGAAATTGCACGCATATGCATACATACATAACGAAACTCCACACTGGCATATACAGAGCAAACACGATCCTAAACAACGTCCAAATCCAAACAATCGTGTTTCAGCTATAGCTATCGAGCTATAGCTGATATTCCTAGTTAGGTATAGATTGCAAGTTGTAATCACTCCTCAGATTTTAAATGTTATGTTATTTTATTGATTTAATTATGTACTTTAATTTATCTATAATGTAGATGTCCGAAAGGCAACATAATTATGGATCTAAAAATACAAAAATATCTATAATCAGTTGCTAAATAAAAAGTTACAGGACTAAAAAGGACTAAAAGTCGACTTCTTTTGTTATGATTGAAAAACCAAAATTACTGTTCAAATGCTTATGTTATTTGTGACATTTTATGTTAACACAAAGATACAGTACTTAATAAAAGAATATGCAGTATTTAAGTTAATAAAACCAAATTTGCAATTATCTTCATAAAGGGGTATGAAGATTTTTATATGGAGCCTGGCCGACCTACTGTCCGCCATTCTGTTTTTTTATGAAATCGCGTTCACGAATAATTCTTTCAAAAATGGATAGCTAACATCAATACAAACTAGAAATAATCTTGGACAAAACCGCGTAAAGTGTCACATTTCGAAAATATGAGCTGCCAAAGTTTTACTATTGGAAATGAATAATTGAAGATATTGCAACTCTAAGGCATGGTTATTCCAAGTGGTTTCTCGTCTGTGAAACAGTAGCCACTCTGTAACACGCCGTCGCGTGATGACAAAGTGCAATCTAGCTCAAACAATACTTTATCAACTACCTAATGAGAAACTACTACTGCAGTCTCAGTATTGACGATTCAGTGCTTTTCCGATATTTTTTATAATAAAACAAAATCTGCGGTACACTTCTATGTATAAGTTAACATACTTTACGTTGAGAAAATAAATATTATACTTTGTATTATTAAAGATATTTTTTATGAGAAAAACGGTTTTATTTTAAAATATACAGTAAATTATTTGAAACTGCTTTAGGCAGTAAAAGAAAAGACATAAACTAGGAGTTAAAACAATTTAATCTAATAAAAGTTAAGAATTTTTTTATAATATTAGCATAGAACATATTGTGTTAAGCTAGGTACATATTAGAATTACAAAAAATATCAAAAACTACTTGTCATCAAAAAACACAGTATCATAATATTATTATTATCGCATCATTAATCATAATTCCAACAACTCTTCGTCTGATTCGAATAAATTATCTAAAAAGGCAGCAGGACATTCCGGCGGGATGTCTCGATGGCGTGCCCATGCCAAGTACCATATTATGCACATAACATGGGCACAGCAGCCAAGTGTACGTTTTCCCACCAAGCAATTACAATAGTGTTCTATGATTTTATTCCGACCACGCAGTTCGTCGTCCAGTAAAATGTATACAAAGTAAATGCGACTGTTCTGGTGACGTGATTGAATTTTGGCCCTTACTAGCCATGAATCTGATGCCAAAATACCATAGTGTCTCAAATTGACGTCAATAGCTCTGTCTTCGTATACATCTATAAGAAATGTGCCGTCCTCTTTTACATGTTCGGCGTAATAGCTACGCGCTTGTTGTACCTGATATGGTCCTAAGGCTATGACAATCAGTTCGTCGTATTCCTATATAGGGAATTGATTGAAACCTTGAGTGGCATCAATTGCACGAAAATTAGCTCTACGCTGGTTAAAATTATTTTGGATAATTAAGTCACTCAAGTTTGCGTGCATCGGTGCGTCATGTTTTAAATGAATTTCATTGATTATTTCACTGGCTAAATCGTTGTCAATCAGCCGTTTGCTAAAAGAATTTATTAGCGCACATGCTATTCGTACCTCGTCATACATATGTGGCACAGCTATATTTGAATTTTGGAATCTCAGTTGCCTGAATTGATTTGTTAATCTTCCATTAATAGTTTCGACGACCCAACGACAAAGTGTAACCTTTCGTGAATTATTAGCCTGTACCGTTGTCAGTTGGCGTTGATCTTCGTATTTTGTATCAGGTAAATAAGCTTTATATCCCATTTCCTCCATTTTTTCCACAGCATATCTAAATCCACGGTCCAAGATGAATATGTCATCTTTTTCAAAAAACCAATGGAATGGGTTTTCTTCATTTTCATTTATAAGCTCTGTCATAATTTCTGCGTCTGATTTGTTGGCACAGACGTTTTTCACAGAAGAGAAACCACTTGGAATAACCATGCCTTAGAGTTGCAATATCTTAAATTATTTATTTCCAATAGCAAAACTTTGGCAGCTCATATCTTCGAAATGTGACACTTTACGCGGTTTTTCCAAGATTATTTTTTGTTTGTATTGATGTTAGCTATCTATTTTTGAAAGAATTATTCGTGAACGCGATTTATAAAAAAAAAACAAAATGGCGGACAAGTAGGTCGGCCAAAATCTTCACACCCCTTTGTAACTCCTGTGACGTCACTCATGCATAATTTTTTGGATAGAGCGTTCTCAAATATGCTCTTCAACGATCTCACTTTTGTGATGACTGTAGAAATACAGTTAACGGTTGATTGTAGATATCCCATTGCAAAGACGATTTTTTCTGGCTTAATATGTACTTTTCGAAAAGCAAATAAAAAAAACCATGCATGTTCCACATTAAATTATGAATGTATAATAAAGCTTATTATTAGTATAAACCATTTTCTAATCCAATTAAATGCTTGGATCGTACCAGCTAATTTGATTTAATTAGTAGATAATAATTATATGTAAAACAATGCCGGCAATTTGTTAATAATGTAGTAATATGAAACCATTTTCAGGATTGGTGGAATATAAAATATATTGTAAGCAAGGTAAATGGAACTAAGCTACAATAAGTTACAGAATTGACGTAGTTTGCTGTGCTATCGTCCTACAAACTTTATCAATATCCGGTACCTCGAAAACTAAAATATTAGCAAGGACAAAGTTAAGTGATCGAAATGTGAATTGTGTCACCACACCTTTTGAACGTAGATAACATGGAAGAGATATCGTAGAAATTGTGACAAGCAGCACTGAGTTTTATCTATACTTAATTACATTTAATTCAGTTTCATACATTTTCCGCAACATGCCGAGGTATTTCATATTTCTGATCAGGCTGTACAACCACTAGAGAGCTATAAAATCAAAGAATTTACTAAGTCCATACTGACGCGTCGCACGCGTATGCTGAAGCTGCTTTTAGATCAGTTCGCTTCATAACATGTAATTTTTCGTGTTCATAACACATACTTATCCAGTATTTGTAGCAAACAGACGAGAGTTCTACAACCGAGCGACTACTTCGCGATTGCTTCGTATTTCCAATATAAAGTGATAGTTTGACGCTTTATTGCAATGAGGATCAATCACTTAGTAGCAAATCTGATGTTTACTAAGTACATCGTATGTGTATTAACTTATAGAGCATTTAATTTTTTAAATTATTAAAATCCGTTAAGAAATGGTGGATTTATTAAAGTTTTTCTGAACGGCTAGTTTGAAACGCGCGCTTCCGCTGAATTGATTACGATGTCGTCATCTGACGGGATCCGTGCGAAAACGGCTTGATTATACTCACATACGTCATAGGTATTGCATAATTAGTATTCAATCTCCGATTCTTGACGCTTGTGTCTCGCGTGCATTTTTTTTTGTGTACTTTTAATATTTTAGTCGTGTTTAGAGGGGAGGTGACGACAACAGATGACGTCACAGCGACTAGCTTAATTTGGAAGTAATGCACTATTGCTGTATCTTCATCATTTTTGGTCCGATTTAAATAATTTCTTTACAGTATTTACTGGTTTTTTTGTCGCCATAAGTCTGCATACCCCACAAAAAACATGACAGATCCTCTTTGCATAGCGAAGTCGTTTAATAAGATTCGCTCAATGATAGCGACAGTTTCTTATACACCGGATAGAAAAATCGACCACCAGGAAATATGTCCACTATGCAAAGTATGAGAAGAAAACCCGAACAAAAAGTACTTATGTTCTATATAATGTTTCCCTTTTGATGTGATAATAAATTACACAATTTAGTCAGATAGGTACCGTATCTGGTTTTATTATTATACACAGTATATTTATATAAATGAATACTATAGCTACAGTAAAAACTTTTTTTTTTAATAAAATATGCCACGAATTTTGATAAAATCTCGAATACACTGTTACGTAAAGTAACAGTAATGTATTACGTCTGCGTAAGGCATATATTATGTAGCGTTATGTTACCCAATTTTTAGTGTAGATTATTAATTTCGTTTATTCTTGTCTTTGTTTTGTATATGTATTGTGTGATGGCAGAGGGGCGACACTCTCTACAAATTTGTATATATATTTTTTTATAAAACCAATTACATGATAAATTATGACATGCCTCATAAACTCTTGTCGAGTTTGTCCAGACATATATAACGCCCTCAACTACATATTTTAAATACCTAATTGTTACACAATATTGTTAGAAAAAAATATATAGAAATTACATTATGTTAACTAAACTTACATACTTACTTAGTCTAAAATATTCTATAACTTTCATAGTATAAAATAACATAATTTTAATTAATATGCTAATCCCCATTCAACAGGTATAACTTAAAAGTAATTCTATCAAATAGGTGCAAATGGCATAATGCATTAATAAACAAAACGAATAAACAGCTTCTTAAACTAGTCAGGTATGTTGCATATACATGGTACGCACACCACTGCACGCGTGCAGAAAACAAGTATTAAATTATACAGGCAGTTTTTTTTTTTTTTTTTATTCGTTGTTGATTTTAATTTTGTTTAAGTAATAAGTTTTTAATGTATGTTTAATACATTTTTGTTCGTTATTATATTTTTAGTTTCCATAGGCAAGTTGTTAATTGAATGGTAAATTAGATAATGTGATGTTCTATTACCATATTCATTGTTAAAGTTAGCCGTACATAGTTTTTGCCTTGTGATACTTCTTGTAGTTTTGTGATGATTTTTTAAAATTTGAATATCCTTGCAAAAATATTGCTCAAGGAGTAATAGATAATTAACTATTAACAATGTATGGGGGGGGGGTAACCATAAAAAATCCAACAGTAAAAAATCCTAGAGGGTTGTTTGAGTATTCATTTTTAATTTTAGGAGACACAATCAATTTAAGTAGCCTAATATTGGATGTTATAAATGTGGTCTAGATGGGATTTATAAGTACATCCATAACTACTTAATCCATATGATACTATGCTTTCTGCTAGTGTTTTATAAATAGTAATATGTTACGATGTATAAAATTTTGTATTATATAGAATTTTGCCAAAATAATTCTTAATTTGTCACAAATCTTATTATTATAGTTTTCCCAGTTAAATCTATGATCCATAACTAGACCTGTGTTCTTTGACTTGATTTATTTTTATACATTTCTTAGGACATTGAGATTTAGGTGAGTGGAGACAATCATGACAGTGGGCTAACACCTCAATATCTTATTCGTGTTTATATCTGGAGCTCACGTGAATCAATTTAGTTGTATCGGTTTAGTAGTAACTAGTAAGCCTGAGTCGTGGGACAAATGACAGCTCGAGCACCGGCGAATGTCACCTATGTTGACGTAAGCCTAAAGTTGACGCCGAAATAATATTAAGCGTCGCGTCAGACAAATGTATCATAAATATTTTGAAATGATATTGTCAATTATGTCAAAGCACGATACGACTAGGGGGCAGCACCGTGAACGAAACTCCTGGCTGGAAAAAACCCACGCCCCGCCTCCTACGCATTCGCCCAGCCACGCACACACAGCCGCGAGCTGTCGTTCGTGTAAATAGGTGGTATGACGATTCTTTACGTTAGTAATATATATTCTTTTACGATTATACGTCATTTAATTTAAAAAGAAATATTTTCAAATTAAGAAAACAACTGAACATCACATTTTATGCAATTGTTTTAATTTTATTTAAATACACCTTATCTGGAGCGAACTTCGAGTATTTCTTCCTTCTGAGTTTGATTTAAAATTTCATTGAAATACTGTTTTTTGTTAGTTTTCTTTTAATCGCGTATCTTTTTGGAGTTGAGGACTGAATTATGCCTGACTTAGCCCCAACGGAGATTGCCAGGGCACTCGAAATGCGAAAAAATGGTCAAACCTACAGAGTGATATTCAGAGATCTTCGTCGACCAGTTTCAACGATCTATCGCAGTATCCAACGGTTCAGGGAGACCGGTACTTATGTGATAAGAGCAGGACAAGGCAGAAAAAGACGCACTTCGAGTAAAGATGATCGTTTCATTCGGTTTCGTGTACGTAGGAACCCCCGTTTGACGGCCGTCCAGGCCCGACATGAGTTAGAAGCAGTGCGGGGTGTAACCGTCAGTCCGACAAAGGTCCTCCCTCCCCCGGCCAATAGGACCACAGAAACGGTACCTGCAAAACCGTCGCCGACCTCCAATTTCGGCGCCGACATAGCGTTCGCAGCCAAATTTCTTAGCGAAATCGATTCGATGGAGCTAAACGTCTTGGTCACAAAACTGCGAGGTTCCTTCGAGGATCGCATGTCAGCACTAGCAAGTCACACGGACTTGATAAACAAAATAAAGGAGTTCTCCTAAACACAAAAACATGCACCCGCGTGACTAGAAAAGCACCGGGGTAGACGCCGGCGCCTACCCCGAAGTATTACACCAGACACGAACACACGTAAAGACATACGGACCGACTCAAACACGGGACCACCGGACTCGAACCCGGATCCGAGTTCGACTCCCTTTAGTGTAGCCACACATAATTATGACCGCGACCGCGATATTGTTATAGAGTGCTCTTCTATAAATACTGCGGAAGCACTTGACATCAGAAGATTCGCGCGCGTGTCCACCCGACCGCACGCGGAAGGGGGGAGGGACGGCCCTCCCAGATCCTTAAAATTGAGCTTCTCTATCCCTACAAATACGCCGTTAGTTTGTGCTACCGCGCGTGAGCAACCACACTCGTCAGAGAGTGTGGAAGGGGTCGGACCCCTCAGCAGGAGGGACTATGGTCTCTCCAGTCCTAAAAATAGCTTATCCGAAGCTATTCCCCAAAATAAGTACGTACATCACCCGCTAGGGGGTGATGTAAGAGGGGGTCAAACCCCCTCTTTGTTTTCCCACCAAAGGACTGCTAAATGGCAGTCACCAGACCGACTAAGCTAAGAGGGCTTAATGCCATTAGCGTAGACCCATTCGAAAAAAAAAAAAAAAAGGTGTAACCGTAAGTGAGCGTACGGTACGAAGAAGGTTCGAAGAAGCTGGTTTGGGTTCATTTGTGCCCGCCAAGGCTCCAAGGCTCGAGGTAAATCATCGTAGAAACAGGTTAACTTTTGCTCAGGAACATCGACTTTGGAACGCGGACCAATGGAGTAAGGTATTGTTTAGTGATGAGTGCAGAATTCTCTTAAATCAAATTGATGGCAGGCAAAGAATATACAGACGCAAAGGAGAACGATACATTCAGACAAATTTTGAAACTACAGTTGCATACGGTGATGGATCAATAATGGTTTGAGCGGGCATTTGTTTGGGAGCTCGCACAGACTTGGTAGTGATTGACAGAGGGAGTCTGACTGCAGACCGCTATATCAGTTTGCCACATATATCGGTGACGATTTTGTCTTTATGCAGGATAATGCTCGGCCGCATACCGCTCGGGTAACTCAAGCTTATCTTAATGATATGAATATCACTGTTATGGAGTGGCCGGCGAGATCATCGGATATGAACCCAATAGAGCACGTTTGGGACTTGTTTAAAAGAAAAGTTAAGTCCAGAATTCCAGCTCCTGCCAACGTGGGTGAATTGCGAATCGCCGTAGTTGTGGAATGGCGGACACTATCCCAGGAGACCATCGATAACATCATTCTCAGTATGCCTAGACGGGTAGAAACTTTAATAAGAGCACGTGGAGGAAATACGCGATATTAATCACCATTTTTATAATTTAATTAATTGTTATTTTAATATTAATTTTCACTTTCCCCGGTTACATGAAAAGTTAAAAAATGTACCATTTTTCACAAATAGCCTTTACTCGCAAAATCTGTTCTTAATGTGATCTTAAGTAAAACAAAATTAAAAAAAATTATAAAGAGGAAACATTTTCAAAGGGACCACAAAGTTCTTTTGTATGTTTTGTTGTTTTGGCACTAGACCGATTTTAATGAAATTTGGCACAAATATAGAATATGCTACGGGGAAGGACATAGGAACTTTTTATTGCGGGAAAATGTACGGTTCCCGCGAATTTTCATTTTGTGCGTATGAAGTCTCGGGAAACATCTTGTAAATCTATAAGTTGGTAGGTTGTAGCTACTATCTGAAAACAGAAATATACCACTGAAGCCCAATTCTCGTAACTATTCCTGATCATAATCCTGGGCCTTTAGTCAAGATGCATTCGATAATTTTGATGGCAAACTTCGAAATCAAAAATGTATGGGATTGACATAACTCGTCGTAATGTGACGTCGATGTCGCTTGCAATGCGTTATGTCAAATCCCATACATTTTGTTTTCGAACTTCGCCGTCGAAATTATCGAATGCATCTTATCTAGAGGCTCGGTTTCGGTCGGCTGTCTAACTCGCTCACGCGCGATATAGACGCGTGTGTGAAAGCGACACCGCACGGACCGAAACGGGATCACGATCACAAATATTTACGAGAATTGGGCTTCTGGAACTCGCGCTCATATTACACTACTGTATTTCACTGCAGATATAGCGCGATGCTGCGCTGGCTGGTGCTGTGCTGCGTGGCGCTGCTGGCGCGGCCGGCGCACCCTCAGGGCGCTCAGCAGTGCCCGCCGCAGAACACCATCACGCCCTGCACCTGCACCGTCAAGAAGAACGGCCTCGACATCCTCTGCGAGTTCACCGAGCAGCAGCACATACAGAAGGTAAAGGTTCCTAGACTACTGTCAATCCCATAGGGTACAGAATGTAAACTAAATCCTATACTAACAATTACGATCATAAACTATTACCAATATATACCTAAACTATTACCAATATATACCTAAAAAATGTAACGTAGAAGATATTAATTAATAATTATTACACCTAATAGATAATTATAATTTAATGTAAAGTAAAGTAACTTGTAACATTTGAAACCGGCTGAGATATAAAAGCTGTTACTACTTAAATACCCCCGCTATAACAAGTCCCTGTCTCCTCTACTGTTGTCTCCGCTACACACCACAACGATAAAACTGCACAGTTCGGTCACAGTAGACATATTTATGTGTGCGTGCGCCGACTTGGGCGGTCTAGTATGATGATGTAGTACTGTTATAAGCGTCTAAACTCTAATGTGACAGTCCTGTGCAGTTTTACAATACTAGAACTTTCTAACAATTCTGTAAATAAAAAGCATTAATAGTAATTTAAATTAGAAATTAGTGTACAATAAGATAGCAAATTCCCGATAATAAGACACATTCGTGGCCACCAAAACGAAAACAAAAACCAAAGTTCAGTCAAATGTAATATGTGATGTAAAAACTCATACAAAATGAATAACTTCTGACCTATTCATCAGAATAAAGCATATTCTTTTTGTATAAGTACATAATAAAATTATATTAGGTATTCTCATCTTAAATACAAGTGAAATACTTACTAGGATTAATAAAGATGACCCACAAAATAAAACTTCTCACGTGCTTCTTACTCGTCGAGTCCATCAACAGATAGCATATTAACAGTAGTCTATTTTAGTATTCTAGACATTATTTCAGCGGGAATGGAACGGTTTAAAAAGAAAATATGTTCAGTTTTTCGCTTCAGCGTTTTTAATTTTCGACTGGGAGATGGTGAAACCGCAATGTCTTCTTTAGTATTAAAGCGCAAAGCCAGAAATTGGATTAAACTGTGTCTTGAACCTTCTAGAACGATTTATGGTTTTTGCTCTTTATTATATTTTATGTTTCCGTTCATTCTTCAAGTAAAAATAAAAACAATTAAGCGTGCTTCAGGTTCTAAGTTTTTAAGACACAATAATTTTGTGCAGTTCGCTAGAAAAGGTACCGCTTTTCATTTCATCAGGTTTTCCACTGCTAATGATTTCTAACTTGCGCATTTACTATTGTAACTAGAAATAGACAGTTGCGAAATTGATTTTATCCCTTTAACTTTTTTACCCGACCACGGCGTAGTCAAAAGGAGGGGTAACGATTTTGGCAGTATGTATGTATGTTTGTTTCACCGTATCGCCTAAAATAATGGTCCGATTTGAACGAGGTTGAGGTTAATAGATTCGTTATAACAACCCGGGTAACACAGGCTATATAATTTACGTAGCCGGGTTATAGTTTATTTTTAATAAACATTGGAGTCATTTACTTAAATGTTCTTTGTTATATCCAAACTATCATTCGACAACAAACAATATGATAGTGACGGCATCGTGCATAAAGGCTGCAATAAAACAGAACCTAATAACTTTGTTACCAATTTTGTTTTGTTTTCCTCGCTTGGAAAAATTCGATGTCTAGAATGGACTGGACTACATTGCCGTTTTTTCATTGAATATTAATTTAGTTCTCTATCCCGCTGAGTTTTACTATAGTTCTTATGTCTGGTAGTGTTGTAGTCAATCACACATTTTTATCGTGGAATATTACCGGCGAACGAGATGAATCGCCTGATGGTAAGCCAATATCAGCCTCTCTGGACACCCGCAACCACAGATGGTACAGAACCCTTACCCTCTCGGTAAAAACTTATGCAAGGGTTATTTCAAGTCAGTTTTCAAATGCACCGTGGTATTTCTCAGATCGAGCTGGCCTATTTGCACTGAAGCTTCTCTCATGGTGGTCGAGCTGACCTATTCGCACTGAAGCTTTTCTCATGGTGGTCGAGCTGGCCTATTCGCACTGAAGCTTCTCTCATGGTGGTCGAGCTGGCCTATTCGCAATGAAGCTTCTCTTATGGTGCTAGAGTTGGCCTATTCGCACTGAAGCTTCTCTCATGGTGGTAGAGTTGGCCTATTCGCGATGAAGCTTCTCTCATGGTGCTAGAGTTGGCCTATTCGCACTGAAGCTTCTCTCATGGTGATAAAGTTGGCCTATTCGCAATGAATCTTCTCTCATGGTGGTCGAGCTGACCTATTCGCACTGAAGCTTCTCTCATGGTTGAACTTGGGTATTTTCTTTAATGAAACTTGGTTTATGTGGAACATCAAAATTTATCTTCCTATCGTTGTATTCATCAATTTCCGTTTTGTTCCAATAAAGGTGAGGTACGGTATACCCAACTAAACGACCATCCAAAATATGCAAACATTGGTTATGAATGAATTACGAATATGTCAAGAACTGTCTTAGGTACAAATTACAATAGGCTACCTAGAATTGTTTTTGATGTTGTGTTGTCTCACCACCTAACTAGTTTATTCTTTTAGGCCATGAATACACTTCGCTCCAAGCCTATGATAATTTTCTACCTGAAGCTGCGGCACAATAACCTGGCGAAGCTGCCATCTTACATATTCCTGGGTCTGGACATACGCCATCTCACCGTCCACAACAGCAGCCTCGCCGTGATAGAAGACTCCTCCCTGAGTTCTATTGGTAAGTATTAGTGTCAGCTCACAACGCGACAATACGCGGCGCTGCATTTTTTATTTATTAATATACTAGCTATTCACTACACAAAAGATACTCGTTTCAAATGACATCAGTAATACACTGCACAAGCACTGTGCAGCGCGGTGCAACATGACATTCAAACTCTTACAATGAAACGTGGGTATCTTTTTGTGTAATTATTAAAGTTTTAAATCTTGAAAAAGTAAAAAAATAAAAACAATACCAAATACTTTATACATAATAATATTATAATACCATGTCCAAAGTTACTATGATATGAAATTTCCAAATGATAAAATAATAAATAGAATATCTGTGAAAACCTTCATCCAAATGTAACTAAACCAACCAATTTCCAACCATGAAATACGTAATAAAAACATTCTATATAACCTCAAAATATATAACCTTGCATTAAATTACAATCAATACAAAATTGAAAGTGAATATGACGTTTGTTGTGCTACTTAGTTGAACGTAATTGACGTATGTGCTGAATAGAATAGGCACTGGACAGGTGTAACTATTATTTCATGCAATAGGGAACATGGAGAATATATATATATATATATATATATATATAAAGAAAGTCGTGTAGTTGTAGCTAACTCCCTACCAATTTTCAGCCAAATCGGTTCAGCCGTATCGGTATCTCAATATTTTATATCCTTATCTAGGATATTATATAGGTATAGGCAATATATTTAAATTAAAAAGGACGTGTGAAAATTTATTATAAAGTATATATTTTATTCTGTGCTATTACTATATTGCAGGTATATTTGCTAAAGAAGTTTTTTGCCACGAACACTCTCCCACGCGGGCGAAGCTGCGGGAAAAAGCTCTAGATATCAGAGTATTAGATCGAAGAATGATCAAAGTAGAATATTTTTTCTCATGTCATAAAATACAACTATCATTGTCGCCGTCCGTTCAGCAGTTTTTGCGTAAAAGAGTAACAAACACCCATCCACCTATCCATCTATCCGTTCGTCCTCATTAACTTTGACATTTATTACAGTAGTAGATTAATTACTGTGGTTTGAACTAAATTCGAATGTCTCTTGAGGCTCCAACTACGACTGACGTAATATTGTTGCAGGCAACAAGCTGACGCAGCTGGACGTGTCGCAGAATAACCTGGCGACGATTCCCACGTCGTCCTTCACCCACCTCAACCACCTGCTCATACTCAACATGAACCACAACAAGGTAATGACGTCAGTCGTGTTAAGCCGCCATGTGAGCAAATAATATGATAAATTACTCCATTGATATTATATAGGAATCGTCGTACAATAGATTTACACGAATCACAGCTCGCGGCTATGTGTGCGTGGCTAGACATATGTTATGACATATGTATGACATATGTGTAAAAACTTTTTCAAGCCAGGACTTTCGTTCACGGGGCTGACCGCTGGTCGTTTCGTGCTTTGATATAATTGACAGTAAATTTTATAATATTAAAAAAGATTTGTCTGACGCGACGTATGAAATTATTTCCGTGTCAACTTGAGGTTTACTTCAACATGACTGACACTGATTCGTCGGTGCTCGAGCACTTGTACAGAGTGAACATTTGTAGAGAGTGTCGCCCCTGTAACATTTGTGCCGTGAATTCGCGCGAAAACTAACGCTTATTCGACGCGTGAAAACCTTATGAAAGCTTACCACACGATCGTGATGTTCGTGCGGCTTCACGGCACAAGTTTAGAACGGAAATTATACTAAGGTTGCTGTCTATCCGTGTAAAAGGAAAAAAGCCGTTATATGTATTTTTCTAAATTGACGAATATCCGGTAAGTTTTAGGTCGTATTTTGGTATTGAAAAAAAAAAGACAGAATTTGAAATAATGTTCGTCAATTAGTATGAAATAAGCTAATTATTGGTAAGACTGATCTTCTATGTGAACTTTTTAAATTAAGAAATCTTCGAAATCAACCTATTCACTTCAAAGCCATGATGTTAAATACAAACAGAAACGTCAGCCTATTGTCCCTCTTATGTTTAAAATAATTACATTAATTGCTTTTAACAATTTAACGCTGTTAGCTAAAACGTCTGTTCTGTCTCAAGTTGGTGAAAACATAAAACTTCAATCCATTAGCAGTACGTGCTGTTGTAACTTCTGAAGTAATAATATAAGCCTTTTAATTGTTGTTAATAGAAAGATCGATTACATGAAAATGTAATTGGAGCTTTATATAATTTCCTAGATTCTGTTGTCTATTGTAGTAAGACGTGGGTGAAAAACTTATTAATTTTAGTGGTTGCTTGGAAGTTGGTACTAAGAAAACCTAAAAGTGATTCGCAATTTATAAATGCTTCAAGAGGGAAAAATCTATAGTTTTTTACCCGACTATGACGAAGCCAAAAGGAAGGGTAATGGTTTTGGCAGTCTATGTAAGTATTTATGTGTATTATATGTATGTATGTTTGTTCCATCGTAGCTCCTTCAGTACTGGTCCGATTTTAATGATTGATGACGTGTATATAGATTCGTAACAGTGGCCCGGGTAACATAGGCTCTATAATTTACGTAGTCGGGTTATAGTATTTTTATTTAAAAAAATGTTATTTTAGTTTCTGCTTGCTTAGAATTATATTTTTCATAATGGCGGTCTGATTTATTCAACTTTGAATGCGCCGTTCAATATTATAATATAATATTTAAAATAAAATTAAAGGAACTATTGCATGTCATGACACTATAAGTGCCGTAACAACAAAAGCTAGTCATAAAGTATGTAACATTTAAAAAGCCATGTTATGGTTAGTTACCGGTACAGCTCTATTAATTTTATCATAACCATAAATCATAGTAAACCATAGTGATTAATTAAATCGATAATATAAAAAATAAAATAACAATAATTTATGTGGATGTAATATAATTTTTGCAGTGTGTTAAGAATGCCCGCACTATATCAGCAAAATAGGTACAAAGTTATGACGTCACGAAAATCGTAACCGTCAAAATATACCTACTTCTACCGCAACTCTGTGACCCCTCACAATTAACAGTTGTTCTAAAGGGAGGGATTGTTTTTAACAGTTTAATACTTTTTGAACACGTGAAACGAACTTTTTACACCACTTTTTATATACCTATAATCTTATTATATTATACTTTTTGTACTATACTTACTGTAGTTGGGAGCTGTACTAGTATAAACTGTGACAGCTCCCAGCGTCTTCCCGTCACGTATCACAAGAAATCAAAAGATAGCGAAAAAACGCTCATGATTAACTAAGGATCTTTTGTAAAACTATAACATTTGTCAGCGATCAGAATGCCAATTATATGGTACAATAATACAGTTACGATCCAGTCCCGATATGTAAATACTGCAAAATGGTATTCTCATAAACCTCAAACCCATTTTTAATTGGTCCAAACTCCAAAAATAAGTATATGATATAAAGACGATTCATTTATAATTCAACAAAAGTGAAATGAAAGTGTAAGTTAATTACTAAAGTACGGCCAACCAGACGAGATAAAGAATGTAAACAAATTTTCAGGGGTTCAAAACATTTTTATTTGAATAAATTATGATAAAGTTCGAATTTTAATCGCTGTCGTCTGTACTAGACAAAGATGATTCGTCGGAAGAGACCGAGTCAGCTGTGTTTATGATAAAACTATCTATTGTATTATCAATCATGTTGTCAATATTGCCATAAAAATTGTCCTCATATTAAAAAATAAAACTAACCGAAACGGAATAATAACAACAGAAAACCAAGTAAACACGGAGACGAAAAAATATGTATCACTTCGAACGCAAATCCAAACAGGAATGAACTTGTTCACAATTGTTTGGCGGACCAAATGTTGACAACTGCGGCACTGGCCGCTTTCCTGTACCACGAAACACGCCATGACAGCTGTCGTCGACCAACTGACGTCATTATTGCATACGAGTGACTCACTCAGTAACTCACTTTCATAATGCAACTCAGTAGCGGACCGTTTATTTACTTTTTTTATCTCGTCTCGTTGGCCTTACTTTAGAACTGGGGTTCAGGCTATCGGAATACATACTACAAATTAAGGTGGAAGAAAAGACAATTTTTCTTTGTTTCATTTCTATAAAAGGTCGCACAAAAGCCATCTCTTGGACTCATCAAACCTTCATTGCAGGTGACCGCAGTCCACAACAGAGCATTCCTGGGCCTGGACACGCTGGAGATACTGACTCTGTACGAGAACAAAATATCCGTCGTCGACGGGGAGGCGTTCAAAGGATTGGATAAGTAAGTATATTGTGATAGTCATGTACAGATGTCACGAGATAGAAATGCACTTGTAACACAAAATAAATATATATATTTACGTACATCTTTCAAATTTAATCAGGGTCGTCTGCTCACGCACATATTCACCGTTTGCTTGTAGTAGCGCAATCAAATTGAAAACTAACTATGTAGCTGTTTATCTGCTCCTTCTCATTAATCTGTGCTAGTATTTTGTAAATTAAAAGCTTATGTACAAATATACCTATTAAAATAATCGATAATGTAATAGAAAAGTTTTGTGAATAAAGGCAAGAAGTTTTGAAGGATTTCCGCGTATCTTATGTTCCTATAAGATTTTGGAGTTTATCCTTTATAGTGAGCAATGTATGTAAATTGTTGGAACCGTTTAAAATATTATATATAAGCATCAATATTTAACAAACAAAAATACTTATTCATAATTCAGAGTTAGAAATTATAGCGATAACACAAATGTGTTCAAAATTGTAAACCCTGACAAATAAAACAAAATGAAAATGAAAAAAATGAATGCCTGACCTAGAACAAAATCAATAAGTCATAAACTGTTGAATAAAATACAATTTATTGATTAACTAAATAATGTAAAGAATTCCGGTAGGAGTGGCACTTACACATATTATAGTTTTTGTCCAAAGGTCAAGGACATTACTTAATAACAGTTTATTACAGCTTATTACAGTCACAATATTCCGAACTCGTCCCAGTTTACAAAAGTTGGCTAAAATTATTTTAATAACACACGTACGGATTTGGTTCGAAGAAGACCACCAACTTAGGGGTTTCTCCCTAAAATTAGGAAAAAATCCTCTAGGGTGAGGATTTTTTAAAGATTTTTTTTAGATATTTATTTTTCTTGTTTTTAATTAGTCAACATATAGAAAATAAACTTTTGGAAGTATATTTTAATGTATAAAGGACATAATAATATTACAGAACATCATTTTTTAATTATTTATTAATCAGTTGATTTAAGTTTGGGGAGAAATATTTTTGGGAGTTGGAACACTGCACATATATCAGAATGCACTGGTAATAGGGCTGAAAATCAGACAGGCGAGTCCCATATACGGTCGGGTTTTCCTTCAGTTCGGCCTAAACGGATGCAAAATCGTGTCGTCTGTGTGCAATTTCGAGAGCGCACCAATCGGCCGAATGGACTGAAGCGACTCGTTCTAGTGTTGCCAGCTCTGTTTTTGCAAAACTACTAAACTCGTCGATTTCTACCAAAACTTGCCAAAAGAATACTGAAAACTATCAAAAAAGCTACTCAACTTAGGAATCCCCAAAGCCCCCAAAAAATCACTGCAGTTTCGATTTTGTTGCATTAAAACTTTATTATTTATTGAATTTTATTATAAATTTTATGTACCGAAAATTAAAATATATTAGGAAATATTACGTATATAGTAATTAAACAGGTAGTTTTAAGCAAATTACGGATGAATGCCACGATGCAGGGGCGTGCGCTCCATATAGGCAGAAATGCAGTGCTTTACTTGTCATTCACAGATATTTTAATAAAACGTTCGTACGTTTTAGATGACTTTAATTAATAGTAAATAAATTAATTTAAAAAATATAATAACTTAAAAACGCCTAATATTTTATAAATAGCAACTAATGCCGTTAAGTTCTGCAGGAAAAATCATCGCATGTGTGTGTAATTTTCATACTTCGCAAACGCACACACCCATGAATATCGACATAAATAAACAGCGATAAGTCATGCGGCGGGAGATGGCCGAACCGAGAGCCGAGCCGAGAGCCGAGCCGAGAGCTTCGGTTCAGCTATCCGATCGCTTCCGAAAACCGCCGAACTGGCTTGTTGGAAATTATTCGTATATCCGAGTAAAAACAATACGACGCGAATCTAATGAATCATGTACGCACAATATACATTTTTGTTTAGTAAGGTGTTATTTGTTTAAATAGAAGAAACGTTTTGTGTTTCGCGGGGGCCATATTGCATATTTCATGTGATAAGCATTGTTTACAATTTAATCGCTCCAGTTTATTTATAGTTTTCTTAAAAGATTTTTCATTTTAACATTTGAAAGTGTGTACATTTAACAGTTTATTACTAAGTTTCTATAATAATTGTAGTGATTTGCTTTTACTAGTGAGTTAGTCGATTTTTTTTAAATGTTATTTGACTGTGAGGTTTTGAAAATGTGTGTTTATTAAAAATTAAAAATAACAAGTTCTCACAATTTTCATTCAGTGAAAAGATTCAAATTCTGTCTAAAGGTAGGTGTATACCCGAGTTACAACAATTAAACCAGCAAAAAAATAATGTAACTCGAAAATTTCATGTTAAAAGTTATGAAACGTATAACTGGCTGTGTGGTTGTGTACACACAATTAAATTATATTGTTTTCCTTGCATATTATTTAGTTATTTACATCGGGATATAGTAATCTCAAGTACCTTGAATATGTGAAAATTGAAGTTGACTGGTGAGTAGTTATAATATTTTAAAATATGCTTATTATTTTACTTATTAGAATTTCTTCCGCCGCGACGATCGATCGCTGTTTTGTCTGCGTTGCCGTAGAAGATGTACATGAATAGTAGTATATCTAAGACTTGCTCTGTTGGCATGGTTTCGACTTAGAGATCCGTCGCTTGGCTGTAGCTATGCTAAAAATCTATAAACGAAAAAGTTTTTGTGACCGAGTACTTCGCCGCATACCTAGTGTCATAATCCTATGCACGCCACTGCCACGATGTATTATTATGATATATGTAATCTTTTTTTTTGTTTTTTTTTTGTGCCTAATCTAGGCCATTACATATGATTACTGTCCGGCTCTTTCCTACTAAAACACTACTAACAACTAAATTCCTACTACGGAGGGAATAAAATACTTAATTTAGTACCTAGTAAAACTTTGTAAAATAACTATGTCGGCAACATTAATTCTGGACTGAACGGAACAACTTTAGAGACGAATTTTTTTAGTTATTACACAATAACTAAAAAAATTCGAGTGTAATAAAAATACAATTAATAAACACGACCGTAGCTCAAGGCAAACCAGAACGAACTGATGCGATTTTTCCGTGTATGTGCTCGAATCCGTTCCGGCCGAACTGACGTCAGTTCTAACTGAAACGATCGGCCCTTCGTCTGTGGGAGCCTTAATGGTCCGCCCCAAGCCAAATCGGTACCTGTATGAGCCCAACATAACCGAGTTGAACTCTAATGACAAAATATGTTACTTTTATGTCTTTTAATTTTTTGAAAAACACCGAAAGTTAATGATCATTAAAAGTTTTGTCTTTATCGGCAAAATAAAAGTTTTAATTTGAAGAATTATTTTTTTGTTTCTACAATTTGTAAGGTCAGTGAGGGGGTGTCAAATTGTTATTTATCTACATCATGAATACTTAATTATCTTTTGCTTCAATTTTTTTTTGCTATGGAGAATTATTTAAATGGTATATCGCTAAAGTCCTTTATATCTAAATATACTTATGATTCCACATATTTATAAGAAACTAGATGCTGCCCGCGACTTCGTGCGCTAAAAGGAAATTCCGCTGAAACCGTATGCATTTTGCCGCAATAAAGTGTTATATATCATTCTACTCTATACCTGTGCCAAATGTCATCAATCTTGGTCGAGAAGTTTCTGAGCTAATTCTATCCAAATAATCAAACATACAAACAAACAATCCAATTTTTTCTCTGTTTCATATTAGAATATATAAGTATAAGGTCGTTTTATAAAATTAATGAGTCCAAATTCCTTAGGAAACTGAAACGTCTTAATCTCGGGGGTAACGAATTGACGGCCGTGCCTCAGAAGGCATTAGCACTGCTGGAGAACCTCAAGAAACTGGAAATGCAGGAGAATCGTATCACGACCGTCACGGAGGGCGATTTCGCTGGTAATTTTAAAAATATTTCCACCAGCAGTTGAAATCTTAGAGGAGATTTATTTTCTGGGTTACTGCGTTTTGGATGGATGCTGAGTGATATAAAAATGGGCCTTAATATAATGCGAAATTATTAACTCTCAAAACGTTTGAACATATTCATTTTGGTAACAATGTAGCCATAATTCGATGACATTACGCTTTTGGGAGTAATTTGGCAACATAAGAGGCTCAATTTCCATAGATTTCATAATGAAAGCAAATCCTATTACAATAATAATATGCCCACTGCGACTGGCTTTTAAGGTATGCTAAAACGCAGTAACTCAGAAGGTCGATTCTGTTATTTAAACCTACAATAACACAGTTACGATCCAGTCCCGATATGTTAAAAGTGCAAAATGGTATTTACATAAACGTCTAACCAACGTCAAATCCATTTTGATCGGTCCAAACTCTATAACTCAGTTTATGAACAACAAGACGATTAATTCATAATTTAATAAAAGTAAAATAATAGTGTACCTAATTAAATTACGAGAGCTTGGTTCTGAGTAAAATCGTCTTATATACAAATATTAATTCTTAAATTACGATTAATAACAATCAGTAATCTTAATCTGTGAATTCCAAGGCTCCACAAAGTCAGGAATATTATAATCATTAATCCAATAAATTCTAAACTGACATCAATTTAAACAACAATTTAAACTAATTTCTTTTGCAAATTTGTGCAAGGCTTGCGTAATTTGGACTCGTTGGGCTTGGCACACAATCAACTAAAGGAGGTACCGGCTCAAGTGTTCTCGCATCTGACGTTCCTGAATTCCTTGGAACTGGAGGGCAACCAAATTCAGAGGATCGATGAAAAAGCGTTCTCCGGGCTTGAAGGTAATGGACTTGACATGCTCTTAAAATGGGGAAGTGAGTTATTTAATGTAGGCAAATTCATTAACTAAAAACAGATTGTAAGCATTGGACTATATAATATTTAATAATATTAAAATAAAAACTAAAAAATATCTAAACGTCCGATAATTATTTTAGTTATATTGTTAGTATTATATTGCTTTAGTTTTCTTAGTAAATATATTTAAATCCTAAAACATACGTACAACTTAGCGTCAGTTTACATCGAAACGTAACGATACGCAATGCTTTAATCAGAGTGCTATTTGTGAGTTTTTTGTTTCGCATTCGATCGTGAGCGCGTTTGGCGTTTACTAGGAATTTGTATGTGATTTGTACAGCGCCACCTAGTTGTAGACGCGATAACTAGGTCAAATCACATATAAATTCCTAGTAAACGGCAAACACACTCACGATCGAATGCGAAAAGAAAACACTACACAAGAAGACACGTTTTATTGCAAGAGCAGGGCTGCGCTGTGCAGAGCGGTCTAGATTGACTTACTGTCCCGTTCTGACATTGAATTAGAGGGATATCGAATCCGGGTTTAGCGTTAAGTTTAAAGGAGTTTGGTGTAATCGGGCCTTAATATCATTCTCGTCTTATCCAGAAAATCTCCAGTATCTACGGCTTGGCGATAACCGTCTCCATGAAATACCGTCTGAAGCTCTTCGTCCGTTACATCGTCTACGTCACCTGGACCTCCGCTCCAACAACATCACCTACATCAGCGAAGACGCCTTCACTGGATACGGGGATTCGATCACGTTTTTGAACTTGCAGAAGAATATGTAAGTATTGTATTAGCATTATATAAATAATGTACAGTAGACCATCTTCATACAAGACCACCGAATCGGCGCACGCGTACACAAGCGTCATTTACACGGCCGCTAACGAAATCTCAAATAGCAGAAGCATGGAGTGTCACGCTGCGCGCCGCGCTGAGACTTGGCGCTGGATTGAACCACTAACGAGTTTTAAAACTAAAACTCGTTGTGCCGAAAGTCGAGACGCTTGAACACTGTCAACTCTTTCTTTGTAGACTTGCCAGCCTTAGCGCTCCCCGCTCGGCCACCCTCAATCGTAGGTAAAAACTTCAAGGACACGGCTGAGTTCCGCTACTGTACATTATTGATATTGTGGTATTAGGTAGTTGAGATTATGCAAAACTGCATCTGAACTTCTCGAGAAATTATGAGATTGGATTGGAGAGGCGATTTAACCGTTCATAATAAAACTTCGTTTTATAAAACTTATTTCTCTCTAAGCGCGTTGATGCGGCGATGTCAATCTCACTTTATGTCAAACGGGTTTCACCATGCTATCTATGCTGATCCCGATAACAAAAACTGAGTTAAAATTGTATACGTATCTAATAAATTATGTAAAATATCTTTGCACAAGAAATGTGTTTTTTTTAGATTTATATAATATATTAATTAACTACCTAAAGCGATATTATACATAAATTAATACTGAATTTATAAATACGTGAATCAAAAATGCCATAATGCGTATATGTATATGTATACATATACAAGTATATACATTACAGCGACATATAATGATATGTCGACATATAAATGTATATGTCCGACATATACATTTCGTACGCGACAGCTCTTGAACGCGTTCAACGAAGTTATACCGACTAAATACGGAATTCAGAACTTTAACTCAGCTTAGCTTGAAACGTGTTTAGTTTATGTAGGTGAAAAGCGATTTGGATTATTAAACTCGTTTAAACGCGTAAAGTGGGTTTTGCGTATACTGATCGCGTTCAATTTCATTGGTCAAATTAGCCCTTAGCAGATCAGTTAGACTATAAAATCGCTATTTATTCGTGGTATGGGTACTACAGCTATAGAAATAGAATCAGTGTTTACTGATATTCAAGTAGTCTGAAAATAACGAAAGCCTCTCGCGAAGCTCCAGTGTGCCTAGAAGGAACATTTAACAGAATCGAATCGAATGAAATTTGTATGGGCGCTGTCATGATTTTCACAGTTTTTCATACAATTCTCATTCGATAACGTTACACCGCCGTCAACTGTTCCTGCTAGGCCTACTGTATGAAAATCTGTCAAAATAATGACAGCGACCATACAAATTCCCATGTTGGCGGAGCTTCAGAAATGAACAATGGAACAACATAATATTCAACTGTCTACGCAACAACAGACTGTAATTAAAATTATATGTGGAATGTTTCAAATTACAGCTTGTGAGTGAATAATATATTAACTTGATTAATTAAGACACGTAATTTGCGAAGCTCGCACGTCCGCAGTCCTTGTTTGTTTAGTAACGTCCTCTGTAGCTCAGTGGTTGAGTGTGTTGGTGCTCTAGCCTGGGGCCGCGGGTTCGAATCCCGCCGAAGGACCAACAATTTTTTCTCTGTTCCTGGGTCATAGTTGTGTTTTAAGTATGTGTATAATATAATAAATATCTTAAAAATATGTATAGTATAAAAAGTATTAAATATATTTCCGTAACACAAATCAACTTACCACGAGACCAGATTGACGTGGTGTGAAGATGAATGTGGTGTGTGGTAATACTGGTAAGGTGCTGCGACTTGCGTTCCCAGTCCTTAAAATCCCCAACCCCCTTTGGGCCTTCGGTAACCTCACTCACTCGGCGAAACACAACGCAAGCGTTACTTCACGCCGGTTTTCTGTGAGGCCGTGGTCAGGTCGAGCCGGCCCATTTATGCCGAAGCGTGGCTCTCCCACAATTATTTATTTAGGTTAAGAGTTTTTTTTAAGCGTTTTAACTACTTTTTTACTGTCTAGGATTCACTCGCTGCCTACGATGGGCTTCGACAATCTGAATTCACTGGAAACTCTGAATCTGCAGAACAACAAGTTGAATCATATACCCGAAGAAATAATGGAGCCCATACTGGATACTCTACGTGTAGTTGATATTATGGGTAAGTTGCTGTTGAAATCACAGCAGAGGTGTGCACAGTACGAACGCTGTACATTGATTTAGGCCACACCATTGTGATGACGTCAGGACCGAGTAGAAATCAGTGCACAGTTGCTTATACCATCTTCTCTCTGTATCTACTCCATGGTTGAAACCCATAGCATGTACACATATGTGTGTTTGTACTGTCCAATTTTATGCCGTAATACCCCTCTAAAAGCTTAACGGTAGTCCATGTGTTGAACTTTGAAGAAAAACTATAACGGCTTATATAACTTTGTTTCGTCAGGAGTTACAAGGGCTAACTTGTAAAATGCGCTTACTTGGAAAACTTCTTACAAAAATAACAAATGAATAATATAAAATATTGGTATAATGGTACGGAACCGTACGTGCGTGAGTCCGACTCACACCGAATTTTCATAAATACAATTTACTGAGGCATATTTCATTTCTGTCTAGATAACCCGCTGATGTGCGACTGCGAGTTGGCCTGGTACGAGTCCTGGCTGGCCGGTCTCCGGGACCGAGACGACGAGATGATGCAGAAGAAACGTACAGTATGCACCATGGTGAACGAGCATCGTGAGTACAGCGTCGCCAAAATGCCCCTCGAGAAAATGAGCTGCAAACGAAAACCAGGATTTGGCAGAATTTCAAGCGCAGTGTCTGTGCACCCGACGTTCACAACTGCGTTCACGCTGGCCGTCGCCAGATGGCTCTTAAACTAAGCAAAGTATTTATCGTCGTCAACAGATGGCTCTGAATCGTTATTTTTGTTTACCCTCATTAGTTCCGAAGAGTCGATTCGAGTTAGCTGTGGCCGGATAACTCGTTGAGAGCTCTTCGATTTTGAAATTTCTGTTTGAAATTATATAAACGTGATGAATTTACGCAATAATATACGATACATATCAATTTCGGGCTGAGAAGTAGTGTTTTTGAATGGGCTAACTTGTGATACGGTGGTTTTATAGGTCGAATGATGGTAGTGATGCACCATGTATTTTAAAATTAGACGATCTTTCGGTAGGTATGCCTAAATTTAGAGAAATTTACCAACTAAAGTAGGCGGAACAATCTATGAGGTAATATTTCAGGTCATCTCTTGTAACACTTTATAATGAGCATCTTTATAATAATTTTATTTGAACTATAAAATATGTTTGAATATTTTTAAATTTTTTATTCCCGCCTTTTATATAGCAGGTATATTGTACTCTTAACATAGCTTTTGCGCATTTACCATGTTGACTATTCAATGTTATACCGCGTGGGGCTCGTGTCGACGCAAAGACAACGTAATTACAGTATTTTAATCAATTCCGATACATCTCTTTCCTTGAAATTATTCTACCTCTTGCTTAGATTTTGTTAGTCTCGTTGTATCGACAGCCCCTAAATGTTCGATGTAGACTAGATAGATATAGGTAAGTGTTAGATACGTTTAAATAAATTTTATGCTGTTGTTTTATGTAGCATTTAATTAGATACTTTTATTAATCGATATGTTTTTAATAATTTTAAATATTAAGTGAGATATCGTAGTTTAATTTTGATGATTGATATTTTTGTAATTTACAATATAATTTAACTTTTTTTTACTAAGCGTCTTTAAAATAGCCTTTCAATTCTATCGTAATAAATTGTAACGGGGTAATAAATGTGACTTTAAACGGGGGACTTTTAAACTTTGCAAAAAAGCAAGCATCTTTTTTTCTTATTTGCGATAAACTCATTTTTATTACTCACAGCGTAATGTCGTAGAATAATAAAACATTTCGATATCAAACATTAAATAACTTCCTACGTCTTGTATTGTTATGATATATGTTTTGGATATTCTAAAATAACCTAAATCAGAAAAAAGAACAAAAAAAAAAGAAAATATAATATATTAATATGTACTCTGAAATATATAGATTTAAAGCTATATTGTTGTTGTCGCTTTTTACCCATGAACGTGTCATGTCTAAACTCATCTGTAAGGTATTTAACATATTGTATTATAGGGTAATCCATATGTTGTATGTCCGATTTAGTCAGTCACATGGTCGGAGTGAGCCCTCTGTTAGACCTAGTATGTCAGCCATGTGGCGACTAAATCGCCAAGTGTGATCCATGTTATGTAAGTGATAAGTATAACCAAACATATCCCCTAGTCTGAACCTATTTAAGTGAAATTATATGTATACAATTGTTGCGAAATTTGTGAAGCTTTCTATGTGATATATTTATTGTCGTATTTGTAATTTTCTCTCCATTTTCTAATATATGTTATATAATATACATTGCATTATATTGAAAATGTGAAATGCGTGTACGACGCGAGATCGAATACCTATTTTGTATTCCTTTACACGCGTTTGTACATTTTGTACGTCGTACTAATGTTTAAGAATATCGATGTTGTATTTTCACATATTATATTCCATATTTAAAAATATACGCACGAATTTTACCAGTGTTTATGCACTTATTGTAACGAGTATTTATTCAGAGTCGAGGAAACCTGATATAATAGGCGTAAGTGAATTAGGATACGACAATTTTGATCTCCCTCTCAATATAAATGTTGTGAGCGGTTTTTCGTTGTCACAGTTTCATAATTACTGACGGATAATTGTTATTTACGAAGCAGAACTTACACGAGGCTGTGTTTTCCGCAACATTAGCCCGCAATTTGTATGCCGCATACGAAATGAGCGATTACGTGAGCTTCGAGCCAATTTGATCCATCTCAACGATTAATTTGAACTTTTATGTGTCGTATTTTTTAATTGCCCTTTGTGAAATTGACTAAGTAATGAGCGTAATTTAATAATAAATTACTCTGTTGTAAAATAAATTACGCAGAAAAGTTGACTTAAATTTAGACATAATCAACAAAATTTTATGCGTCACTACGTTAAATATATTATGTCTCTCCAATGAATCATTTAAAAAAATATATTTTATATTATTGTAATTTGTAACAACCATAACAAAATTATATATTAATCTTTCAATATTATTATCCTACGCAATGTAAGATGAAGCTGTGACTGAACTTGATAAATCTGACGCTAGTTTAAAACGTATAATCTGACATATTTAAGGTGTTAAATGGGAACCATCATAAACATATCGATAGGTCTACTCTACATCATACCAAATTAGAATTTTATCATTGTTGTTGTATTCGAATCTAAGTGTTGCGTGCTTTCGACATTGTGTGTGTCATGTCTAATGTTTCTAAACTCTATGGGCCAACGCATACCGGTGGAGGCGGCAAAATGTACAAAAAAATAATAATAACAAGAACTAAAAATTGTCGTACTCCAAAAAAACAGCAATAGAAAATCTAACGTTTGGGAATTGCTATTTTTTTCCGACTTTCCGGAATACGTTAACCCTACCAGTAATAATGTAATATAAAGTGTTCAAGTGTTTATGGTCACATTTATTATTAAAATAAATAAAATATTTCTAAAAATTGAGAATATCTCCTGTAAAGGTATATTATTTCGGTTTAAATAAAATTTAAATATAATTAAACCTGTTGTTTCATTGTGAAAATTGTTTTGTAATTGCTTCCTTATTGTTTCTTATTAGAGGACGAAGTTGTGTGGATAAGAATTAAGTGCCTTTTTCGAATAAAACACATTTACAAGTTAATATTGCGCCTTCGCTATAACACCTACTACCAATAATATAACTGAACGAAAAAGTTACACAAGAAACTTAAAGTTTATCATATTATTAGAATATATTATACTTTTTATAAAATACTAACTGGCATAACCGCTTTTCAGGATTATCAAGTGGCAGAAGTGAAACTTTATTTTTCATTTTTAAAATCCAAAAAATACTCTCATCGTGCCTAAAGTACATCCCTTCAAAAATAATAGAAAAATTGTATACCTAGCGGCATCTGTGTGTATTGAGCCGTACTTTAAAAAGTTACGTTGTTATGTAACAAGTATAAGTAGCTTCCGACAGATGGCGTTATACCCAAATCGTGTCGTGACGTGCCGCCACTTTAAAATTTCACTCTCAACGCCCCTAAAACAGTTTGACTTCAAAACTTTATAAGTGCTGAATAAGCTGTTGATAGCTGTCGAAAAAAATATAGTTTGAGGGTTAAATCGAAGTATCTGAGAGACCGAGCGAGCTTTGTTCGGAGTTCTAGTACATAGTTCGGAAAAAAAGGGATTGCATTACCTACCTATAATATATGGAAGGTAGAGGAAAGGAGGGTTGTCTCTTTAAGGCAGAAAGGCTAAAAAGTATCCGACAAAAGTAGTTAAATAACAGTCAGTGAAGTTAGTTGAGTTTAATTATTTAAACTCAACTAACTTCACTACATCTCAGGACATCACATTGCCAACAACGCAAAAAGTATTCATACGTTTACCAAGACGTGCCATTCGAACAGACATCAGTTGAGACGAAATTATTGGCTATTGTTGCACGACTAAAGAAAAAACGTATACAATTTCATTGAAATACTTGAATCCGTTTCCGTAATTCGGTATTTTTTATTACACAAGAATTACACCACATTAGGCGTGCGCGTTCCTTGGGCGTGTGTGTAGAGCGCGCGCCGCGAGCGCGCAGCGTGAGCGCGCTCTGCGGCGTGTGTGGAGGGCGCACGCGGCGCTTGTGTCTGGTTCTTATCCCTTCTTCTTCTTCTTTGGTCTTCGCCACTGTGTAGGTCGTCAGTCACAGGGCGGCCAATGCTCGCGCTCGCGCCCCGTGCTCGCTGCACACACACCACATGGCGGCAACACGCGACGCTAACATGCGACGCTCACGCAGCACTGAAAATAGAACTCTGCACTAATACAATAGAGCTGAATATCGATCACTATTGTTCTGGTGCAGAGTTCTATTTTTCAGTGCTGTGAATTTTTCCCGGCCTTACTGATTCCGGATCAATTAGTCCCAGCTCGAAAGCATAAGACTCCGGTAATCAATTTGTATGCAATTTCTAAGCAAATGTAACTTATTATTCAGCATTCCCTCAACTTGAACAATAAAACTCATTTGAGTACAATGTGAAGGCACACAGACACAGACGTCTGTTTTATTTGCCGATCTCAGTTTTACAGCTAATTTTCGCAGCTTTTTTATTGCTGCTGGTGTTGTTCACATTTATTATGGCCCTCGTTAATCCTCTAGGGCCGAGTCTAATCACGTGTTTTATTTGTTTTGTTTCAAACCTCATTGGAATTTACTCATCAGACACAAAATACTTTTTTTATTAGCCGAGTCGAGAACTACAGGGGTATTTGTTTCCTGCATACAGTAAGGCCCACAAGTGGGCTAACTTTACAGTTAACCCTGGGTTAAATATCATCTTGTCTCTCTAGTTGTTTGATTTACGAAAGAAAAGGCATGATGTTTTAATTCAGGGTTAACTTTAACCCAGATCTGTGCAAGTGGGCCTTAAGGAGGTAAGCATAGGTACAGTTATATCCTATAAGTAAATAGTTTTATTACAATGTAAAAATGTTTTTTTTTTGCAGGACATGACGTTACATATGATACGGTACGAGAATATTTATACTTCCAATATTATTTTCCGA
The DNA here is from genome assembly GCA_037179445.1 of Phengaris alcon alcon. Lineage (NCBI taxonomy): Eukaryota > Metazoa > Arthropoda > Insecta > Lepidoptera > Lycaenidae > Phengaris > Phengaris alcon. Next base: position 1,519,423 of record JAYRCH010000768.1, read on the forward strand.
GTAAAACCCAAAAATGTTTACCGTATATATATCGTCTCTTATTTAAAAAACCGGCCAAATTTGCGAGCCGGATATATAACGGCGTATATAACGGCAAAAAACCCATTTTGTTGTATGGGAGCCCCACTTTAATATGTTTATTTTATTCTGTTTTTAGTAGGTACTTGTTATTATAGCGGTTAGCTGCAACAGAAATACAACATCTGTGGAAATTTCAACTGTATAGCTATCACAGTTCATGGGATACAGCCTGGTGTCAGACAGACGGTCGGACAGCAGAAATAGTACGGTCTCATTTTTACACTTTGAGTACGGCTCCCTAAAAATGGATTGCAGTTTCTTTGTCTCGCTAAAACTCAATAAGGTCTAGACTGATTTGGCAAATTTTTAGGGAAGGTTTTATCAGTGAGACATTTTGCGAGATAAACGGGTACTAAGAACGACAATTATTAAATTTCCCATAACCGTTCCCACGTGTCAAACATTTGATGTTCAATAACAACGTCTGTCGGGTCAGCTAGTCTCAAACAGTTATATAATTATACTAGCTGTTTCCAGCGGGAATACTGTACTTTTCCGGGATAAAAAGTAGTATTTTAATCCAGAGACTAAGCTACTAGCATACCAAATTTCATCAAAATCCGTACAGTAGTTTTTTGCATGAAAGAGTAACAAACATCCATCCATCCTCACAAACTTTCACATTTATTATAATATTAATTTGTGTTAAAAAAGTTTGTGTAGCAATTTTAAAAGAAAATGATACTGCCATTTTTTTTAACCGACCACCAATAACAGGAGGCGGATATACATTCGGCTGTGTATATATATATATATATATATATATATATATATATATATAGTCGGTACCAGAAAATTTTAACGTGAGTTCTATAAAATATTGTTTTATCAGGATGTTGTTCTGGCTGGTACCGACTTCAAAATTATAAAGTTTAATAAAAAAAAACTAATTTAAACGGGGAATCATTTAGAAAATAAGTTTTATATTGATTTCTTATGTTTACCTACGCGAATATTTTTTATTGTTTTATACACTTACGGATTGTGTCGCGGTGCACTTTTCTTTTTCCCGACGTTTCGGCTACTTTCCAGCAACCGTGGTCACGAGAGGACTGAGGTGTCAATTGTCCTATTTGTTGAAGTTGTTCAAACTACCCGAAGATTCTTCAATTATTATTTGTGTTCCGATCCACGCAAAACATACTAACAGTACAAGATACTGTTGTGAAGCCGCGGTTAATTATTGGATTACAACTAGATGGCAGCACCCAGCCATCTTCTCGGTTAAAATTAAGGTACTTTTTGATTTCGGGGATCGTGCTTCTAGACTGTTACGCCAACTAGTGTCAAGTATCCAAAACAGTTGGGATCATGTATTTAACGTAAACACATGTGATTTACTTTTTAATAATTATAAATAAAATATATTTATTTGTTTTAAATAATGCCAGCTTGGAGAAAAAATTGTTGTATTCTTGTATGTATACATCACGTCGAGAACGTGGATTCAGTGTGGAAGTGAAATTTTATAAATTTCCAGAGAGCGTGTTAGGAGCCTCATGGAAAATAGTAAAACGTAAACAGTGTATAAATGCAGTGAAAAATTACGTGTAAGTACAATATTAATTTAAAAATTTAAAAATGGACTGCACCATTCAGTAAAATTATAACATTTAAATACGACATATGTAAAAATTTATCATTTAATTGATGAAATTTCAAACATTCGTGACAGTTATCTTATAGTTATGACTTATCATTTTAATTCTCTTCTTTGATTTCAGAGAAAATCAAAAAGACTGGGATAAAATACCCCAGATAAAAACTCAAGTCGAAAACAAAAATGCTATTTTTATCATGCCTCCTTTTGGCCACAAAGATCAATTCACCCCTGAAGAAGTTCACGAAACATACAACATTGCTTCTGTGAGGATACATATAGAATGAGTAAATCAACGAATTAAGGACTTTAGAATTCTATCAAAAGTACATAATTCATCATTTCCTCATATTGATGAAATCGTTTTTGTTATTTGTGCTTTGGTAAATGTACAGAAGCCATTGTTTAAAGAAAAAGAAGTTGACAAATAAGCCTTTTTCAAATAATTGTAAAAACTGAATAAAATTTCTAATTGTATTAAATAAAAACGAATTAATTGTTTACCAAAAAGAAAGGTTTTATTTTCTTAAATAATTTCAAATTTAATGTTTATTATTTCTCTGTTTTATAATAACTCTGACATAAGGTAAGTACCTACAGACTCATAAATGATAAATATTTTTATAATATATTATTTGCTTGTAATATTAAATATTTTTAACAAAGATAACATTTATAAAACTTTTCGTAATGTATAAGTACAAAAAATAATTTCTTACGATTTGTATAAAATTAAGTTAATAATAAAAATAATTTTAGGCAACTTTAAAATCTCAACAGTCTTAGAGATAACAAGTACTATAACATTTTCTCAATACCGCACATTCGAATTCGGTCGAATGCAAAATTATTCTTAGGTCATTTTATAATTAATATCTAAAAAGTAATGTACTAATGATAATCATAAATGTATTGTTACTTAGTTGAGTCTTTGGCGTATAATTTTGTATGTATTGGGTAAAATAAAACTTTTCAAGATGAGGTATTAAGTTATTCAACAATTTGATTTTAATAATTTTTTGCCTTTCTCATCGTTCTGGCCATGTATTATATTATTGACTATTGGTTTAAATCCATATTTTCTTATTTTTTCCATTGTTATAACTTTTTGTTAATGTTATTAAATATTTGTTTTGATACCACTATGTTCACCAATGAAACACCAGAGAGCGCTCACTTCGACAGTAGTGCTGCCTCTATATTTCACGCACGATCCCTATAGCCTCGCGTATCATTCTTGGGCGATAGCGGTGTTCCTTTGCCAGTACTTGTGGCTTATCAAATCTTATGTAATGGCGAGGTTGATCCAGTGTGTGTTCGCAAATTGCAGATTTATTGTTGCATAAGATTGGGAGCTTGGGAGAAGCCTGGCATACCGGTCTAAAACATAAAAATATGCATATGAATGTTATTAGATATAACTTATTCAAAATAAAATTATATTTTTTGTCGATTAGTCTAGGAGCCAAGACGAAAAATACAATTTTCAACCACAACGCGAAAGCAATGTGACATTTTACAGTTTGATTAAAATCAGGCTAATTGTAAATTGGATTTGCCGAAACTCAATCCAATCGGATTACGGGATCAGCCAGTTTTTATTTTCCCTGATCTGATTCGTTATCTTCGGACACGAATTTTGCCGTTAATGCACTTTCGATGATAACAATCCAAGAAAATACTCTTATTTTAAATAAGTAATATGCATAAATCCGATATGAGCTGTATCGTTTTCTTGTGATTTCGACATAATTATGAAGAGTCAATTACAAAAAAAAAAGTTGTCTGTTAACGCCCGAAATTAATAATCAATCTTAATCTCATTTTAGCTATCTGAGATCCAAGATTTCACGTCACGTTACGTCAAAAAAACATTATATCAATTACTAAGGTATTGTGAAAATACTAAGAAATAAACGTGTTGAAGGACTGTACCCCACGTTAGCTGTCAGGAAAATAGTTTTAAACATAATACAGTTTCTCTTTACAAATATTGTGATTCAAACAAAGAATACAAAACAGACTCAAGTTTGTTTGAACTGGGACATAAATATGGAGATTTCTCTTAGATTTGTTGTGAAAATATAAAAAGTTGGACACCGAGACGACCAACGGCAGAGACATAAATCAAGGCACGTATTACTCGGAGCCATCCACATAGTCTCTAGAACTATCCACAAAGTGTCTAGTTTATTCTTTTGATTTCATTCCAAACGACGTCAAACTAAAAACCTAATAAAACTAACCCACGTGTTACGTGTACGACTCCATTCTTAATTTTACGGGACAACAACAAAACCATTCAAGATCGCCTCATAAAAGTTTTTATCAGCTTTTTTTCAAAATGTGCACACATCTAATAAAATATAAGTACCTACTTAATACACAGTAACGGGAAACCTGACAAGCGAACATTATAAACACATTAATCGCAGGAAATACTACTTTTACAAGTTTAAGTATCGCCTCGTCGTAAAATACAAATTGAATGAAGGCAACGAAATAAAACAGAAAAGTAATATACAAAGCAATAAACGAATGAAACGACGCAAAGTAAAACTAGCACGGGGAATGGCAGTTGTGTTTTCATTAAACAAAATATAACTGGACAGCCATCAGCTTGTATTGCGAATGTCCTATTTGAAAAACTCAGTTACTGGCAATTGTCATATTTATCTCATATTCAGGGATATTCTTTTTATTTTATTGGGCTGGAATTGGCTAGACGACTGAATTCGTTTTATTGCATAAATGACTAGTACTCTTAAATATGAGTTACTTCTCCGATGAAACAGTATATTAAGTCCATACGAAAGTCACTGAAACGTAAAAGTGTATGAAATAGGTATACGGCTGCAAAAACATAATATTATCTCCGAAATTTGGAAGTATAAGATGATACTTACCATAGTTCATGTTTTTGTTTAAGATGTAAGTAAACTAATTATGTAGGTTTTTTTACTAATTTAGCGAAAAAAATTGAAACATTTTGTATTTTTTTTAATGTAGGTACTTATCTAATTACTAAACTACACGTAAAATTTCATATTTTTTACGTTTATCAAGTAGTGTTACCTCAATATTTCTGAGTATATAAAATATAAATGAATCAACATATTTTACGAGTACATGTAGTCGTCTGCCCAATTATTGCGTTGAGATTCTCCTTTGTGATCTTTTATTTCTCGTCAACTCTTCACCTATAACAAAAATGGTGCTGTAGTACTAAAGTCCACCAACAGGTGTCACTTACACGATGTCTGAATCACGGTATCGCTTGTCCTTGTATGAAAGTATAAGACTGTCCATACCATAATATTGAGTTACCACCAAACAAACTAGCCACCAGGCTAGTTATAGTCCGACTTAACTACAGGGGTCTTAACCCGACCCTTAGCATAGACCCGTTCGAAAAAAAATAAAAATATATTGAGTTAAAACTACCTGTAAACTCATTTGTTGTAGTCTTGTACAGGAGTAAATGACAACTCAACTGTTAGATCAGAAGTGTTTATTAAAAAAAAAAAAAGAAGGAGACTCTTCTCGCGCCGGGCCCCTGAAAAGGGCCTTGGGCGGGGAACCAATACCAGGGGCTAAGCCCCTCTAATTGGGGTGGAATGACGCGCTCAGTACGAATACTGGGCGCATAGAGTCAGTTTTAGGGAAGACCCCCCGCGGCAGAACGCGGGGAAACCCGAAGTGGCAAGAGAATGACGCGGTAGCAAGGGCCGTGGGCGAACAAGACCTGCGGTCGACTCCGACGACGCATGGGGTCCTGGTCCGGGGACCAGGAAGCGTGTATGGGTCCACTCCCACACGCGTCGCTTTTGTCGACCACGGACTCAACCGACCAGGGAAATGAGGGGGGGGGGGGGGGGGAAGGTATTTCCCGAGCCCCAGACTTTTTATGTCGGGGGGGAATGAGGCTGCCACGGGGCTGACGTGTTGGGCAATAGGGCTGCCCCACGTCATACTCCGGGCGCACAACAGAAGTATTTGCGCCGGATTAGAACCGGCGCGGGGTAAGGGGGTAGGGGGGCATCGATCCAACGGTGCATAGTACAGGGGGGCGCACCGTGCATGGGGCGTCTCGGCAGCGTGGCTCCGCGATGCTCCCTGCCTCCGGTGTCAGCGTGGGCGGTTTCCGTTTGGCGAGCGGGCATGCCAAGGCAGCGGGTCAGTTGACCGGGTACGCGGCTACCGCTCGCTCAGAGAAATAGGTGATCCTGTAACTTATAAAATAAAATTAACGCGTTCAAGGAGCGCGGGGGGGGGGGGGGGCGGGGGCTGTGCATGTAGCACGCGTAAGTGTCCCTAGTCCGGAACGCGCGGCACAGATCTCCGGCAATCAACAATCGGCTCCTCTGATAGGAGCTTCTGGATACCGTAGATATCTGGGCGCGGGTCCGGGCTAGGGCCCGGGGAGCCAGATTTGGGTAAGGGCGGCAATTATGGGGGTGCCTTCTACGAAGGCCTTCATGATGGTCGGGAGAACTACATCCCCGGCCATGGGTTTCTAAAAGCAGTTCACGGCCAGGGAGAGGAGAGACTGCAGAAGCTCTGCAGTCGATGCGGGGGCCTCGCTTTGCACCAACTCTTGGGGCGGCGAAGCGAGCACCGGAGGCTGCAAGTGCAGAGCGGCCGCATGGTTTGCGGGCTCGGAGGCGGTTATTTCCGCGGCTGTGGTAGCCGCAGGGGAGTCAGCAGGTCAACGCGGGGGGCGCCGCGAGCGCCGAGTAGTCCGCGTGAAGTCCGGCTGCGGAGGAGCGAGCGCAAGAGGCTCCAGTTCCTGCTGGGAGCTAGCTGGGATAGCGGCGGCATCACAGGGGGAGGCCACAGGGGGAGTGGCAACTTTCCTCCTGGGGCTCGGAGGCGGACTTCGAGCGGGAGCGATAGTCCCGCGTGTGAAAGGGACGGCGATAGTGCGGCCGCGATGAGTGCGTACGTAGTTCGGCCACTTGTACGGTAAGCTCTTCGATTTTCTTGGACATAATTTCCATGATGTTACTTTCTCTGCTGCTTGACGGTGACGACGAGACTGCTGCAATTGTGTTGTTGTCGCCGGAGTATTCCATCATTTTATCGGCCATCGCTGAAAGTGTGTCTAGTGATGATTCGTTGTTTACGGAGAGCACGCAACGAATGTATGGCGGCAAGTGGTTGAGCCATTCTATTTTTAGACCGTCTTCAGTAATCATGCCGCCTGCTAATTCTCGCATCCTTCGGAGCAGCTGTGTAGGCTTCTGATCGCCGAGTTCTAGGCCGCTGATGAGCTTCTGGAAATTTTGAACTTCTGACTTCTCGTAGACGGTGAGCAGGCGGTTCTTGATCGTTGCATATTTGTCTTTTTTAGGCGGGTTGTAGAGGATGTCAGTGAGGTGCTGGAGATCTGTATTTTGCATCTGTTGCAAAACGTAGCGGAACTTCTGGTCGTCCGATGTCTTGAGAGGTTCAACGACGGCTTCGAATTGAATGAACCATGCTCGTGGAATTTCGCGCCAAAATGGTAGGAGTCTTGACTGTACGGATACGGCGGAGAGTTCGTGACATGGTTGAGTATCTTCAGAATTTCTCGATGGTCCGGCGGCCAGAATTTCTTCTTCGTTTCTTATTTTCGATGCTTCCTCGGCCATAGTTTCTGCTTGTTTGTTCTTTTTTCAGTACGGGGTCACCAATGTTGTAGTCTTGTACAGGAGTAAATGACAACTCAACTGTTAGATCAGAAGTGTGTTTATTAGAGAAGGAGACTCTTCTCTCTAGCGCCGGGCCCCTGAAAAGGGCCTTGGGCGGGGAATCAATACCAGGGGCATAGCCCCTCTACTTGGGGTGGGATGACGCGCCCAGTACGAGTACTGGGCGCATGAGTCTTTGGTTTTAAGGGAAGACCCCCCGCGGCAGAACTCGGGGGAAACCCATGGGGGGGCAACAACAAAGCCAAAGGGAGTGTCGATTGCCAGTCCAGGCACAACCGGGACCTGCGGTCGGCTCCAAACGGCGCGTGGGGGTCCCGACCCGGGGGCCGAGAAACGTGTTTGGGTCCACTCCCTCACGCGCCGCGTTTACCGGACCGCGGAAACGAGCGACCTGGGGAAAAAGGGGAAGGTAAGCTTCCGGTTCTCGACTTTTTGTGTCGGGGGGGAAGGTGCACCAAGGAGGCGACGGGGTGGCAAGAGGGCTGCCACTCCGACAGGCCCCAGGTGATTTGTTTGTCGATGTACGCCGGCATCTGGTTTGCCGGCGTAAGGGAAAGGTGTGGGAGGATACGATCCCGCGATGGGTGGGGCGCTGTTGCGCCGGGGCGCATCAATGCGCTTGGGTGTGGCGCATCAGTGCGTCAGGGCTCCTCCTCTTCGGGGGCGGTGGGGCGGGCTGCTTGTCTCCGCTGGGTCCCCCGGGGGGACGGCATCTCTTGGCAGGCGGTGGCGGTCAGGCGGGCAGGCATGCCACGGCGCCAGGTCGGTCAGCTCGACCAGGCGCGAGGCATCCGCTCGCGCAAACAGTTTCGCGGAGAGCTGGGCCACGAAGGCCTCCACGCTCTCCACCCTCGTGGAGTTGCGGACGTACCACGGTGCGTCCGCAATGCGGCGCAGCACCCGGTTTTGGGCCCTCTGCAGCAACCCTTTCTGGGGTGCAGAGAGCAGGTGGTGCCACGCGGGTGCCGCGTACGTAAGGCGGGACCGTACGTACGTCTTGTAGAGGGTGATGCGCATCCTCAGGGGGATCTGCGGGGACGCGTAGGCCGGACGCAGCTGGGCTACCGCTGAGTTCGCCTTCGCCACCGCCGAAGAGCACTGGGCAGCCATGGATAGGCGGTGGTCGATGATGACCCCGAGATACTTCGCCGTCTTACCCCATGGATTTCGGCATCTCCGATCTTCAGAGGAGCCGGAAAACCTGTTCTCGTAGAGACGGCGAGCGCCTGGGACTTACCTGTATTCACAGATAGTCTCCATTTGCTCAGCCAGTCCGGGAGAAGGTCCAGCGTCCTCTGAAGTTTTTTGACTGCGTGGTCCCTGTTGAGCGAGCTGGCGATGAACGCTGTGTCGTCAGCGTACAGCGCCGCGGTGGTGCCAGGATGCGTAGGTACATCGCTGGCGTAGAGGTTGTACAGCCCTGGGGAAAGCACACTACCTTGGGGTACTTCAGCGGTGATGGGGCGCTCGGCGGAGAAGACTCCGTCCACGCGCACCTTGAAGGATCTGCCGGAGAGGAAAGAGGCCACAAGCCTTACCATCGGGGGAGGTACGTTGGCTCGAATGAGCTTGCAGAGCAGGCCCTCATGCCAGATACAATCGAACGCCTTTTCCATATCCAGGAAAACGGCGACCGAGGCTTCAATCTTATTTGCCGTAACGGAAAGGTGGTGGATCACGCGTACCAGCTGGAGGGTGGTACTCAGCTGGGACCTGAAACCAAATTGTTCCTCACGAGTAGGGAGGTGTGGAGCAAGGTGTTTGAGGAAGAGGGTTTCAAAGACCTTGGATAGGGTTGGTAGGAGGGTTATGGGCCGGTAGCCCTCGGCCATCCGTAGATTTTTATGGGGTTTGGGGATGGTGATGATGAGTCCCATCTTCCAGGAGGATGGAAAGTGGCCGGTCCTGACAATGCCGTTATAGAGGGAAGGTGTCGGAGAGCGGAATTGGGGATGCCATCTGCACCGGGGGCCTTTCTCGGTTTAAAGCGAGTTAGGGTCCTTTGGACCGCCCTCGGTGAGAAGGAGAAGTTTGGGGGGGAGGAGGGAGAAAGTAGGAAAACCTTTACCTCCTCGGAGACCATTTGGGCGTGTTCCGTTGCGGTCGTGGGCAGCGGCCTTTTTTACACCAAAGTGGTGACCTCATAATGGGATCCAAGAGGAATCGAGGGAACTCCTCAAAATTTATATCGACACATAATTAGTGATTTTGACTTTTTCTGAAGTAGTTCCAGGCATACACTACCAAAAATAAAGATTTTGCACCAAGGTATACCCTGGATCCAATAGTACTGAACAGAACTCCTGGGTCGTTATAGATACATGTTTGGGGATTTCGGCGTTGTTTAAAGAACTGAAAGCATATTATGTCACTATGTAAATTAAAGTAATCAACATCAATCACCGCCTTCATCACACCATACACCATCATATTATGATGATAATAGGCACTTCTACAGGATGAAATTTCGAAATTGTTTAAAGAACTGCAAGCATATATCCCACTTACAGTAATCATCATCATCACTATATTTAATACTGACTGCTACATTTTTTCCGCCGACTACTACAATAAATAATAATCATTATTTAATTATATAGTGTCTAATCATTATCATCACTGGTGATCGTTTATTTGCTCCACAGATCGGTAATGCTTATTTGGGGAATTACCACGGCCTCTCAGAAAACCGGCATAAAAACGCTTGAGTTTGTTTTGCCGAGAGTGAAAAATCCGGAGGCTTTTTTTTAATAACTGTCTTAAAATGTGTTAATAATAATAAATATACTTATATAAAAAGGGCCATTTTTAATTTTTAAACAAAAATGAAAACCAACTTCCCAAGTAAAAATGCACAAAAAAGTATGAAATAAAAGTAATCTACCACCAAACAGTAATCATTGAAGGAACAGGCGTTCCAAGTGTTCGGCATGAATGTCTGCTCTGTCCTCCGCACGGTCCCTGGGGTTGCCGTCCGGGTGGAGCAGGGGGCGAACGGGGGCAGTGGCTCCGGTAAGGGCACGGCAGAAGCGATGAAGGGAGGACCAGTCCTCTCCGGCCTCCTATATGCGTCGGGTCCACTCCGTGGCGTGTAGTTCCTCGAGCGCGGCTCTTACCTTTGCAGTAAGGCGGTTGAGTTCTGCCTTCTGCGTGGGGCAGCGCGTGCGTTGCCATCTCCGGCGCAGGCGCCGCTTCTCCGCTAGGAGGTCGGCGATGTGGCGAGGGAGTGGGGGCCGCTTAAATTGGCGGCGGGTGGGCGGCTGGGTAGCCGCGTTCATTGCAGCTGTTATCGCCTCGGTGATCTGCAGCGTCATAGACTCGACGGTCTCTGCAGAGACAACCGGGAAATTGGGCGTGGACTCATGCAGCTGCAATGAGAAGGCGTCCCAGTCGCGGGCTGGGAAGGGAGGGAGGGGGGGGGGGACGCTAGCCGGGACGGCGCGTATAATGGCTAGGACCGGAAGGTGGTCGGAGCCGTGGGCCACATCGAGGACCTCCTGGTGGAGGTCACCGGGTAGTTGGTGGGTAATAGCCACGTCGAGTCGTCAGGAGAAAAACGGGGGTTCTCGGGGTAGTGGGTGGGGGAGTATGTGCCCACCACCGAATACCCGACTCGTTCGGAGTCGGCGTGCAGGCGGTTGCCGTCCGAGCTGGGGGCACGAGAGCCCCATCCGGAGTGCTTGCAGTTCAGATCTCCGGCAATCACAGTCGGATCTTCTGATAGGAGCCTGTGGATGTCGGAGATATCTAAACGCGACCCCGGAGGTTTATAACACGCGTAAAGGTGGGTGCGGTGCGAGCCGAGGAGTACTTCCACTCCAAGGGCGTACAGCGACAAAACTGGGGAAGGGGGAGAGGAGTTGGTGCAGAATTCTCCTGCCGACCAGAACGGCAAGGCCTCTGCACACCCGCTCACCCCCAAGAAAGTCCTGGCGGTAGACGTGGTAGCCGGGGGCACCGAAACGGTCCTGAGGAGACAGGAGGGTTTCGCTCAGCAAGGCGACATCCACCTCGTACTCCCGAAGGAGGTGACGAATCGAGGCCACCTTGCCGCGGACCCCCCGGACGTTGCAGTGGACAACCTTTAAACAAATTGGGGCGTGGGAATCCATTGGGAATTGAATGGCATCCTAGTCCTTGTCCGTTTCCGCTGCTTCGGGGCAGATGGGGAGGGGGGGGTCATTTGCCTCCGCCATAGGCGGCGGCGGGGCAACCTCTCTCTCCTGAATAGTGGGGGCGTTACTTACCCGGTTTGTGGTCCGGGTTGTGCGGGCTATGGGACCCGCGCGGCGGTTGTTGGTCTCCCGGCGGAAGATCGGGCAGTTCCGACTGTTGGCGGGGTGGGGCCCCTTGCAGTTGATGCAAGTGGCCTGGTCTGTTAGTGGTCGGGGGCAGTCGGAGGCGGCATGCTCCTCGCCGCATCTGACGCACGCCAGCTTGCGGTGGCAGTTCCGGCTGGAGTGCCTGAACTGCTGGCAGCGGTGGCACTGGGCAGGACCACTCTTCCCACGCCAGGCTTCCACCTTGATATTCAGCATATTTAATATTTCGGTTACCTGGTAGATGCCTGGTACCAGGTTCGGGGTGCGTTTCAGTAACACGAAGTAAGCGCACCCGGGGCGGTCCTTCAGGGCGAGGATTCGAGATACGTGTTCTACCTCGAATCCTTTGGCGGCGAGATCTGCAGCTATCCTGTCCGTGGGCGTATTAACCGGTAGGCCGTGAATGCCTACATTTAAGCCGCGGTCCTGGGGCAGCGCGTACGAGTACCAGCTGACCTGGTTGGACTCGCTCAGGTCAGCTAGGTACCGCTGCACGCACCGATACTCCGTTTCACCCTCTGGGGAGAATTTTACCCCCTGGCGTACGTCTTCGCGTTCGGGGCGTGCCCCAGGAGGTCCCTAAGGCGGCTGAAGTGGTCAATCCAGTTCTCTTATTTCTCCACAATGATTGGAGGGCACCGGGGGGGTGCTTTCGGCGGCGGTGGAGACGCGTTCGCTGCGGGGGTGACGGAGATTACCAGGTTAACGTCCATTGGCGAAGGGGCCCTCGAGGTAGAGGCCACTGGAGGTCCGGGTGGTGCGGGGGCGGTGGACGCTGCGGCGTAGGTAGCCGGGCGATCGGCACGCTTGGCAGGCGGCGAGACGTCGGAAGACGCATCCTGACGCTGCCGTTTTGTGACCTGCATGGGAGGGGCAGGGGGTGGGGGCATGATGCTCGACGTGGGGGCCGGTACCGGGGTCTTCGGAGCAGGAGCACTTACCCCTCTGCGATCTTTTTCCGGCGGGGAGGCCGGCGAGGCGGAGAGGGCGAGCTGTGGGCTCGCTGCAGATGGTGCAGGCGGTGGGCGCGGGGCGCTCACCTCCGCAGTGCGGCGCAAGGGGCGCGGCGGGGAGGCCGAACCCTTATCGGCTGAGCGGGTCGGGGGCCCAGACTCGCGGCGGGTCGCCGTCGGAGGGCATTGGGGCGGGGGGGTGTCAGTACACCCCCGCGAGAATGCCGAGGGCGGCCCGGGGCGAGCGGTATCCGTGCCGCTCAAGCTGGGCTCGGCGGCGGAATGGTATGCGCGCTCGGACGTGCGCGAGCTGGACCTCGATGAGGGTCCGCTGCGCGACGCAACAGAGCTGGCGCGGGAGTGACTGGAGCGGTCGCGGCTGTGCGGCCGCGAACCACGGTCGGCCATGGTAGGCGTACAGTAATGTACCGATGTACTAAGATACATGGACATGTCACAAAGTCACGTAATGTTCACACAACACGAGACATAAATGTACAATGTATACAGGAACAAATTAATAATAAAGTACTCACAATAACACAAAAGGTCTTCACACAACACAGGTACACTAAACACAACACGTATTCAGTGTCAAAGCAGTCACAAAAGTGTACGTACTTGCACGGTTAAAAAGAGAGGCTGGCTCCCCGTGACCCGACGTTGGAAACAAGTTTCCAACGGGAGGCCAGAGGCAGTGCAACCCCTCAGCAAGGCGGCAATCCGCTCGTTATTCTTACGAATAACGAGTAAATTGACGATCGCTCTGGGGGTAAAACGGCACTGCACTAGAGCGGGTCGGCACGAGCGTGGAGTGAGCGCGACACCCGACACGTCTTGAGCGAGACGGCACTACCGCGGAGTGAGCGAATCACTACGACACGGATAGAGCGAGACGGCACGAAAACGCGGAAGTGAACGAGAACACACTATCACGCACGAGAGACAGGACGATCCTGTGTTTATTACAGGAAACTTACGGCTATATATACAAAATTTTACAGAAAAGAAAGAGACGATACATATTTACACGATAGAGACAAAACATAAACGAAACGACAGAGACAAAAAGTGAGACGGAACATGTGTGTCGTGTGTGGTGTGAGACAGCATATATTACGATGAGAGGGAAGATATGAGATTGATTGAACCCCACTATCTTCCTACCCATTGTATGTCACCATACATTAAAAAATTGAATTCTTATAAACTACTCAAAACAAAATAGGGCCTGGCGGACCCGCGCCTGGATATCTCCGGCATCCAGAAGCTCCTATTATAGGAGCCGACTGTGATTGCCGGAGATCCACGACGCGCGTCCCGGACTCGGGACACTCGTGTGCAATGCACCGCCCCCCCCCGCGCTCCTTGAACGCGTTAATTTGTTTTTATCCTTAGTTACAGGATCACCTGTTTTCACAAGCGAGCGGCAGCCGCGTGCCCGGTCAACTGACCTGCTGCCGTGGCATGCCCGCTCGCCCGCAGCAACCGTTCTGACGACACCAGACGCAGGGAGCATCCCGGAGCCACGCGACCGAGACGCCCCCATGCGCGGTTCGCCTCCGAAAATGCACCGTTGGATCGATGCCCCCGCCCCCCTTACCCCGCGCCGGCTTAAACCGGCACAATGCTTCGTTTTGCGCGCCCGGAGTGTGATGTGGGGCAGCCCTATTGCCCACACGTCAGCCCCGTGGCAGCCCCTTTCCCCCCCGACATAAAAAGTCTGGGGCTCGGGAAATACCCTTTCCCCCCCCCCCCCCCTCATTTCCCTGGTCGGTTGTGTCCGTGGTCGACAAAAGCGGCGCGTGCGGGAGTGGACCCATACACGCTTCCTGGTCCCCGGACCAGGACCCCACGCGTCGTCGGAGTCGACCGCAGGTCTTGGCCGCCCACGGCCCTTGCTACCGCGTCATTCCCTCTGCCACCTCGGGTTTCCCCCGCGTTCTGCCGCGGGGGGTCTTCCCTTAAAACCGACTTCTTTGCGCCCAGTATTCGTACTGGGTGCGTCGTCCACCCCAATTAGAGGGGCTTAGCCCCTGGTATTGGTTCCCCGCCCAAGGCCCTTTTCAGGGGCCCGGCGTGCGAGGAGAAGTCTCCCTCCTCGGCTAGGGCCTGGATCGTCCTGTCTCTCGCGTGTGGTAGTGCTCTCTCGGTTGCTCCGCGTTCTCGTGCCGTCTCGCGTTATCCGCGTCGTAGTGACTCGCTCACTCCGCGGTAGTGCCGTCCCGCTCGGAACGTGTCGAGTGTCCCTCTCACTCCACGCTCGTGCCGACCCGCCCCTAAGTGCAGTGCCGTTATACCCCATTCGCGATCGTCAATCTTCTCGTTATTCGTAAGAATAGCGAGCGGATTGCCGCCTTGCTGAGGGGTTGCACTGCCTTTGGCCTTCCGTTGGAAACTTGTTTCCAACGTCGGGTCACGGGGAGACAGCCTCTCTTTTTCCACCGTGCAAGTACGTACACTTATAGTGACTACTTAGACACTGAATACGTGTTGTGTGTTTAGTGTTACCTGTGTTATGTGAATACCTTTTTGTGTTTGTGCCTACGTACATGTCTCTATAGTGCTGTGACATTGTGAACATGTCCCCTAATTACGGTGGACGCTAATATAGTGCCCCGTCACCATGGCCGACCGTGGTTCGCGGCCACATAGCCGCGACCACCCCAGCCATTCTCGCGCCAGCTCTGGTGTGTCGCGTAGCTCCGCCTCATCGAGGTCCAGCTCGCGCACATCTGAGCGCGCATATCTATCAGCCACCGAGCCCAGCTTGAGCGGCAAGGATACCGCTCGCCCTGGGCCGTCCTCGGCATTCTCGCGGGGGTGTACTGACACCCCCCCGCCCCAATGCCTTCCGACGGCGACCCGCCGCGAGTCTGGGCCCCCGCATCGCTCAGCCGACAAGGGTTCGGCTTCTCCGCCGCGCCCCATGCGCCGCACCGAGGAGGTGAGCACCCCACGCCCACCGCCTAGACCATCTACTGCGAGCCCGCAGCTCGCCCCCCCCTCGCCGGCCTCCCCGCCGGAAGAGGATCAAAGAGGGGTAAGTGTTCTTGCTCCGAGGGCCCCCGTACCGGCTCCTTCGTCGAGCACCATGCCCCCACCCCCTGCCCCGCCCGTGCAGGTTACCAAACGTCAACGTCAGGAGGTGTCCTCCGACGTCTCGCCTCCTGCCAAACGCGCCGATCGTCCGATCACGTACGCCGCAGCGACCACCGCTGCCCCGACCGGATCTCCCGTGGCCTCTACCTCGAGGGCCCCCTCACCGATGGAAGTGACCACGGTAACCTCCGTCACCCCCGCAGCGAACGCGACTTCGCCGCCGCCGAAACCAGTCCCCCGGTGCCCTCCAATTATCGTGGAGAAGATGGATAACTGGACCAGGCACTTCCGCTGTCTTAGAGAACTTCTAGGACACGCCCCCTCTGCAAAACCTCTAGGCCTAGGCG
Source organism: Phengaris alcon alcon (assembly GCA_037179445.1). Lineage (NCBI taxonomy): Eukaryota > Metazoa > Arthropoda > Insecta > Lepidoptera > Lycaenidae > Phengaris > Phengaris alcon. Next base: position 1,535,521 of record JAYRCH010000768.1, read on the forward strand.
TCAAATTCTCCCCCCAAGGGGAAAGAGAATACAGGTGCGTACAAAAATACCTAGCTGAACTTACCGGAACGGAGCAGGTCAGCTGGTTTTCCTACGCCCTCCCCCAGGACCGTGGATTAAAGGTGGGTATATACGGCCTACCTAAAAATACACCGACGGAGGAGCTCGCCGCCGAACTCAACAATCTAGGGTACGAGACTGAACACGTATCCCGTATCCTCGCCCGTAAGGACCGCCCCGGGTGTGTTTATTTTGCCCTGCTCAAAAGAT